>JABWTJ010000040.1:3000000-3372818 GCA_016801875.1 Solanum sitiens | reverse complement strand
CACTACCCCCATCCCACCCACCCACCCCACCACCATTCCAAAAAAATAATAATTTTATTTTTAAAAAATATTTTTCAATTTCATAAATTATTTTTTACTCTACTAAAAATAAAAGATGTCTCTCAAAAACATTTTTCATTCATAAATCAAACACTAAAAATCATTTCCGGAAAAATATTTTCTACTCACCAACCAAACATGAGAAAATAACTCCAAAATCTACTTGTTTTCCAGGAAAACATTTTCTAGGAAAACATTTTCCATGAAAAACATTTTCCTCCATACCAAACACACCCTAAGACTAAAAAGTCTTCTTCAACATGACCAAAAATGAATTATAGTTGCCCCAAAACCTAACTCACGTCAACGTCTTAAAGGATCAACATAGTTTTTCTCTCTCGTACCATTTTACGTGATATCATTTTTTTTAAATGTCATTTATTATAATTAAAAATAATTTAATTTTAAATTATTTTTTATTTTTATCGAAATAATTCTCAGCCACCCAAATATCTAATAATTGTTTTAGACCACAAGTTTAAAAAATCTTTCTAATTTTCTTAAATAATGTGAAATTAAAGGATGTCGCATAAAATAGAACACGGAGAATATATATTTAAAAAAAAAACAAATTCAATCCATGACAATAGAGGGTTTGGCAAGACGTTAAGATTGATGACTAACACAAATTAAAGTCTATAAATTCCTTTCAAATACATCTTCAATTCCACATCCACCCTCCAATTACCATTTGATCAACCTCAGTGACTTATTGAATAAATAACACAACCAAGCTAAAAATGAGTTTCTTAGTCAAAAATCTCCCACTCTTTTTCACAATCTTCTTCTTGCTCTTCAACTCTTCCATTGCTATCTATAACATCAAAAATTATGGAGCAAAATCGAATGGCAAAATCGATTCATCGAAAGCATTTATGAGTGCATGGGATGCAGCATGTGCATCAACTAGCCCATCCACTATTTACATACCACAAGGAAGTTACTTGCTTAAAAATGCATATTTCCAAGGCCAAAAATGCAAGAGTAAGTCTATTACCTTACGTATCGATGGCACTATATTAGCTCCATCGGATTATAATGTCAATAGGAACGAAGAAAATTGGATCAAATTTGAACGAGTTAACGGAGTTTCTATCTACGGAGGAACCTTAGATGGACAAGCTACTAGTCTTTGGGCTTGCAAAACGTCTAGCAACAATTGTCCTCAAGGAACAATGGTACGTACTACTCCCTCTGTTTCAAAAAGAATGACATAGTTTACTTTTTAATATGTTTCAAAGAGAATGTTCCCTTTCCTTCTTTGACAACAATTTAACTTCAAATTTCCACGTGACATGTTTAAGGCCACAAGATTAAATGACATTTTGGAATATTTGACATAACTTTAATTTAGAACCACAAAATTAAACAGTCTTATTTCTTTTCTTAAACTCCGTTTCAAATCAAACTAAGTCATTCTTTTTTAAAACGAAGGGAGTACGTATCATCAAAAGTAGTGTATTTTATTCGCGAAAAAATAATATAACAATATGCATTTGTTCAGGGACTTACATTTTCCAACTCAAGCAACATAAATATCAATGGATTAACATCACAAAACAGCCAAATGTTCCACATTTTGGTAGATAATTGTGAAAATGTGAAGCTACAAGGAGTAAAGATCTCCGCCCCAGGAAACAGTCCAAACACTGATGGTATTCACGTCCAATATTCATCTAGAGTTACAATAATGAACTCACGTATTGGTACTGGAGATGATTGTATCTCAATTGGCCCTGGTACCTCTAACTTATGGATTGAAAACATAGCATGTGGACCCGGTCATGGAATAAGGTTTCAATCATAACTCTTTCTGTCTCAATTTATATGAACGATGTTTAGTACTTGTTTTGATTCCCTTACCTAATCCACAGCATTGGGAGTTTAGGCTGGGAATTACAAGAACCTGGAGTACAAAACATTACGGTTAAAACCGTAACGTTTAAAGGAACACAAAATGGATTGAGAGTAAAAACATGGGCAAGATCAAGCTATGGATTTGTCAAAAATATTCTTTTCCAACATATTGTTATGACGAATGTTCAAAACCCTATTATTATTGATCAAAATTATTGCCCTAACAATGAAAATTGTCCTCATCAAGTAAGTGATTAATTATTAATTGTTTGTTTTTACATTTATAGACGACTTTTTATGTATATTGTTTTTTGTTTTCGTAAAATTATATTTAGGACTCGGGTGTAAAGATCAGTGACATAAAGTATCGAGACATACGTGGAACATCAGCGACGGAAGTTGCAGTGAAATTTGATTGTAGCAAAAAATATCCATGTAGTGGGATATCACTAGAAGATGTAAATCTTAGCTATAAAAATCAACCAGCTGAAGCTTCTTGTGCTAATGCTGGAGGAAGAGCTTTTGGTTTTCAAAAACCAAATAGTTGCTTATAGTTTAATTAGAAAATATTGATTAAACTAATGGCTTAATATTTGGTTATAAGCAAGGTATACACCATATTATATTAATACAAAATGTAAGTTCACAAGTGCAATTATTTTTAATTAGAAGTTGTGTTTGGTGGAAAAATTTTGAGGGTGCAAATCAAGGATTAAAAAGAGATATATAATAGTATATATAATACATAATTTACTTCTTCAATTATAACAATTTTTTTAAATAGAAGTTGAAATTATATGGGAATCATTTGTCCGGGGAACAATGAAAATAACACAATAATAATATAACTTATTATTTAGCAAAATAATAATATTAAAAATTAGATAAATATTACCATGATATATAAATATTAGTGGAGAAGATTAATACTTGAGTCATATTGGACAATTTCTTAAGAAATTATTTCAGCGATATGAAATATTTTTTCAAGACTAAACAAATCTTTCCTATTTAAATAAAAAATACATGAATCATCAAATTAATTAACATCAACAAGTTATTAATGGAAAAATAAAATAACAAATTAAAGTCAAAATAATTAATTAACTTAAAACAGAAAGATAAAAGAGAGAGGCAGAGAGGCCAGAGGAAGTGCAAGAGTAAGTGAAGAAAATTTGTTGGGATTTAGTCTTACTTTGAAAGAAGGAATTGAAAGTTATTTATAGAAATAGGAAACCTATTAAAAGAAGACATGTTTGACGGACACTTGGATAACAAAGCTTCATCCAAGAAGCCATTTGTTTTCAATTGTGCCCTAAAAATAAATTCATTGGAAAAAAATATTCACTTACAATTCCCCACATATTTCAAAAGAATTTATAGCAAAAAGAGTATTACAACCTGTTGGATTTTAATGGACAAAATGCAATAGATTTGATGTCGTTCGGATTATAAATCAAACTTAGTCGATAAAATTTAATTTACAAAATTGCTGGTGAAATATAATATTTTTATGAAACAATAATTCTTATTTTAAATCAGAGCCTTTATCAATCACATTTTGACCTCAATTATTTCATTATTTAACGCGGTTTTGCACCAATAGGTCATGTGCGTGCCTAGTATTCATGAGAGCTCTATAAATTAGGTCAAAGTCTCATACGAGCGCCACACTCTACTTCTCATATATGTGAATTCATCAAGTGTATATTGATTTGAATGCATCATCCTTAATTACAGACTATGAATTCATTAAGAGTAAATTACTCATTCCTCATTTTCAGTAACAGTTAAAGCACTCTCAGTTGTGTGGAGTGTCAATATTAACTTGTTATTACCTATATGAACCTACTTCTGGGATCTTCAATCACACAGGTCGAGTTACCATCTCTATACACAACCACATTGGCCTGAAACCCATCTCTATTAGGATTTGATGAATTAATTTTCTTCTCACAGATTTAGTCAGTGAATCGATCGAATTCAATTCTGACTTCACATAATCAATTGCAATTATTTTATCTTTCAACAACTATTTAACGACATCATGCATCAATGTAATGTGTCTGCTCTTATTCTTTGCAATAGCAATTGCGGCTTCACAATTACAGTGTATACAAAAGGCAATTCATCCTTTTACTAAAGAGATATTCGCTAAGAAAGTTTTTAGTCACTCAACCTCAAAATCAGCTAGCTCAAGAGCTACAAACTCGAACTCCATAATCAATCTATCAATGATCGTCTGTTTACCTGATTCTCAGGATATTGCATCATCACCTAAGGTGAACGCATATCTACTATTGGATTTTGCCTCATCTAAATCATAGATCCATGTTGCATTACAATACCCTTCTAATGTAGAAGTGTAACGACATGTTCCAATTGTTACAGAAAATTCAATGGGAAAAGAATTTGATCCAAAAAACTTTTGAGTAGTGACTTGAAAATTTCTCACCTAGACCAGACTTGGATGAAATCTGAGTCAAATGAGGTCTAGGGAAATCTGATAATGAATGAGGGATTTTATTATGAGTTTGATCACGTGAGTGGATAGTCAAGACGTTAAGGAGCCTATACTGCTTTACGAAATCGAATTCGGACGAGTAGAACTCACGAAACTGATATTGGCGTGAAAGGGTAGTTTTAGAACGTCAAGGTTAGAAGGTGTGTTGGGAAATAGGAGCTTGGAACTCAAATTCTGAATTTCTATCTCTGTGCAAGCTATCGAGGCACGCTTAATTCCTCTAGGGCGATCCTATGTGGTGGGATGGGGCATGTTGTGGTGGGCCAGTCATAACTTAAATCGGGGAAAATCTCAAAAACGTTATTTTCTAAAAAAAAAAAAAAAAAAAAAAAAAAAAAAACTCATTCTTAAGATCTAAGGGACGACCTAGGGTAATTTCTCATCAAAATTTCATGAATTCTCGCGCCAAAGGTAAATAAATTACTCCCCTAATTCATATTTCGATTCTTAGAACTTAGAATCCTTGTTAAGTATCGTTTGAGGAGAATTTTGCCCTAAAGTTAATGGTGGGAGAAGCCCCAGTTGAGCATTAGGATCATGGGTTTGCCCTCAATTGATATTTTGTTATAATCCAGGTAAATTATGCCTTGTTTATTAATTCTTGCATTAATTAATTGTTTTACACCAAGAACAAGTTGCAAGACCCCGGAAAGGAAAGGGTCAAGTGTCTTAGGAGTATTTGTTGACATCCAATTTTGGCCTAACATTTTAAAAAAATTCGTAATTTTAAAGTTTTATTTATTTAATAGCTTAGAATAATTTTTTAATATAATTTTTAATAAGTTTATCGATAACTATCTTTATTTATCAAAATTTAGGATTTTTTGTTAGTTAATTTTTAAAATTGCATTTCACATGTCATTAGTTACGTTCATTATATTATTTTAAAATTCATTTTATTTGTTGCATTTGTTAATATTTATGTTGAATTTAGCACAATCTAAAATTTAGTCAAATAAAATAAAATAAAATAATATATTAAAATTTATGAATTCTATTAATAATTTTGGGCCTACAATTTCAAGCCCACACATTTGGGTCCATATTTTATTTGTTTAGGTTAAAATTGGTGGTGGATAAATGAAAAAATGGGGAAATTAATTTTGGGAGGGGGGGAAAAAACAACCCTAATCTTTTTCCCCCTAGCCGCCTCCTCTCTTCTCTCTTGCTCTCCTCTCTACCTCTTCTCTTCACCCCTCTCTCCAGCCGCCCCTTCTCCCTTTTCTTCATCTCTTCCGGCCAGCGCCTCACCGGAAATAACACCAAACCATCACTGTCCACTCCTCCATTTCTCCAGCTAACAACAACCACTCAAAACCCCCCTGCCTTTTGTTGTTTTCCTGGAAACCACACAATAGAACCCCATCTCCGACCAAATCGACCACCGGAAAACAACCCTTTCTCCCTCACTGACCATCGAATCAGTCCCTCCCCCTCCCTCTTCTCTTTTCCCTTACCAGAAACTCACAAAACAACCAACCAGCACCACCAAACTTCACCGGAAAAATCACCACAAAACCCCAAACCCCATTTCCTTCTTCTCCGACCACACCACCCCCAAAACTCTTTTGTTTCTTTCTCGTTTTCGCAGCTAGCAGCGGCCCCGGCGAGGAGCTTTAAGCTCCGATGAACCGGAGTCAAATAAAAAAAAAAAAGAAACAGTCCCCTTCCCCCTCCCCTTTCACAATTTTTCCTACATTTTTTGCAGGTATCCAGTCGTCTGGCTCCAGCTCCAGGGAACAACAGCCAATCAGAATCGCCATTTCCGGCGGAGCTAGAAGCCCAAACAACTAGAACCCAACCAGAATCGAGAACAAAACGATCAGATCTAGCTTAAAATATTACACTGAGGTGACCCCTTCTTTTTTTTCATTTTTATGTTATATTTTTAATTGTTTGATGTTGTTAATACCAATATTTTGCTCTTACTGCTCGATTGGATTTTGACCGACTTAGATATTATCTGCTTCGGTGAGATTGTTCTATTATTGTTTGTATTTTGAATGTATCAACATTTTCCTATTGCTACAAATACTAATTTTGGTACTACTATATTATTTTATACAGATTGTGTACGATTTTTCTTTATTTTAGCTTCCAGTTCTTAATTTAGTTGTTACTTCAATTATTATTTTTGATTATTTTTTATCACTGCTAAATTGTATATTTATTTTTGTTAATGATTATAGTTCTCCTGTAACTTCTTTTGAATGATATTTTATATTTTAATATTTATATTCCACTGTTGGTGATGCCACACAATTATATTTTTAATGTCTAGTCACAATGTGTGTTTCTATTATTTATAATTTAGTATTATAAGTTGTTAGTAATAATTGGATTTTAAATATGGCCAATGAGAAAACCTTTCCGTCGGTTTTGGAGGCCTTCCCATTTTTAAAAGACGGAAATTTAGTTAAATTTATATTATTTACTTGCGAACATGGCCGATGAAGAAATTACCGTCGATTTCCAAGGCCTCCAATGTTAATAAGACGGGTTTTTATTTTTAAGTTATTATTTCATATATTCAATTTTATTCATATTTATTTATTACTAATACTTTTACTAAGTGTGTTTACAGGTACCCCGGAGTTACTTTCCATTGAACTTATTCGAATTAAGTTCGAATTACTCTTTATTCAATATTTTGTATATATTACGTTAGGCAAACTTTAGGCCATTTCTTATATTTGCTTATTTTATTATTTGTGTATATTACATGTTTATTATATTTGTACATTATTTTATTTTCCTCCTCAAATAAAAAAAAATGAATTCAGTCGGGACCCACATTTGTGGATTTCGAAGGATGCTTAACCCCTTCCCTTCGGAATAATTTGAACCACTTATCTAGAATCAAATTGGTTTCGTAGATCATTTAATGGTTTCCTAGTTTTTTCCTAAAATTAGGTGGCGACTCTTTTTAAAACTCATTCATTTTTAAAACTCGTTAAAATTGAATCAATTAATAATTTTTGAGTTGCCGCGACGTTTTGCCTTATTTGAACAGAGTGGGGATGTAAACAGTATTCAGGCTTGGTTGCGAGGTAGGTGATGGTTTGAATTCCCGTTGTGTTATATATGTCTGTTAATTACTTCATTATATGCATGCACCGGAATAGGAAAACATGAATCAAATCTAATGAAATAATGATATATGAACAATTACATGTCATGAACTTGTTACTTGACTGTGTGACTATGTGCACTATTCATTATGGGTGTGATTGTGATTGTGACTGTGACTGTGGTTTTGTTGAAACCGAATATCACGTTTCGATACATATATTGAATCGGTATCACGTATCGACATATATATATTTAATCAAGTGTCACGTTCTGACATATATATTGAATCGGGTATCACATTCCGACACACATATATTGAATCGGGTGTCACATTATAACACTAATAGTTTGGGTGTGAATTCCATGAGAGGACCATTTATGATTGTTACATTCATATCTATTTGTCATTGATATTGAGAAATTGAAAATTGCTCCTAAAATGATAATTGAATTATGCATTTGTATGTGTGTTTACTGTGTTATAATTACTTGCGTTTATTTTGCTTATTGGAGCAACAACGTGATCCTACCAGTATATCGTGGTTTCATATACTGATACTGCACTTGCTCTTTCTTTGTTGAGTATAGGGCATCTTCAGATGGCTATTGAAGACCTTTGTTAGGATGTTATGCTGTAATTTTTCAGTCTTTAGAAAAATTACTTTTTGAAATGTTCTAAGTATAAAACAATTTGAGAAAAATACTTAGAAAGAGTCCCCACTTAATTTTTTTAAGAAATTAAGAAAACTTAATTTAAAAAGACTCTAATAGACTAAGGGTGTGTTTGGTATGTTTTTCTAAAAAATATTTTCTTGGAAAACAAGTAGATATTTCACTTATTTTCTCATGTTTGGTTGGTGAGTAGAAAATATTTTTCGCAAAAATATTTTAGTGTTTGATTTTTGAGAAATATCTTTTATTTTTTACTAGAATAGAATAAATTTTGAAGTTGAAACTTTTTTTAAAAACAAACTTAGTCAAGGGTAGGGGTGAAAAAATGAATTTTTGAAGTTGAAATATTTTTAAAAAACAAACTTAAATTATTATTTTTGGGATGGAGGGGTCGAGGGTAGGAGTGAAAAAATGAAATTTTGAAGTTGAAAATATTGTTAAAAAAATAAACTTCAATTTTTTTTAGGAGTGGGTGGGTGGTAGAGGGTGGGTTAGGGGCTCGTAGGGTGGGTGGGTGGGGCTGGAGGTTGAAAGAGAGTTTTAAAAAATGCTTTCCTTATATTTTGAAGGGAAGTCATTTTCCTTAAATTTGAGGAAAATGAGTTCATTTGGAAAAAAAATTCCTAAACATTTGACCCAATTAAATATGAGTAAATTGGAAAATATTTTTCGAAAAATCTTTTCCTTCGTAGCAAACGCACCCTAAGTTTTTAAAAATTTAGAGAGAATGGAGAAGAGGTTCTTATTTATGCTTCAAGAAGGGTTTTAAGGCATTTGAAGCGCCCGCTAACATATGATTATCCTACGACTTGACTAAAAACATATTTTGACTATTTTTTAGAAAAATGATTATAAAACGACTTAGAATATTTACTTTAAACAATAGTTAAACAACAGTTTTAATTTTTAAGAAAGGGGGACCTTAATTAAATATTTGAATTTGATTACAAGTTAATAGAATTTTAACAAAACTAGTTTAATTAGAATTTAGTTGAATTATTTTAAAATAATAATTTAAACCAATATTGACATGGAAACTATTTTAAATTAATTGAAGAATAAATAAAAAATTTGACTAAAGATTATTAACAAAAATGTAAGAGTTGATAAAAAAATATTTTTTAAAAAATAAACATAAAGAATTTAGTTCAACTTTTAGGGAATTTAAGTAAGTTTAAATGAATCAAATAAAAGGATAGAGTTAAACACACAATAAATAAATAAAGAGTAAAGAAAAAAGATATAAATAATCCTAAACTTGTGCTTTTTGTCCAAATTCTAAATTGGGCCGACAAACACATCTTGGTCCCTGTATCTTCTAAATTAAAGTTTGCTAGTAGCAAATGGATTTCAGTCCATTTTTGTTCTAAAAGGTTGCTTGGACCTGATGGCAACAAAAGAATTTAAACTTGGCTCATCTTCATGCCTAAAGCTCTATGTATATACATAATGTATATTGTTGTATACACGTTGTAACACACCATTTTTGGGCATTTCGAGACTGCCATTTCAGTTTACAGTGACTCAAACAAGATGCGATTGACCCAAAAATGATTCAACTCAACGATATGCAAGGATTAGAGTAAAATAGACTCGATCAATGTCACAATTTTGGGGCAACGTTCTGGAACAACGAGCTTGACCGTGCAAAATTTTCACCATCCGAACCAATTTCAATGAGCTCCGGTGAGCAAAAGGAATGAAGACAACCGAGAAGAAAAAAAATTTGAACTATGAACTAAAAGCTCCCAAAAAAGTGTCTTTTTTGGGTCCCTTTCTCCGCTTCTTACCGTGGAAAGAACAAATTTATATATAGGAGAGATTTGAATTGGGAAAGGGAGAAAATGGATGATAATTTTAATTCATACGCTTTTTTCTAAGGCAACAATGAAAGAATAGGAAAAAGCTGAAAAGGGGGGGGGGGGGGGGGAAAGGGGACGACGAAGGGACATGTGAGTACTGTTGGCGCCGTTTGGAGTTGGAGTCGACTGAATTTGAGGAAAAAGAAGGAGGAGGCGTATATGGGTACTGTTGGACACAACTTCTCTTTGAATTTCGATTTTTGCATGAAAAAAAAGAAGACGAGTATGGGATCGTTTCCAGGTTTATTGTATGCATGTTGATGGGTTATCAAGAGAATCGGTTTTTTTTTAGGGATGGGCTGATGTTTATGTTTGCTATTGTATTGAGGTGGGCTTGGGTATATTGGAGAAATATGGACTGGCATTGTGCTGAGTTTGCTGAAAATTAAAGGCTTAGAATGGGCTAGAATTTTGGTTTAAGAGATAGCCAATTTAATTTAAGAATTTAGCCAAATTGAGATTATTTGGTGATTCGGTTAAACAACTAAATAAGACGAAGTAGTATAATTAATAAATGAGCTTCTTAATCTTAAAGAAATATAATAATTAATTCGATTACAAAATAATTAATTTAATTACAAACTAATTGACTCGAAATTGTAACTACAACTTAAAGTAGAAAAAATAGTATTTAACTAAAATTATAAAATCTTTTTGAGATTATTTTTGAATATTCATAAAATACATTAAGTATATAAATATATATATATATTATTTAAAACTTATACAAAGTGACAAAACTATTTAAAATAACTTGCAAATTATAATTTTATTTATTTTTTATTTCTTATATAGCTAATTACTTTAAATCGATTGAGATTGAAGAAGTTCGATGATTAATTTATATTGTAGAGGGTCAAAATTGAGTGTCAACAAGGAGATCATTGACACAGACCGAATTCGAGGGTGAGCCAGTTTTTTCAGGCTGCCATGGATCCATCATTAATTTAGTCCATTCTTTTCGGACTCAGACTATATATTCGAACTTTACTTATGTTTAGTTTCTGGGGTTGCACCCCCTTTTCTTAGATTTCTTGATAAGTAGAATCTTGGTAAATGACTTTCAGGTCTAGGGGTTGAATTCTGCGTGGTTTATGCTTGGTTGTTTTGTTAAACTTTCTGAGTTTATGGGAACTCAATACTTAATACATTATTTGAATCTGCTTATGTATCTTCAAATGGTTTAGTTTTTTTAAGTTGCTTAGTCGGGTAGTGGTAGTGATTCTTCCACCAGAGGGTTAGTGTGGGTGTCAATCACGACGGTCTGGATAATGACAAGAAGGAAATTCATTATACATGATACCATGACTAATTGTTCATCTCAAATATTTCATTAAATATTTCATTCAAAATCAATGTTCATTATCGGGATTATGAGTATATCTACTCAATCTACACAAAACTTAGGCGATATCAGGTCTAGTAAAATTCATCAAATACAATAGACATTTAATTTGAGCATATTTAAACTGGACAACTAGGTCATCATTATTCTTTTTCAATTGAGAGTTAGCATCATAGATAGTGACTACATATATCGCCTCAAAACATTCAAAAAAAATTTTTAGAAGTCTTTTCACATAATATTCTTGTGACAAAATTATACAATTTTAACTCCTTATAACTTTAACTTTCAATATCATATTTACCTCACTCAGATCTTCATATCAAAATTAGTAGACAAAAATAATATGGTACTTTTCACAATATTCAAACTTGTACCAAATATAAGCATGTCATCAACATATAAGCATATTGTCACATTATCATTTTATATTCTTTTAGTATAAACACATTTATCCATTTTAACATATACATAGTTGTCTCTCAGTAAGACTTATCTAATTTTTCATGCCACTGTTAAGGAGATTATCGAAGGTCATAAAGAGATTTAATTAACTTACAAATTTTATTTTCTTGTCTAGTAATAATACATCTTTCAGATTGAACTATACAAATCTCTTTTTCAAAATCATAATTTAAGAAATATGTTTTACATCCATTTGATGAATAAAAAGCTTGTGAATTGAAGTTAAGAAAATTAACATTCGAATGAAAGAAATTCCAATTACTGGTGCAAATGTCTCAAATTAGTCAATATTTTGTTTTGAGAAAATCCTTTAGCCATTGACCACACTTTATTTTTATTTATAAATCCATCAGGATTAAGTTTCTTTTTGAAAATTCATTCACAACTAATAGGTTTTGCACCGGTAAATAAATCAGTGAATCCTTGTATTATTTTTCATAATTGAATCAATTTTAATTTTATCGCCTCTTTTAAAAATTTAGCATCAAAAGAAGATATACCTTAACAATAATTTAATGGATCATTATCAACAAGAAAAGTTTGAAAATCATTTGCATAGGAAAAATATTCTTTTTTTAGACCGATTGCTCCTTCACAATTCCTCAATATTGGAGCATTCTCATTATTTCTTTCAACATGTAAATAAATAATGTTATCACATATATATAGTGGAAAAATATATTCAAACAATTCAACATTCTTCGTCTCAATAACATTACAACAATCAAGCACATTACTTTTCAAAAAAAAAAATCTATATGCAACACTATATTCAGCATTCAATAAGAATACAATCGGCAATTTTAGAACTTATTATTCTCTTTTTAGGTTCAGGCAAAAGAACTTTAGCAAGACATCCCATGCTTTATATATTTCAAATTAGATTTATAATCTTTCCACAATTTATAAGAAGTTTCACCAGTTCTTTTATGAGCAATTTCATTAGTAAGTGATATGCAAATAATATAGTTTCACCTCACAAATTATCATGAGCATTAGAACTAACTAGCATGGAATTCATCATTTCTTTTGAAGTCTATTTTTTTTGTTTTAGCTACTCCATTAAATTAAGGAGAATAAGGCAGATTACTTTATGAATATTTTCTTCTTTTTCACATAAAACATTTGAGGATACATATTCTACTCTCTATCATATCGAGTTCTTTTGATTTTTCTACTAAATAGATTTTCAATTTCAGTCTTATAAGCAATAAAAGCAATAAATGCATTATCTTTATTTCTAAGAAAATGCAACTTAGTAAATCTGAAAAAATCATCAATAAATGTCACATAATATCTTTTATCACCTCTAGTCATAGCCGGATTTTCAAATCACCCAAATATCAAATATAATAATTCAATTTTTGAAAATATATTTTTTAGTAATTTTAGCTTCAGTACATATTTCACATTTATCAAAATTATTTAAATCTAAATGAAATATTAAACCAAGAGATTGCTTATTCTTTATGTATGAGAAATTAACATATCCTAATCTAGCATGCCATAAAGAAATAGGTTCAATCATATAAGCAGATGCCGACATATTCTCACTGAAATTATCACAAAGGTTAAGCATAAATAAATCATAGTTAGAAAATCAATTACCCACAAAAATGTTATTTTTAGTCAATATAACTTCATCATCTTCAAAAGAAACCTTTATTCTCCCTTTCTTAATAATCCTACAGAAATTAAATAGATTTGAATATCAGGAACATCTAATACATCAATCAATGCCAAAGTCTCATCAAACGTGTGTTTCGAAAGAATTTTTCTTTTTTCAAGAACTTTAGTTGTCCTTGAATAACCAAAATAAACAATTTCTTCTTCTTTCTAAATTTTGATGTATGACACAAAATCATTTTTGTTTATATAAATGTGTGTGTGTATATATATATATATATATATATAATGTTTTTCTTCATATTATTATTTTTCTTTTGTTCAACGGTGTGGTTTCTTAAAATGTGTCAATATGGTGATAAAAATTAAAATCATTTAAAATTTAATACTGTTTCTGAGAGTCACGTGGAAGAAATTTGGATAGAGGAGAATTACTATTTAGTTTTTTCACATTTATAGTTGTTTATCACTAACATTGACTTTGTTTTCTACACACATGCTTATGTTGTTGATTAATTGCAGTTATATGATAGAAAAACATTGTACAAAAATTCTTATATTTAGGATCTTAATGTTTTTCTTTTATTTAAAACATTTTCTCTAAAGCAGAGGTTCTGAGGCTATTAATCATGTATTTTTTATTAAATTTGTAGTATTTTTTTCTTCAACAGGATCATTAACGATTTTATTTACATCAGAAAATGACATATTATAAGCATTTATTTTATTCATCACTTAAAATGTATATGAATGACCTGATAACTAAGTTATTTTTATACTTATTACTATATTATAACTCTAAAAAAGAACGTATTTAAATGGATAAAAGCATATTAACGATCAATTATTACTACTTCAATATAAAAGAATAGGAATGAGATATTTAAATTGTGCTAATTGAAGGAATTTTTTTCATTTTCAATGAAGCTAATATGTCAGGAAGAAATTTAAAATATAGTCAAAGTGAGTAATAATTTAGTATTTAATTTATTTGAATTTGACTATCAAAATTAAAATACTATTTTTAAAAAATCACGGATCTAATATTTTTTAACACCCCGCGAAGCGCGACCATATTTACTAGTTACAAATAAAGAGCACCTATTTCTGATAACATAAGCTAGGTCTCCTCAAACACAAAAACTAATTACATAGTAAATGTTGAATTAAATGCCTTATAAATCTATTCTTTCTTTCAAATGTTATGCAAGTGTAATCTCTCAACGATGTCCTTTTTTTATCTGTGTTCATGCCTCTTCTGTATGCACATGCTTGACTTTGAACTTTTTTCAATTTCTAGTATGCCAAGTATTGCAATATCTTGAAAATTTGTAAGCTAAGGCCCGAATCATTATTTATTTGCGTTAAAGTTGTATCGGCTGATTCTCAAATTGTTCTTAGATATTAAGGTCATTTCTTTGGTATGAGTTAAAAGCTTCATTACTATTGTGAATTAAGGTTACAAAAATCCTCTAGCACAAAATTGAGTTGAAAGTTTCCTTACCGATTATGTTTTGACATTAGATTCTACTAAGGTCAACTTCAAACAAACATATATCTCAGAACATAATGAATTAGATGGCTAATGATCTATCAAGTTGAAGGTTTATGATCCTCTTTCCAATATCATAAATTTTTCCTCATTTCAAGTTTGGAGTAAGAAGTTATAACCGTTTTACCTGAGACTACCACAACATAGTTTTTCTAAGTCTGTGAACTACGAACGAATTCTACCTGTCGAGTAGTGGAAATACTTTAGAGAGTCAAATTTTGGGGTCTTATCGGGTCATGGAAACTTCTACAGACCATAGTTTGGACCCATAGAATAAACTTTTGAGCCCAAAAATTTAATATGGATTCTACGAATGGGATATCCCATATAAATTTTTATCACATCACTTAATATGTTGAGTTTAGAGATGAATAATTATTTACTAAATTTAAATGATTTCATTCTTTTATTATTTACATTCAGTTGAATATATATTTATATCTACTGCAGTTCTTTCATTCAGTCATTTTGCTTCGGCTATATTACATACTCGTACATTCAATGTAATGATGTTATTCGACCTACATCATTATATGATGCAGATTTAGGTGTTTAAGATCATCAACATGTGCTTCACCGAGATCACTTTGCACTTCCCATTTGAGAGTTTTGATGAGTCCTTGCATTCCGGAGGGTCCCATCTTTCATTTCAATATTTACTTTGGCGCATCGAGGGACTTGTACCGACTTCCATGTTGAACTTAGAGGCTTCATAGATAGCTAGAGTTGAGTTGTTTTCAGAAATTTTTTCTGAAAGTGTTATATGAATATTATATTTTACTTAAATGAGTATTTGAGACATTTAAGTTAAATCTTCCGCTAAAAAGTCAGCAGATCGAGTTTACTTGGGAGCCATTAATGGTTCTCGAGTATCGGTCATGCCTAAGGTGTAGGCTTGGGGCATGACAAACTTAATGTTAGAGAACAAAGTCCAAAAGTCATAGAGTGTTTATGAATTCACATCTAGTAGAGTCATTTTCATCGATATGAAGTATGCCACATTTATAACGAAGAAGCTACGATATTTAGGAATGTTTTACGTAAGTCTTACTCCTATTCATGCCACCGAGTGCAACTCTATGCAAGTTTTTTCTAAGTCGTGCTTACGCATATCTTTTTAAATCATGCCTCTATGAAGAGTTGTTCGATGAGGTCCTACTGGGAGGAATGCTAATCCTCAAGGTCAAAAGGCTCCTAATGCACCAGAAGTGCGAACCCATCAAGGAGATGTCACCAATGTTGATTCAGAAATGTTATTCATATGTTGACTCGCGGTGTGAAAAATCAGGTTGGTTAATAAGGAGTGGCTCATCAGGATATGGATACATCCAGAGTTCTTGAGTTTTGAGGATGAATCCCAGAGTTCACAAGGTCGAAGTTTACTGGGATTCATAGGACTTTGTAGAGGAATTACAGAAGGTGTTTGGAGTTATGCATGTTGTTGATGCAGAGCATATGGAATTGGCATCTTACCAACTCAAAGGTGTTGCTAATATTTGTTATGACCAGTGCAAAAAGAACAAGGAAGAGGGAGCACCAATTTTGAGCTGGGTTGTGTTTGAGAATGGTTTCTTGGGGCGTTTCTTTCCTCGAGAGCTAAGAGAATCTTAGGTGAGAGAGTTTTTAAATCTGAAACAATGATATATGAGTGTGCAAGAGTACAACTTCAAGTTCACCTAGTTTTCCCTCTATGCTTAGGAGATAGTGACAGATATGAGAAGCAGGATGAGCTTGTTCATGTTTGAGAGATCACACCTATCTACCAAGGAAGGTAAGGACGCTATGTTCATAGGGGATATAGACATAGTCAGGCTCATGATTCATGGGCAACGAGTTGAAGAAGATAAGATGTAGGAAAGAGAAAAGTTTCATAACAAGAAATCTAAGACAACAAGAGTCCGGTCAACAAAAGACTAGAAATGGGAATCGATCGTTGTTTCAACAGATATCATCTGGACCTGCTTCATCATCAACTAGTGGACCTGTACAAAGTAACAGTATTGATCAGAATTTCAGAGCTTAAGCTACTCAATCTCAGGGTACTGTGTTGTGGTACAAGGGGCTGCTTGGATAGCCACTATGCTAAGTGTGGTAGGAACCACCTAGGATTGTGTTGTGATGGCTCCAATGGTTGCTTCAAGTGTGGTCAGACAAGTCATTTTATGAGGTATTCCGATAAGAATATGAAGGTGGGGAAACAAAGTGTAATCTTCTTCAGCAGTTCCAACAGACAAAGTTGATCCACGAGGGTGATGACTTTCAGTATTCTTTCCATGAGTCAACAGTATGGGTCGTAGCTCTTTCTACGACTCATAGAAGTGATTCATAGGTCTCTGATTCAGAAAACTTTGTTGTGGTAGTCTGGTAAAACAGTCATAACTTTTTACTCCAAACTTGAATGAAGAAAAGTTTGTGGCGTTGGAAAGAGGACTCAGAGATCTTTCATCAATGATAAACCATGCTCTATCTAATTAATTATTTTCTTAAAGATAAATTTTTTTGAAGTTAACCTAAGTAGAATCTTCTATCAAAACTTAATCAGTAAAGAAGCTTTCAACTCAACTTTGAGCTGGGGATTCTAGCAACCTTAACTCATATTCAAAATCATTCAATTGACCTTAACATCTAAGAACAATTTAAGAATCACCCAATACGATCTTATATACAAACAAAGAATGGTTCAGGTCTTAGCTTAGAAACTTTTTGAGTGTTACAAAAGCACTTGATAATGTATAAAAAAAAACTTGAAAATTCTAATATTGTTAAAGTTGAAGGCTGGAGTATTTTGGATAAAAGGCTCAAGATTTAAAACTGAATGTTAAAGATACAAATATCAAAGTTACAATGGCATAATACAGATTTGATTTGAACAAATTTTCTAAAGAAAGGAGAAGAAGAATTTGAAACTGAAGAAACATAAAAAAAATATATATATAGTAAAACCTCTATAAATTAATATAGGTGGGACCATGAAATTTTATTATTTTATAGAGATATTATTTAATCGATAAATTAATATTTATTAATTTAAAAAATAGTTTGAGATTCAATGAAGGTTAATTTTGAATATATCAAAATCATTGTATCTTACTAATTATGTATCATGTTTATTGATTTCACATAAAAATATATCATACATAAAGTACAACTAATACATCAAAATTATTGTATCTTACTAATTTAACCTTGTGATGTTGTGATAATAAAAGCTTTCAAGATATATTATCAAACAAATTTTATCGTAGGATATTAGAAGATTATGAAGTGAGTAAAACTGATCCAGCAAATATCAATGTTTTGGATGCTATCAATTTTGCAATTTGTGTTTGGACACAAATGTTCAGCAAGAGACAAAAGAAAATTGTTTTTGACACTGTAAAATTCGTTCGGGGGATGCAATCTCAGAGAATTTGAATGAACCTACTTGTGAAAAAATAATTCATGAACTTGACGTCATGATTAATGATCTCGGTTAACACAATAAAATGGATTTCAATTACCTGTTGGATTATCCGGGTGAAAGAAATACATGGTCAGAAGTCGAGAGCTTAGAATAAATTGTGGATACAATCGAAAAAATAATGTTGACGATGAAGTAAAGATGGTATTATACCTTCGGAACAAGTTACTCATAAGGAAATACTTATCGCATCTAAAACTCTTCACAATTTTATGGTGCAATTCGAAAAGACAATATCGGAGCTCTTGAACGAAATAAGAAAAGTTAGAGATGAGTTTCAACTAGATTTATATTTTAAGAACAACCAGAACACAATAGAATCATATTTCACATAATTTTCTAAAATATATTAGTACTTTAAAGAATTATTAATTTATGATATTAATGGGACTATATATTTATATAGGGGTCTTCTGAAAATATATTATCTTATTATCTTATCGAAATTGGTAATTTTTCCAATTGGCACAAGTGGGGACCGAAAGAAAATATTATTTTAGAAAAATTATTAATTTATCGAGTATTAATTTATAGAGGTTTTACTGTAGATCAAAAAATACTGATTTGTCAATATTAATTTACTGATTTTCATCCAACATAAATTAGATAATATTACATCTAAATATAAAAGAAACTACATTAAATATTTTCGCCTTTTAAATAGGTCCTGCAAAGCGCAATAAAAATTAATCGAAGTTCTAATGTGAGCTCCGGATATCAAATGAAAAAAAAAGTTAGATAGGCTTTAATGCTTTCATTAATTGCTCTAGTAGCTTTACTTTTTTTTTTTTTGGTTAAAAAGGAGACAATTTATTTATATATAATATGCATCCATACAATCCAGGTGGCTAGAAGCATTACAATCAGCTTGACTACTAGGTAAATTAGTTACTAAGCTATACTATCCGAAGATGGAGGAGGCATGTCAAAACTCTGAAAATTTGCTCCTTTCTTTACAACATCTATAGTATTCGTGCTAACCAAAGAAGTAGCTGCCCGCTCCATATTACAAAATACAGGATAACTTACTACATTATCAATTAGAGTTAAACTATTCGGTGATGAGATTGGCATGTCATGCCTAAGAAAGGTTACTCCCTCCTTGTCCGCAACGAGATTCTTCATGATGAACAAGGGTGGGGTTGACCATTCCACAAAAATCTATGCTTTCCTTTAGCTTAACCGCTTCTTTAGCTAATCTATCAGCCACCTGGTTTTTCTCCCTGCGTCTAAGGGTGATCTGTGGGTTCCCCAGCCTCTAGAGCAATGCCCTGCATTCAAGGATTATGTTAGAAAAAGGATCGTTTCCTTCGTAAATTAGCGCAATGATATTAGATGAGTCTGTTTCTATTTGGAATGGTGATAACTTGTGTCTTTCTGCCGTTCTTAATCCAATTAAAAGAGCTAATATTTCAGCGTGTAGCGCATTCATAACATTAGTCTTTGCTGAAACCCTGATATCCATGAGCCCATAGTATCCCGTAAAACTCCTCCTGCTCCCCCCTTCTTTGTGAGATAATTAAAAGAACCATCTGTGTTTAGTTAAAATCCTTTTCGGGCGCTACCCACTTTAGAATATTTCTAGTCTTATTTTCAACTTTTTCCTTCAAACCTAGATAGAAGAACTCTAAGGCTCTGTGTATTGGTGCGAAAGTTAAGATATTGTCTTTCTTTCCATTATGTAAATTATGGTTCCTGTTCAACCATATGCTCCATACATAGTAGGGAAAAGCATAATTCCAGTCAATGTTTTGGTCTATGGTAAAATTCTTAATTTCCTAATGGTAGAAAGCCAGTCGGTTTCCCTCTTATCTAGGATAGGTTTTAACTGATCGACTATGCCCAATTTTCCCCAAAGTTTGATCGCGATTGGGCATTCTACAAAGATATGTGTATCGGTTTCTACATCTCCACATATAGTACAGCTTGGACTAATGTTGATCCCAATAGCGTGTAGATACTGGCTTGTCGACAGTCTCCTATGATTGCTATGCGAGAGGAAGAACTTAATTTTGTTCGGACACTTAAGTTTCCAAATCCAGTTAAATTCCTTAATGGAAGTAACTTTATGTTTTGATTTACCCTTTATGTGATGGTACATTGAGGATGTGGTGAAGAATCCATTAGTTGTAGGTACCCAAGAAGGCTTATCCTTTGGATTTGGAATATGAGGGATGTTAATCTGATTAATATTGTAAATGACACTTTGTGGTAAAGAGTAGGGAATATTCTCGAGCTTCCATTGCCCATCTATAATGATTGTATTAACTAACCTCGCTAATTCTTCTACTGGAAGGTGACCACGAAGCATGTTTCTTAGTGTCGTGGAGTTTGGGATCCATGGGTTTGTCCAAAAGTTTATTTGTTTTCCATCCCCAACTAGCCAGTAAGTGCATTCTTTGCATTCTTCCCATCCATTTATTACGTTTTTCCAATAGAAACTTTCTATTTTTTATGACTTGAGTTATTCCTTAGATCATTTGATTTTGTATAAATGTCTAGGAGCGTTTTTGTCCATAGGGCATTTGGGGTTTTAAATACTCTCCAGGCTAGTCTTGCTAACAAGGCTCTATTTTTTATGTTACATCTTTGCACACCTAAACCACCCTCTTTTTTGCTTTCCGTAACTAGGTTCCAATTGATGGGTGGAGCTTTTTTTTAATATCCGTCGACCCCCAAATAAAATTACGCTGGATTTGATCCACCCTTTTCGTGATACAAGCAGGTAGCTTAACTAATTGCATTATATACGTTGGGATGCTATTGAGGGACGATTTTGCTAGCGTAGTTCTACCCGCTAAGTTCAACAATTTTGTTTTCCAACTAGCTAACTTTGATTGCATATTATCTCTAATGAATTGAAAGTACCTAGTTGTGGGCTTTTGGTGAAAAATAGGGAACCCAAGGTACTTCCCAAATTTACTACTTTCTTCGATTCCTCTAGCTATCACTAGAGGTCTTTTGGATGAGTTACTACAATTATTAGAGAATCGAATCCTTGATTTACCAAGATTTATACTCTGTCCACTCATAGAACAAAATTCTTGCATTGTATTTTTTATTGCTAAGCATGTTTCAAGTTCCGCTTTTCCTATAAGTACTAAATCATCTGCAAAGAATAGGTGAGATAGTTTAGGTCCCTTCCCTGCAATTTGTACGGGTTTCCACACTTGTTGGAGAACTTGGCTATTAATTCTTCTTGCGAGAACCTCCATACACATAATGAATAGATAAGGGGACATAGGGTCCCCTACCCTAATTCCTCTGTTTGGTGTAATATATTTTGTTGTAGTCCCGTTAATTAAGATAGCAATCTTACTAGACGAGATACAAGACATTATGATATTTATGATTTTTATGGGAAAATTAAAGAAATGCAGGGTATATTTCACAAACGACCATTCTAACTTGTCAAAAGCCTTCTCTAGGTCTATCTTTAAAATCATATTCTCAGACTGCCCCTTCATTCTTTTAAAATGGTTCATGATCTCCTGTACAATAATAACGTTATCTGTAGCCTGCCTGTTCTTAAGAAAACTTGCCTGACAGGGGCCAATAATCTTGTTTAGAATAGGTTTAATTCTATTTACAATGATTTTAGTAATTATCTTATAGGTGGTGTTACATAAGATCATGGGTCTAAAATCTTTTAGGTTCGAAGCATTCTTCTTTTTAGGTATAAGGCACACATTTGTGGTGTTAATCTCTGGGTTGATGCATTCATCAGCCCATGTTTTTTTACAGAATTCTATTATCGAATGTCCTACTGTAGTCCAATATTTTTGGTAGAAGAAAGGATGAACACCGTCTGGCCCAGGCGCCTTATGTGGTTTAAAAGAGAAGACTGCAAGTATAACTTCTCCTTCGCTTAAGGTGCCACCCATAGAGGTAAGGTCTTCCCCGGTTAAGGAATAGTCTTGAGTTTCGAAGCATCTCGGGGATTGGATATGGTTAGAGTTAAACAATTTGGCAAAGTATGAGGTGGTGAACTCTAAAATGTCAATTTGATTACTTAACCAACTCCCGTCGTCTAATTGCAAGGACATTTTATTTCTTCTACGACGATTTAGTGTGGTAGAGTGGAAGAAATTAGTATTAGCATCACCTTGTGCTAACCAGTTTATTTGGGACCTAAGCTTCCAATATTCTTCCTCTCTTTTTAAGATATCATTGTATTCTATTATTAGTCTATTTTCTAGATCAAGTAGGAAATCGCTACCTGGGTAATTTGGAGAGGATTGAATTCCCTGTATCCTTCCCAGTAGCTTCCTTTTCTTTTGGAAAATATCACCAAACGTTGGTTTTGCCCATCTGGTTACCTCCGATTCGAAATTTGTCAACGCCCCCAGAAGGCTTTTATTTTTATCCCAAGCTTACTTCACAATTTTAATGAAGCCTGGATGGTACGTCCACATAGTCTCTAGTCGAAAGGGTCTGGCCCTAGTGTTTTCACAACTACCAAATAAGTTCATTAAAAGGGGGCAGTGGTCAGAGTGAGCCCGGGGTAGGTGTTGCACTTGAGCATTTGGATAACTCAGTAACCATTCATTATTTCCTACGGCTGGGAATTCTATCATTCTGCTGAATGGAAAGTCTTCCAGCAATGGTTGATGGTTTTGCATTTTGGTTTCTAAAAGAGCAACTAAAGGTGGTTTATGCCAGTCTAACATTGAAGGATAGTTCCTCCAAAAGTCCGGGTTATTCCCTCCCCCCCCCCCCCCCCCCAAGTTCCATATGATTAGATTCATTGATCCTATCATGTTAGGCGGTACTTAATTGCATGTCTAGTAAAGACTTATTGTGGTCCATTTACTTTGTTATACTCACTTCTTATCTTATTGTTTCAATCGCTAGCTTGATTATTTTAGGAGGCCTTAGCATAATTTAGTACTTTTAAATTATCTTTATTTTTCATTATGACTTATTAATTTGTAATATTTATTTTATGTGCTTTTATTATTAATTTTTGTTGAATATTTTAGAGTCCACTCACCTCATATTTTATGTTATTTTCTTAAGAAATACCTCAGATAATTATATTTTGATAGGACTAAGAAATATTTGAAGTATAGGTTAATCACTGGTGGGTCCATCTTTACTTGTACTGTACTATTTTGATGTGTTCATTAATATTTGTTCAATTTATAAAACAACTATATAAATTATTATTTTGTGTCTATTTTACCCTTGCTATTAAATATTGTTCATTTTCAATAGTTAGATGACGTATATTTAATAAGGGTGATTTGGTAAAATTACACTTATCATTTACTGCTTTTTAATTCATATGTGTCAAGTGAATGCAAGACAACTATTGTTGGACAAATGAAGTACTCTCTCCGTTTAAAAAAAATTGACCTCCTTTCCTTTTTAGTCTATTTAAAAAAGAATGACCTCTTTTTTTTTAATTAAAATTTTAATTTTAATTTTTCATGTGGCATGTTTAACGCCACAAGATCAAAGGGTAATTTTGTACATTTGACCTAACTTTAATTTAGGACCACAAGATTCAAAATTTTTCTTTGTACTCGTAAACTCAATGCCAAGTTAAATCAAGTTATTCTTTGTGAATCGGAGGGAGTATATATTTGTATGAGTACTTCTATCAGAAAATCCAAAAAACTTCAAAGTTCAATAACTCAAATTTTATTAATTTAATTTAATTTTTTTTATATAAATAATTTAATTTAATATTTGAGAAACCTGATCCAATTCATTCACGTATGCCCCTAGGCCCTAGTTGGCAATAATGACCAATTCAGTGTAAAGTGCTGAGTCCCATCTGTTATATCTTGTCAACATGCATTTGGTAGAATATCTAATGCATATGATGGAGAAATATGCATTTTTAGCTTCCTTTCCTACATATCTAAGTAAAAAGAGAACAATTCGAGATCGAAAGAAAAATATAACTCTTTTTTTTTATTTGATTTATTCTATACTTAGAGGAAAGGTCTGGAGTTCTGTAAATTGAAGATTCTTATTCTCATGACAAAAATAATAGAATTCACTATGTAGTCATTTAGAAAGTTTTGTTTATGAGGAGACTTTTTCTCTAAAGTTTTAATATATTTTTTTATAAATTTTAAATATTTAGGCCAAGTGGCCAAATTATATGATAATATTTTGATTTTTAGTAATAACTTTTGTCATCTGGTTTATCAATTATATGATTTATAATAGTAAACTTTCGCAAGATGCCTTATTCACTTTTGAACATATCAAAATAATTTGTGCAAGAAAGAAAAAATTATACTAAGAAATAATGACAAGAGTTTGTTTATTCAGGGACAAAAATAACGATATTGTCTTCTGAAAATAAGATAAATCGTCCAATACTAGATGTAAAGGCGCATAATAAATCAATATAAATATCATGAGTTGTCCTACTCTAATCAAATAAAACTAACTCATCTGGTGAAACATAAAAAATCATTCAATAATATTCACACTATCAAACAAAAGTTACATTAATAAACATCAATCATCTAAATGTGCATTTTGATCGAATTAATTTGTACATGACCCACATGCTTCAGCATTATTACTTTTCTTTTATTATATAAAAGCAAATTTGAGGAGCTTAGAGTGGTTAATTGATTTATTTATTTTTTTCTTTAAATTTTCTTTATATTATATTTAGTATTTTCGTTTTTTTAGTATACTATATGTATTTAAATTTTTTGTTAAAATAAAATTATTATTTATTTATTTATTTATTTATTTTTAGTATATTATATATTTAAAAATTATCTATGATATAAGAGAGAATTTGAGGAGTTTAGGGTCAGCCAGTCAATTGGCCGATTTTCCCTTTCTCCTCAAATATCTTCGGAAAAATTACATGAATGTATATTTTAATAAATAATTACTGATTTTAGCAATACTTTTTATTTATTACCATTTATAGCAATACTATGTTAAATCTGCAATATATATTAAAAGTGAATTATGTATGCAATATATATGTTATTATATATGAATTATAATTGTTTTTAAAAATATATAATGTTTGTTTGGTAAAAATTTAACACATTATATTACAAGTGTATTAAAATGTGTGATAAATAAATTATTTATCATTAAAATTTGTATTAAATGTGAATAAAAAATTATTGTTTGTAATATGAATTAAACTTGTATTATAAATAAATTAAAAGTGATCAAGCGAAAAAAAAATATTATTGCTATAAATAATAAATATTTTTTTATTTTAATATATTTATGTAAGTTTCCCAATATCTTCTATATTATATTTAGTGTATCTTCATTTATTTTCTTTTTTGTATATTATATGTAGTTAAACATTTGGCAAAAAATAGTATTATTATTTATTTTACTTTCTTTTTTAGTATATTTATTTTAAAACTATGGGGAAAAATAACAGTATTGAAAACCACAATAGTCAATAACTTAAAATATTTAGAAACACATATAAATTTCTGATTAACTTTCAAAATTTCACTTATTCCACATAAATTGAGACAAAGGGGTAACATATATTATTTGAAAACTACGTTAACAGAGAATATCATAATCACAATAATTAAAAACTTAAAATATTTTTTAAAAATGTATTTAAAAAATTGATCAACTCACAAAATTTTACATGTGTCACATAAATCACAATAATTAACAACTTAAAATATTTAATGAAGTATACCAAAAAATTGACTAATTTTCAAAATATTATATATGTAACATATATTATTTGAAAAGTACATAAAGAATATTTAAAAATTTAGTTGACTCTTTTAATTTGATATGTGTCATATAAATTAAATAAATAAAAGATAGTGTTAAATGGACGAAAATTTTGACTAGAATTTGATCAGAAAATTAAGTAGTTTTTAATATCTTTTTTATTTTAAATAAATTGACCCTTTTTTTTATTTTTAATAAAAAGTATCCAAATTAAAAGAATAAAAATATTTTTAAAAAATAAATTAAAATAGTGGAAGATATGATTTTATTATTATGGCCATATTTTATGACAAAAACAATTTCCCTAAATAAAGTTATATATAGATATATATAAAGATATATAAAGGTATAGGTAACAAACCGCCCAAAAGATAGGCAAGTGGGCTAATTAAGTTGGGTCCACCATCATCTTTACAATTGTCTTGCACAGTGATAGATAGTTATGAGTGTTTAATTCCTTTAACATAAAATTGTTATGTCAAAAAATGTTCAAAAGCGGAATGTATACAAATTAAGAGTAAAACAAATCTGTGAAAATGATTAATTTTATCTATTTAGTATTGGAGTTAGAATTTTTATTTATGAAGATTTAAAAATATAAAAACATAAAGATGCAAAGGCTATAATCTTTCAATTTCAAATTTACATCTTTTGAATTTAAAACCTTAACTTTAAATTCAAATTAGATTTATTACATAATACTACCAATATCATCCTAATCCTAAATTTGTCAAGTAGCTTTGCAGCATATTATCAATAATATAGTGTATTGTTTGTCGAAAAAAATTGTTTATTTTCCAATAACATTAAAAATTGTATTCCCTTTGTTTCACAAAGAATGACCTAGTTTGACTTGACACGGAGTTTAAGAGTATAAAGAAGACTTTTGAATCTTGTGGTCCTAAATTAAAGTTAGGTCAAATGTACAAAATTGTCCTTTGATCTTGTGGCCTTAAACATGCCACGTGAAAAATTGTTACCAAAAAAAGAAAGAAGTCATTCTTTTTGAAACATACTAAAAAGGAAAGAAGGTCATTCTTTTTGAAACGGAGGGAGTATAAAATACGGTTAAAGACAAGTAGATTAAGGTTTATCAATCTGTTTTCTTTTTTGGCTAAATAGTTTGAGCAAGATAAAGAACACGAAAGAATAATTATGCTAAGAACAAAAATAAGAATTATATATAGAGTAAAAAAAAATAACAAGTAAGAAACTCATAAATTGCTTGTATTTTCCGAGTTATTTTTTATTTATTATTTTGCGTACGTTTTACAAGTGAAGATGAGATAATCAATGCGTTCTCTGGCGGATTCAGAATTTCCATTAAGGAGGTTCGAAAAAAGAGAGAGTAATGGTTTGAATTCCTAAATCACTAAGTCAACCTCTAATCTTATATTCAGGAAGTTCAAAATCAACATATAAACAAAATGATTCTTAAAAATACCTTAAATATACAAGATAACTTTTTGCCGAAGGAGTTCACCTCCCATGCAAGAGTTCATGCATGAATTAACAATCAGCAATACACTTAAATTATTTCAATTTATTAAGTTTCATATATAAATTATTAAGAGTGTAAGTTTTTCATAGATACTATCAATGAATGGTTAGTGAGACACATATCTAGACTTTAACCGGACCAAATGTTGTCTAGAAATGCTTCTGGCATGTTTGTCCATAAAATATCCATTCACATATCATATATAACGATTCTATGTGCTATCATATATAACAATTCTATGTTCTAACATATTAATTTTTTGAATATATTTTTAGCTTCTTTAAAACTTTAAACTTTCCCCTATCACGTTGGAAATATCAATGCCACGACAAAGACAAAACCACGGCTAAGAACGTAAAGAAGAAGATGCAGCGAATATCATGATTGAAATAAATTAATTTATGCGGTGATAGTTTGATATTTCACCTAAATTTTTAGCCCAATAATAATTTCTTTAAATTTGCCATGGCAAAATTATTTTTTTTAGTGACACAATTTTTAAGCAAAAGAAAGATTGTACACACATCATTAAAAATTAATCAAGGTATTTTTTATCAAATTATTAAATGATAGTTCAGATTAAAAACCTACACTTTCAATTGTTCATATAAATTTTTTTTTTGAGATAATTAAAACGTATTTTATCCTATCTTTTTATTTATTATGTGGCGAAAAACTACACTATCCCCTGATGATAAGATAATCTTGTCCTTTCGTACAAAACAATATATTGAAAATATCATCCACAAACATCTTAATCATCCATGATTAAATACTTCACTCATTTCTAATTATATGTCATTTTTTTAATTTCACAGTACATTAAAAAATTAAATAAATTTACTATTCTATTTTTATTTATTTATTTTAAGTTAACTTTCTAATCAATGTATATGAATTAATTATTTTGACCAATAAACATGAATTATTCACTTAATTTTTACATGTTGATCAAATGTATATTTTCAAGGCTAATAAATCGCAAGGGTAAAATTGAAAGAATATTGTAATTTATATATTGATTTTATGAAATGACAAATAACTATAGATCAACAATTTATAGTAAGGATGACATATAAAAAGGAACGGGGAGAGTATATGTTCCACTATAGGTCTTAAATACTTCCTTCGTCCAACAATAGTTGTCCACTATACCAATTTGAGATGTTTAACAATACTTGCTCACTTTAGAAAATCAATGGACCATCACCCTACGCAATCCTCGAATCCAATCATGTCTGAACGTACCAACGAATATCTTTTAAAAAATGCAAAAAAATTATTGAAGAAGACAACTAAATTTCACGATAATAATAACTATAAATGTATATATTATCCAGTTAATAATGTACTAAATTATTTAGTAATACAAGTTTAGTAAAATAAACTAATTAAGAGTGAATTCATAAAAATTATAACTAAATTATACTTTAAATATAAATACTAAGTAAATAAAATTATATTCCGTTATTCAATGATTAGTGCACCGTCGTATAACTTACCTAAATCTCATAGTGTAAAAAGTAAATTACATCATATTTTTATTTCTTTTAATTACAATAATCGCTTGATTTTTACACAATCCGAATACATAATTCATTATTCAGATACATTAATGTTGATACATTATGTATTGCAAGTTGCTACGCTGAAAAGAAAAAAAAAGCAAAAAATCCAATTAAAATTCCATAAATTACGCCTACACATTTATTCTCACTATCAATCAATCAAATACAAACCCTAAAAGAACCAACAAATTCAAAAATCAAATTTCTTTCTCCCTATTCATTATTCTCCCAATTCTCCGAAGAACCAATCAAATTTTATCTAAAAATTAATAAGATACATAATAAATAGTTCTTAACATTGGACCCAACATTGTCACCAGAGAGGCCTCCTAGCTAAAGAGCTTCGTGGTGCATCTCTACAAAATTGGCTTCAGTTGTCAAACCAGTATGGCCAAAAGTCACAACCATACCAGGCATGATCACACAAATCTCAATGCGACCGACAGGTGCAGTGCCAATACCACTACTCTTGTAACGTCCTGAAGTGGAAGACGAAGGGGTTTGTCGAGTAGAAGGAAATTACGGAGAAGTGTTATTGACAATGAGATTCAATCCTTAGAAAATTATAACAAACTAGCACAATTCAAAATTTAAAATTCTTTTTCTCATTTTTAAAAAAATTCTCATTTTTGAATCAAAATTTCATGATACATGTCACGCCCTGAGCCTACACCCTGGGCGTGGCCGGCACTCAATGACCATTGATGGCCTCGAGCGAACGCTTGACCTGGTTTACTTAACTCAGCGGAAGACTTAAACTTAAGAAATATAGCTCAAAGATATATATATATATATATATATATATATATATATATATATATATATATATATATATATATATATATATATATATATATATATATATATATATATATATATATATATAAGTACTTAGTCCAAATGGCAACTCAAGTCTTTAACAATGTTTGAAATAATGGTGTAAAGAAAACTGAACTACTAACTGTTTATGAAGCCTCTAAAATGAATGAGATAGATGTTGGGGCAGACCCCACAACATCCTAATGAACTAACTAGAAAGCAATAAAAGATATCCTTCGGAATGAAAGGAGGCTCACCAACGAACTCTGGATTGCTCAACTGGATCAACGGTGTGTTGGATGCCGATCCTCGTTGCCTGCGTCATGATACGATGCAGGTCAACTGGCATCAGTATATTGAATGTACGAGTATGCGAGTTGGAATGCTTAACGTAACATAGGCTTAAAAAGAGTCTGAAAGAAATACTTAACTGAGCTTCACTTAACTCATCTGAACTCAACAGATTTCAATATAAAGTAGTGTGGATAAATGCAGTATAAAGAAAAGTTTTAAAACATGATTTTCAACTTTGTGTATTTAGAAATATAATGATAACTCTTTATGTATGCAAAGATACAATATGAACTCTGTAATGTATATAAAAATACAAAATACTGATGGGGGAGTCTCTCGAACCGACAACCATCACATAAGAGCTATAGTGATGATACAACGATCTACCTCACGCTGTCAGCGCATCCTATATCCGGCCAAAGGTATAGGACCTGAACTGCCTAATGGATCCACAAGTCTACTTTGAAAAGGATTCATCTAAAAGGTATGACCCCTTTCTACCCATGTTGGCTACATGGTTTTATGGAGACATGAGTTATATGAACTCATGCTCGTCCCCAATTCGGTGCTCAATACTACTCCCAAAATATACTGGCTCTTATGTTTTTAAAATACTTCTTCTGTGATTTGAGATGGTGCTAAAATATTTAAATCAAGGGTTGTCTTGGAAATCTCAGTTTCCCTGCTTGCTTCATGTAGAAAGCTATTACTTTTTTCTGAAAGTTTGCCCGAAGACTCTTTGGAAATCTCAGTTATCATACTTTGTAAATGTGAAAATATTTTATACTTCTTTGGGAATACTTAGACCCCATATACTTTTGAAGAACTGAACTTTAACTTTACTCTTTACTGAACTCAAAACTCAAGTTTTAAAACAAAGTTAAATCGTTTGTAAAAGACTTTTGAAAAACTTTAAGAACTAATCTTGACTTCTTGACTTGACTCTTGACTTTTCTTGAATTGAATTATGGATTCAAGGATCATGATTTGTGATACAAAAGATCTCATGATGTTTAGAAATAATTTTACATAGAAATAACTTGAACAGAAACCTTAAAACCCTAGCTTGAAGGTAAATGATCAAGAAAACCTTTCTTGAGATTCTTGAATTAGTTTCTTGAAATCTCTGTGGCCAAGAATTTATGATTCATTAGTAAAAATGAAATTTTGATTGTTGTGAACCTTTTATTAGTCAAGAAATTCGTTTAGGGTTTTCTTGGAGATAAAAAACCAAAACCAATCATTTTTCATGTTTTTTCGTTGGCTAATTCGTAACAGCACTGTATAGGTTACTAAAATAGTCATAACGTTTTACTCAGAAATTGAATTGACGCGAAATTGATGGCGTTGGAAAGTAGGTTCAATTATCTCTAACTAGATAGATTGTGACTCACGTAACTTTTAATATCCTAAGAGATATGATCGTCTAAAGTTGACTCAAGTAGAACCTTATCATCAAAATTTAATCGATAAGGAAGTTTCAAGAACACTTTTCAAGAACTCACCAAGAACTTAAATCCTTAAATTTCAAGAACAAAATTACGCTGAAAATAACATGATTGACATTTGGGTGAATGATCCCGACACTATGAAAGCTCACATACATTTTTAGGGACCACCCCCAACGAAATCCACAAGTTAAACTTCGACGATCTTGACGAATCTTGAACGTCCTTCTCCTTTCTCCTCTTCTTTTCTCTTCTCTCAAAACCCTAACTTTTTTTGTAGAAGTGTAAACTGATCTTATTCAGTTTATACCCCTAATTAATAACTAAAAATGAAATAAATTAATAGGTTAAGGTAAAGACCAAACTACCCCTTCAAAATCCGAATTGGACTTTCTTTATTCCAACAACCTAACTTCCAAAAGGCATAACTCACTCATACAAACTCGAAATCGCGCAAACTCGGCGGCGTTGGAAAGATCATTTCAAGGGATTTTCAACCATATATGGAACTACACCTAAATCATCATGAGCTAGGAATTATGGACGTCTGAATTTGACCCAAAAACTCACTTTTAACTTACTTAAAATTTTCAGATTTCCTTATACTTTTCAAAAATAAATATTTTCAGATTTTAAACTTCTTTCTAGTTCTTTCTAGTTGCGAGATGTTACAATACATCGGAGATCTGATACATCGTTTAAATTAAGAAACAAGAGCGTGAATTATAAGGTTATAGAGATACATAGCTTTGATGGATCATCTATAATTTTATAATGTTGTGTAATCATTTTTTGAATTGTATTTTTGAGAAAGATAGATTTATCAATGCATTACTAATTATTAATCTTGTTTCAATTGATAAGTGTTGTATTTCTAGATACATTAAATAAGAAATTATTGCTCATAAGATGTTAGGTTTGAGATAGATACATTACTATTTGGTAAAATGTTTCAGATACATATAGTATAAATTCAAATTTATGTATCATGCCTAAAAAATTAATTCATGATACATTATTATTTATGTAACTTATTTTGTTTGAGAGTAGAATTCATATGTATCAGAAATTTGTAGATGAAAAGGCTAATACATGATAAATGCTATATTTGGTAGAATTTTTGTATCAAGTATCCATACAAATTAAGGTTATGCATCAAAACTAATATTTGAACACGATACATTGTACATGATAAAATTGTAATGTATCATAATGTTGAAACTAATACATTATACATTAGTTTAACAAACAAAATCAACTAGATACATTAAAAATCTGAACCTATATGTATCAAAAAAGATGAAAAAACCAACAAGTCTAAAAAAAAAGTCAACAATCTAAAACCTAAAGCAACGAAGATATATCCTTCTCGAACTAATTAGATACAATATTGAATGATCGAACCAATCAAACAACGTGTATCAAGACAACTTTTAGAAATTTTGGGAACCATTTCAGATGCACTTCAAGGTGAACTCTCTGCATTAGAAACGTTTTCTACCCCTCTTTGATATAGTTCTTGCAAGTATGCATTGTACACAACTTCCGTTTTGCATATCCAAAGCCATATAATTTCTATGTTTGTTATGAAAAAAAAAAGATGAAAGCACGAATATATATATATATATATATATATATATATATATATATATATATATATATATATATATATATATATATAAGAAATCAAAAATTAAATTGATGAAAAGAAATCTACCTTTTAAATTGTTGGGTTGTAGCAAAATGTGAATGAGACAAGAGAAGAGAAAAATTATAAAGTAAGAGAACCAATTTTGGAGGGAAAATGAAAAGTCATTTGCAAAATGCAAATGAAAAGTCATTTCTCCCATATTGGTAGAAGAAAGGAAATTGTTGTCCTTATATTAGGAAACACTTCCTTTACTTCTTAAAGAGTTAAGAAGAAGGTGTTCCCTCACGCCGTCGTCGTCGCTCGCTCGGCTTCGGCTTTTGAATTTAGATTTGGCAAATGATATGGTTGATAAATTTTTTGGACAAAATTTATTTAATCAATTTTGTTAATCGAATAAATTCTGTTAATCAATTTATTTTCTCTTATGAATTAATTCAGAATGTTAGTTAAATAACATAACTAATTTTTGGCGCAACAGAATTTATTTGAAATTCGCGTGCAATGGTAATAACGATCTGAAGGGACCTGTTCCTTTCGAAAAGTCGTTATTTTTCCCAAAAGACACAACTTTTTGAAAAAACGAGTTTGAACAGACACGTTTCTTGCTGAAAATGGCTATAAAAAAGAGGTATTTTACATTTATTTTTAAACATTGAATTTTTTTCCTCTCTGCATACATTTTCTTTCAATAAAATAAAATTCGATCGACTGAGTCTGTGTGCGCTTTTGTTACTATTCTTAAGTTCGCTGAAGTTATTGAAGTTTGAGGTACCGCTACTTCTTTAATAGGTTAATTCATTTTATCTTGGGAGAAATTAATCTGCAACCTCGGGTACATTGAGGGGATTAAATTTCTTAAGGAAACACAGTGATTTCTGTGGACTCAAATTAAAAGTTTTTGTCTATTTCATCTTATTTCTATTTCTGTTTCATTGACTAACCTTAATACAGATGATAACGATCTTAAGAAATTTAATAGTTTATGTATTTGAGGTTTCTGGAGATTAAAACCTTTGTGGTTTTCTACTCTGTTTGAATTTTTAAAACTCATTTGACTAACGATTAAAAGAACATAAAAATTTTATCGTTAGATCTGAAACATGTGGTGTAAAGATTTATTCTTTACTATTAGTATTTCACATACTAAAATAATTTATCATTTATGACAGAAAAATGACTAATTCAAGTTAAGTAAATGTTGAAACAGTGAGTGTTGCAACAGTAAGTGCTGCAACAACATCGGTTGCACACAATTGTTCAACTGCTACCCTAGCACCGGCTGAGAAACCTGCAAAGTATTTTGGAGTCGATTTCAAGAGATGACAGCAGAAGATGTTCTTCTATCTCACTACGTTGAGTCTGCAGAGGTTCATTAATGAGAATGTTCCTGTTATGTCGGATGAAACTCTGCCTGAAGAACGATTCTTGATAACAGAAGCATGGACACACTCAGATTTTTTGTGTAAAAATTATATTATGAGTGGCCTACAAGATGATCTGTATAATGTGTACAGTAATGTCAAAACCTCAAAAGAACTCTGGATACTTTAGAAAAAAAGTACAAAACAGAGGATGTCAGAATGAAGAAGTTCAGTGTGACAAAGTTTCTGGACTATAACATGATAGACAGTAAGACCGTCGTCACCCAAGTTCAAGAATTGCAGGTCATAATCCATGATCTCCTTGCTGAAGGTATAAATTTATTTAATGCCTAAGTTGAAAATATTAACTTTATTCTTAATACTCACATAATCTTTAATATACGATTGATTGTGAATGATGATTTTCAAGTGACTGTCATTATTGAGAAGTTACCTCCATTGTGGAAGGACTTGAAAATCTACTTGAAACATAAACACAAGGAGATGATTGCTGAAGATCTCATAGTTAGGTTGAGAATTGAAGAGGATAACAAGGCTGCAGAAAAGAGATCACGTGGTAATTCAATAATATCTAGAGTAAATATTGTTAAAGAAGATCCCACAAAATTAAAGAAAAGAAAGAAAGGATCTGGTCCAAAAAATAATCTTCCTAAGAAGAAATTCAATGGAAGCTTCTTCAATTGTGGCAAATGTGTTCATACGGCTACTGAATGTCAGGGTCCCAAGAAGGACAAGAAGAAGAAGGATCAAGCAAATTTGACTGAATCCAAATGAGAAATGGACGATCTATGTGCAATGCTTTTAGAATGTAACTTGGTTGGAAATCCAAGAGAATGGTGGATAGACTCTGATGCTTCATGTCATGTTTGTTCAACAAAAAATTATTTTCATCATATACTCCAACACCTACAGACGAGAAGTTGTTTATGGCAAACTTTATTGTTGCAAATGTAGAAGAAATTGGCAAGGTCCTATTAAAGATGACATCAGGCAAGGTGGTGATTGAATAGAGTCTCATATGTTTTGAAATTACGCAAGAACTTAGTTTATATTCTAGTTCTGATTAAGAATAGATTCAAATGTGTATTTGTTTCTAATAGAGTAGTAGTGGGTAAGAATGAAATGTATGTAGGAAAAGGTTACCTCAGTGATGGCCTTTTCAAACTCAATGTAATTGCAGTTGATATGAATAAAGTTTCTACTTCTTCTTACTTGCTTGAGTCTAAATGTTTATGACATGAACATTTGGGACACGTTAATAACAAAACCTTACGAAAACTGATTAACCTAACTATTTTGCCTAAATTTAAGTGCAATAAATCAAAATGTCAAGTTCACGTTGAATCTAAGTAAGCTAATCATCCTTATAAATCTGTTGAAAGTAATTCAAATCTCTTAGAACTGATTCACACTGACATTTGTGACCTGAAGTCAACACCATCACACGGTGTGAAAAAATATTTCATAACTTTTATTGACGATTACACTAGATATTGTTATGTTTATTTGCTAAATGGTAAGGATGAAACAATAGATTCGTTTAGGCAATATAAAACTGAAGTTTAAAATCAGTTGGATAGAAAGATCAAAATGATCATAAGTGATAGAGACGGAGAATATGAATCTCCATTTGCAGAAATATATTTGGAAAATGGAATAATCCACCAAACTACTGCTCCTTACACTCCCCAATCTAATGGGATTGCGGAAAGAAAAACCCAAACTTTAAAGGAAATGATGAATACCTTACTTATAAGTTCAGGTTTACCACAAAATTTCTGGGGAAAAGCTATCCTTACAGCAAATCGAATACTCAATAGAATGCCTCACATGAAGACACATAGAAAACCCAACTTGAAATATTTCAAAGTGCGGGGGTGTCTAGCCAAAGTCCATGTTCCTACACCTAAGACGGTGAAAATAGGGCCTAAGATTGTGAATTGTGTATTTATTGGATATGCCACAAACAGTAAGGCATGTTGATTTTTTGTTCATAAGTACGGACATCCAGATATTCATGCTAATACGATAATGGAATCAGATAATGCTGATTTTTTGAACATATCTATCCGTATAAAACTAGACTTGAGTCATTTCGTGAGGGGTCTAAAATACCCCGAGAAAGACCAAAAGAGAATGAAATCAATGAAGAGAGTCCAAGGCGCAGTAAACGTCAAAGGACAACTAGTTCATTTGGATATGATTTTACAACATTTCTTCTTGAAAGTGAGTCTCAAACATGCAATGTTGTCTAGCGACTCAACCTCTTGGAAGGAGGCCGTCAATAGTGAGATTGAATCAATCCTAAGCAATCATACCTGGGAGTTGGTTGATCTTCCTCCAGGGAACAAACCCTTGGGTTCAAAATGGATCTTTGAAAGGAAGATGAAAGATGATGGAACTATTGACAAATTTAAAGCAAGACTTGCTGTCAAAGGCTTTAGACAAAAAGGTCTTGATTATTTTGACACATACTTGCTAGTGACTAGGATTACATCAATTCCGATGTTAATTGCCATAGCTTCAGTATACGATCTTGAAATCCATTAAATGAATGTGAAAACCGCCTTTTTAAATAGAGAGCTGGAGGAAGAAATTCACATGAAACAACATGAGGGTTTTGTAGTTCTCGGTAAAAAAAAGAAAGTGTGCAAACTAATTAAGTCACTTTATGGACTAAAACAAGCACCGAAACAATGACATGCATAGTTTGATCAAACCATGTTGTCAAATGAATTTAAGATCAATGAATGTGATAAATGTGTTTACATTAAAGATACTCAGAATTAGGAAGTCATTGTATGCCTATATATGGATGACATGTTGATAATGAGCAAGGACATTGCTAATGTAAAAGCTATTAAGTGTATGCTCGCTAGTAAGTTTGATATGAAAGATTTAGGAGTTGCTGATGTGATATTGGGAATTAAGATTCTCAAAACTCCTAACGGTTTGGCGTTGTCTCAAACTAATTATATTCAAAAGGTACTTGAAAAGTTCAAGTATTTGAATTTCAAAAGGGCAAATACCCCAATTGATGTGAACCTTCATCTTGCAAAGAATAAAAGTGAAAGTCAGTCTCAATTGGACTATGACAGAGTGTTGGAAAGTTTAATGTATGTCATGAATTGTACACGACAAAACATAGTTTGCGCTATCAGCAAACTGATTTGATATACAAGTAATCCCAACAAAAATCATTGATTGGAAATGAAGAAAGTTTTGGGATACTTAGATGACACTCAAAACTATGCTTTGCATTATATCAAATATCCAGCAGTTCTTGAAAGATATATTGATGCAAATTGGATTATTGGGTCAACTGAAACAAAATCCACAAGTGGATACGTTTTCACTATTGGTGGATGAGAAAAATCTTGGAAATCATCCAAACAAACATGTATAGCTCGCTCTACAATAGAGTCTGAATTCATCGCCTTAGGCAGGTGAATAAGTTGAATGGCTCCGGAATTTATTAGAAGATATTATGTTTTGACCCAAACCAATGGCCCCTATATGCATACACTGTGATAGTCAAGCTGCAATTGGAAGGGTTGAAAGCGTTGTATATAACAGGAAGTCTCGTCTCATAAGATGAAGACATAACTCTGTTACACAACTACTCTCCAGTGGAATTATCACAATTGACTATGTAAAGTCAAAGGATAATGTGTCGGATTCACTTACAAAAAGCCTAATTAGAGAGGGAGCTGAGTGATCATCGATGGGAATGAGACTATGGCTGAGAACAAGTCATTGTGGCGGTAACTCTACCTAGAAGACTGGAGATCCCAAGATCTAGGTTCAAGGAGATAAAACAAAGTCAATGATGATGGTTCAACATTGTCAAAAATTATTTATAGTCCATTCTCATGATGAGACAATGTTCAGTAACCAAGATAAAAACATAAGGACTTTTTAATGTTTTCTAAGTTTGATACATGGTGTATCAAGTAGTGTATCTACGGATAACACATTCGGAAACCACCTATGTGAGTGTGAAGTGTAAGTTGCTTCAAGGAGAATCCGGTAAGGCCAGTTCTCTAAGCACTTACTAACCGAGATGTGCTCATGACTGAAACGAACAAAGCAATGAGAACTAAGAACAAATCAAGGGTTGATTGTGTAACTTATGTTGTCTTGGTATACATCAAAGCTCGACAGTTCATAGATATCAAATCTACCGATTGACCGAGTATATCCGATATATATTCACTACCGAAAGTTTAAAGGGAAACCTACTTATCCAGATGCGATTAACCCTTACTTACAAGACACACAAGTTTTTTATGCATATGTTTTAACAATAGTCATTTCCCATTCATGTGGAGGATTGTTGGGTTTTAGTGAAATGTGAATGGGAAAAGAGAAGAGAAAAATAGAAAAGTAAGGGAACCAATTTTGGAGGAAAAATAAAAAGTCATTTGCAAAGTGCAAATGAAAAGTCATTTCTCCCATATTGGTAGAAGAAAGAAAATTGTTGTCCTTATATTAGGAAACACTTCATTTACTTCTTAAAGGGTTAAGAAGAAGATGCCCCTCGCGTCGTCGTCGCTCGGTCTCGGCTTCGGCTTTGGATGTGATTGATTGATAAATTTTTGGACAAAATTTATTCAATCAATTTTGTTAATCGAATAAATCTTGTTAATCAATTTCTTTTCTCTTATGAATTAATTCAGAATGTTAGTTAAATAACATAATTAATTTCAGCGCAACTAAATTTCGAAAAATCATTCTTTTTCTCAAAAGACACAACTTTCTGGAAAAAATGGGTTTGAACAGACACGTTTCTTTCTGAAAATGGCTATAAAAAAAAGGTCTTTTTTGATCTTTTAAAAACATTGAATTTTTTTTTCTCTCTACATATATTTTCTATCAAGAAAATAAAATTCGATCGACTAAGTCTGTGTGCGCTCTTGTTACTGTTCTTAAGTTCGTTAAAGTTATTGAAGTTTGAGGTACCACTACTTCTTTAACAGGTTAATCCGTTTTATCTTGAGAGAAATTAATCTGCAACCTCGGATACAGTGAGTGGATTAAATTTCTTAAGAAAATACAATGATTTCTGTGGACTCGGGTTAAAAGTTTCTGTCTATTTTATCTTATTTCTGTTTCTGTATTTTTGACTAAGCTTAATACAGATGATAACATAAATAACTTGAAATATTAATTGAAAAGATAAAAGATTTGAAATTCAAAATTGAATCAATGGAGGTAGTTGTGGAGAGATTTGTGGCATGAAAAAAAGCAAGAAAAATCATGAGTATGAGATTTCAAATTAATGTATCAAAAAAAAAAAAGAATGATAGGAGCAAAAGAGAATTTTTTTGATATTGTTTTAAAATAATAGGGAAAATATGATAATAAATAGTGTATAGTTAAGTTATTTTTCCTTTTTAATATTTTTTTTATTGAGGGAGACAATGAACTTCACGTTAATAGTAAATATAAATAATTATTTCTTTAATTAAAATTTATACTAATTAGTCAGCAATACACAATTTAGTTAACTGAACTATGAGTTTCAAATTTAATTTACAATAGAATTTAAAAAAAATATATAATCAGTAAATAAAATTATATATAATTCTACAATGATTAATGAATCATCCATATAATGTGTAAGTTTTTATTTTAAGAAAAAAATAATATAATTTTGAATTATAATCACGACTAGGAAATTAGTTAATACAATTTTCTAATCAAACAGATGTTTCAAAATAAAATAGAAATAAATATTTATATATATATATATATATATATATATATATATATATATATATATATATATATATATATATATATATATATATATATTTATATACAGTTATATATACTTGCGTTCGATCTTTGTTTTTCAATTTAATTTTGTACTATTTGATTTGAATTTTTTGATTTTAAAAAGTACAATTCAATCTAAATCAAAATAAATTTTATTTGGTTTGGTTGATTTGATTTTTCTCTATTCAGTTCGGCTTTTTCGATTTAATTATTCGATCATGTCAATAAATAATAACATAATCAAAGTTATATTTGTAATTTGAATATATATATATATATATATATATACTTTTTTTAAATTTAAAATTAAACAGAAAACCAAACAAAGTAACTTATTAATCCAAAATCAATCCAAACTTAACTTTGGTTTGATTTGCTTCGAGTTTTTAATTTAATCTGAATAGTGCACAGCCCTATCTAGTCATAGTTCTTAATTATTTAATGAGAAATTGCATCATTACACCATTCAACTGTAACACTCCTTTTAAAAAGACACTTTAACTTTGTAAAAGTCCTAGTAACCCCTTAAATAATTTAAAAGTGGTAAAAGTGTCCCATTATTTGATCAACCCCAAGTGTAAGAAGGAATGTGAACACACGCACCAAATGCTATATACCACGTATTTATTATTTTATTTTTTATATTTTTACTTTTATTTATATTTTCATATATGTTAGTTATTCTATTTGTTTTTCTAAAAAGAATAATAATAAAAAAAGCTCTATTCTTCTCCTCCTTCTTCTTCTTCTTTATTCTACTTTTTTTTTCTAAAAGAAAAAAAAAAACTCTATTCTTGTTCTTCTTCTTCAATACGGTGACTCCTTTTTCACGCTGCCGCCCCTTGGCGATTCTCCAACATAGCAACCATCCACACATTTTAACACTATCTCAACCATTTTCTCTAGCAAATCAAAAATAAAATTGAAAAATAAAAAACACTATCAAATCTCTGGCGCTTCCTCGATCGTTCAACCATTGTATACGTCGCCTTTAATTTTTGCTCAAAATCAACATTTATTGTATCTGCTAAGACTGAAATTCTCTCTCTGATTTAGATAAGGTATTTTTACTGGGTTTGAACTTGGCCCCGAAGATTCTCCCTCCGTCGTCGTCAAATCTTCGATGATTCTCTCACTCACCGGTCTTTTTCGATCGTCCTCTGCAACCTCACCCCGCTTTCATCTCTTTCTCCGTCAATAATCTCATTACTTTGATCTCCCTCAGCTAAAAAGTGAGCCCGAGAACTCTTCTGGGTTAACGTTGATGAAGGAGATAAAAATTGAAAAAAAACAGAAAATAAATAAAGTAAAAGAAACAATATTTTAATTAATAAATGTTAAAAATAAATAAATAGTGTTTAATTTTCTTACTTGTCTCACTCGTTAGTGGCTAGTGAATTACACTTCATGTGCCACATAAAATCATAATGGGACAATAAATCTACTGTAAATAAGAATAAGGGGGTTACGAAGTTTTAGTGTCTTTTTAAAAAAAATGTTATTATTGAATGAGATAATTATATATATTTTCTTAAATAATCAATAATTTTTATCAACTTTAATTATCAAAATTGAATAGTAAATAACTTAAACCCTAAACTCGCAAATTATAAGATCGAGGTAGCATAGAGGTACAAGACCATAACAATAATACGTGACTTTCTTGAATTATTGTTAATCAGGATCAATGATTATGAACTATATAATTTTTATTATTTCTGTAATACGTCGATGTCGGTCATATTCAAGAAAAAACTAAATAGCTTTATTTTTAAAATTTGGAAGGAAAGCCTAAAAATGTCAAAAAAGAAAACTAACTTATGGCTATAAATTGGAACTGAGTCCTCTTTCAGTGTATTCATAAGTCAAAGAAAACTTCAATTGCAACTTGGAAGATATGTCCCATTTTCTTTTATTGAGATCATCAATTCAAATAACAGTGTAATTTTGTACAAGAGTAACTTATTATATTTTTCTTCCTAAAAAAGTAGTAATTATGGAATCTGTTTAAATTTCCATAATAACAAAAATAATTATATTTAATGAAACGTTTTTGAGATTTCGATCTTTATCACATTAGCTAACTTATATTTTTTCAAATTTTGGTTCATTTCCTTTTACCAAACAACTTCTGTAAAATGGAGTTGTGCACTCAAACCGTTGCGACTAATGAGGTTATTACACGTCGCACTGACAATCATCATCCTAGTGTTTGGGAAGATCATTTTCTTGTATATGCTTAACTCATGGTAAATATTTTTTACATCATAATTATGCATATGCAATAACCACATATATTTTCTCCGTTACATATTATTTATTTATATTACTAAAATTACTTACTTCAAATTATATGATTTCTTAAGAAACACAGCAAAATAAATGTACAAATAATATTAGGAAAAAGGGAATAGTAATTCTACCCCTAAATGGCATGTGTTTTTTTCACAGATGCCGGTTGATAGTGGGATCCAACTTTTATGTCTTTGTGTTCATTGTGTGGAGACATGGGATTATAAAAAGAAAAGAGAGGACAAGGTTTTAAATAATGAAAAATCTTTTTGGTTATAATTATTGGCCATAATGACCCAAATGTTATACTTTTCTTTTTGTATTTAGTTGTGATCGCTTTAGATTTTACGTTTTTAAAAAATTAGACGAGTTTATCGTTAATTTTTATTTAGTATTTTTTTAAAGTTAAATTTTTAATAATGAGTATGAATAATTTGTTTTGATCAATTAATTTGATTAATAAATATGAATTAATTATTCTATTTTTCTATTTGGCCAAATGCATATTTCAAGGTTAATAACTTTTAAAGATAAATATGAAGAATAATTTCACTTATGCATTGATTTTGTGAATTGATTTTGCAGTTTCTTAAGAAATAATAGAAGGGTAATTTTACTATAATAAATATAATGTTCTGAAAAATATAATAAAGAAGTGACTATAACTAATGATACGGATAAGTTAAAAACTAAGTGTGTGTTTGGTATGAAAGAAAATATTTTCCTGGAAAATAAGTAGATATTTGACTTATTTTCTCATGTTTGGTTGGTGAGTAGAAAATATTTTCCGAAAAGATATTTTAGTGTTTGATTTTTGAATGAGAAATGTTTTTAAGAAATATCTTTTATTTGTTACTGGAGTAGAAAATAATTTTTGAAGTTGATTTTTAAAAAAAAAAAAAAACTTAAGTTTTTTTTGGGGGGGGGGGCTGGCAGGGGCCTGGCCTAAGTGGGGGGGGTTGAGGGGTCGAGGGTAGGGGTGAAAAATAAAGTTGTTTTGAGAGTTTAAAAAATATTTTTAAAAACAATTTTTTTGGGGGGGAGGGGGGGGAAAAATGTAGGGAGCGGGGGGTTCGAGGGTTAGGGGTAAAAAGAAATATTTAACCATTTAAATGTTGATTTTTTCCTTTACTAAATATACTCAATTTTGTTGTCTTATTGCGGGAGAGGGGGGGGAGGCCTGATAGGGGGGTAGTAGTGGGGTGGGTGGGTGGGGGATCGAGGTAGGGGTGAAGAAAAAAATGAAATTTTGAAAGTTGTAAATATTTTTTAAAAAACAAAACTGTCATTGTTTTTTTTTGGAGGGAAGGGGGGGGGGGCATGGAGGACGGGTTTGGTTAGGGGGGATCGAGGGTAGTGGCGCAAAAAAAATAAATTTTTGAAGTTGAAAATATTTTTAAAAAACAAACTTAAATTATTTTTTTTGGGATGGGGGTGGGTTGGTCGTGGGTAGAGGTGAAAAAAATGAAATTTTAACGTTGAAATTATTTTTTTAAAAATAAACTTAAATTTTTTTAGGAGTGGGGGGGGGGGGCTGGTTGGGGTGGGTTAGGGGCTGGTTGGGGGTGGGTTGGAAGAGAGTTTTGGAAAATGTTTTCGTTAAGTTTTGAAGGGAAGTTATTTTCGTTAAGATTGAGAAAAATTAGTTGATTTGAAAAACATTTGACCCAACCGGAAATGTTTTCCTTCATACCAAACACACCCTAAGTGTAAAATTATCCATTGATTTTATAAAGTAAGCAAATATTGTTGAACATCCATAGTATATTGGATAACTATTGTTGGACGGAAAATGTATTAGTAAACATCTATTTTTAGCTAGGACGACATGTAATAAAGTCTATTCACACTATATAATGGCCATGTGGGGTTGAGAAAAACTATTAACTAATTTGCATTCAATTATAATAACGCGAAGATGGACTAATAGACATTTGTATTTGTATAAATTTATATTATGAATTCTTTTATTTATTTTTTTGCCGATTAAATTCTTGAACTCATTGAAACTTGATATTTTAAACCTGTTATCTCATCTAACTTGTGGTGCGTGTATACAACTATTACACCTCAAATTTCAGGTAGAAAATAAAATATTTCAATAAAATTAAGCCCCTTACCCCCAAAAAAAAATTGAGACCAATTTTAACTTTTCTTCTCTATTAATTGCCACGTCATTTCACATTCTTCTTCTTCTACTTACTTTTTTTGTGGAATAGTAGGAGGATTTAGTGTTTGTGAAAGCTCTTTTGTAACGTAATAAAAGGAGGAGTTTGCACAAAAAATGAGATTTAATATCTCATATGGTCACTCAACTTTGAGTTATTTACCTAGAAAGTCATTCAACTTTAAGTTGTTTACTTAAAAAGTCATTCAACTTTGTTTTATAACTCAAAAGTCATTCAACTATTGAAGCTTAGAAAATCCCTAAAAAGCTTCTTTAGTTCAATAAGGTGAATGAATAAATGGGGAAGAAGATGATTCATTAATTAGGTAAAAAATTAACATTTATTGTCTTCTTTTAAGCCGTATCATACACAATCTGGACAAAAATGTCATATAGGATGACAAATCAAAAACGCGTTTAAATACTAAATTTCAATGGATTCAGGAGCTCAATTGACAAATGTTAAGTAAAAGAGTTCAAAATACGAACTCATACAAGTACAAGGTTCCATCAGACCATTTTGCCTTATAATAAGTCGTATGTCTTACCCCGAGCATACACCCCGGACGGAACTGATACTCGAAGACCAATGTGGCCCCAAGAAAACCCTTAGCCTGGGTTACCTAACTCAGCGGAAGACAATATGCATATTAATAAAGATCAAAAGCACGTTACTGAACTGAATACTAAAATAACGTAGAATGCCTAAAGGTTAAACATTCAAAAATTGCAACCCTAGTCTTACAATAAGAAATAATAATGAAAAGACTCAAAGGACTAATATCTGATTGTCTATGAAGCCTTTAAAACGACTGAGATGGATGTTGGGACAAACCCCACAACATCCTAATGAACTAACTAGAAAGCAATGAAAATAGATCCCCCCGAATGCAAAGAGGCTCACCGACTGACTCTGCACTGCTCACTGAATCAACGGTGCGCTGGAATGTCAATTCTAGTTACATGTGTCTGCATCATGAGACGATGCATGCCAAATGGCACCAGTAGATTGAATGTACGAGTATACAAGTTGGAATCCTAAAACAATATAGGCTCGAAAGAGATTGTAAAAGAAACACTTACCTTGACTCTTCTCAACTCATGAATACTTGACTGAGCTCATTTCTTTATAAAGAATCTTAAAACAAGTGTAATATAAAGAAAAAGGAAAACTGTTTAAAACATGATGTCAACTCATAATTATAATATCATAAAATACGTACCATGTCTCTTCTCAAAGTCTACTTGTGCAATATATTAATGAAGCCTCATACCCCTATTCATACTAAGCAGAACCCCTTGAGAAACCATGCAATTACTGTTGTGGGAGTTTCTCTAACCGACAACCACCACTATTAGCCTAAGTGGTGATACATTGTTTTTACCATCATAATGCCAGACCGTTCTATACTTTGTCGTCATATATAACTACATATATAACTACTTAACTTAATGGATCCACTAGCTTAACTTAAGTAATCATCTAAAAAGTATGACCCTTTGATACCCATGATGGCTACATGATTTATAGAGACTTGAGCTAATATGAATCCGCATTCCCATATCGGTGCTCAATACTACTCCCAAAAATATACTTAGCTCATATGTTTTTAAAACAACCTCTTTCTTTGGTTTGAGATAATTACTCAAAACTTAACTTAACAACTCTTGGAACCGATGTTCCCTTTCATTTCTCAAATGTGAAAACATTTATAAAGTCTTTGAGAATACTTAGTTCCGTTATAGCTTTTTGAGAAGTGAACTCAATTTTTTACTATTTACTTAACTTGAAACGTAAGTCATAAAACAAGGTTCAAGTGATTGTTAAAGACTTTTGAAAACTTTATAAACTTTGCTTTGACATGCTCTTAACTTCTAGACTTGACTCTTAACTTCTCTTGACTTTAATCGTAACTTTTCTTAAATTCGATTATGGATTCAATACTCATGATCTCATGTTTATGGATGATTTCATGATATTTAGATGTACCTTACTATGTTGGAATCAACTATAAAACATAGGTACACTGCTAAGAAACAAATACTAAAAGATGGGGAAGGAATGGGGAGAACTGGCGTCCTTGGCGCTCTGTGAGAGGCGCGAGGTGCCCGCCCTCAAAGTTCAGAGAACTTTCTGAGGCGCTCTGGCTGACACGATGCATCAGAGACCAAGGTTCAGAGGAACTTTTGTGGCGCTCTGGCAGGCGCGACGCCCCAAGCTTTGCTCAGAAAATCTTTGATTTTTCTCCCTAGTTTTCATCTCTAAACCCTCTAAACTTCTATGGTTCTTCCCTCAAAAACTTAGAATCACTTATACCTTCAATATATGATAGATTCAACCAAGAATTACACCCAAAAACATGAATCAAACCTCAAGAAACTTCAACAACACATCCCATAGGATTCAAACGAATATCATCAAGAACTCAATGGATTTACTTTCGAAACAAACATATTTCGCTGAATTGAATCATGATTGGCATGTGGGTGAACTAACCCAACGTTATGTGATCTCACATAACTTTTAGGGATCACCCTGTCACGACTGGAATCTAGACCTCAGACGAGACCAGCGTCGTTGACCTCTCAGAGGTCGCAGACAAGCCTACTTACGTCATTCTTACTTCAGCTAGGTTAATTTTAGCGGAAAATTTGAAACTTTTGTCTCTTAACATACTTACTAATCATTTCTAATAAATTCATAATTTGTTCACAATCAACCATCTAACATTAAGATCATCAAATGAAAGAAATAGTTTAATATAACAATAACTGAATACTTGCCAAAATGGCACCAATACAATGTCTGAAATAATACGGGAAAGAAACGCTAGTGGAACATACTCCACTAGCTCAATCCTAAGACTAAGCTAGAATATAAATGGGCAAGCATCCTCGAAAGCATGAGGGCCTACCAAGTCCGGATGAATGCTCAACGTCCGAATAGCTTCAGCGTCAACCTGTAGCTCTAGCGTCCACCTGTGCCTGCACCTAAAATTGTAAAGTTGTATATGGTTAGTACACACTTGTACTAAGTATGGGTATATGCAAGCACACACCAAGGACATGCATGAGAAAGGATAGATCTTTCCTAACAACATGATTATGGAAAGTCAAGTCAGTGGACTTGCCAAATTGGGATTAGGAAAGTTAGTGAACTTTCCAAATTTGGATTAGGAAAGTCAGTGAGCTTTCCAAATTTGGATTAGGAAAGTCATGCAATGAGAATAACATGCATCATCATACTTATCATATTGCACACAGCACATAACATTTTACACATAACACTTATCACATAACATATAGCATATAACATCTTTCATAACATTCATTCATATGCCATGAGACCTTGGAATCATGGACTTGACATTAAGACTTTCCAAAATGAGAGCTCAACATATGGGACCTCAACTAGGGAGTCTTCATTAGCAAACACAGAGTCTGCTTCATTCATTCATACGTACTTCATTTTATTTCGTTCATAGGCCAGTGTGAACACCAGCTATACCTAGGGTGTAGTTTAAGACTTTCATTGGGTTTGCTGTGCAATGACCAAGAATAACCTAGTGTCATTACCTGAGTCTAGCTCACCTCTTGATTATTCTATCCTAACACCTTTGGTATCGTTCATTTCATTATGTGCTTCATTTGAGACTGGCCTCATTCATTCATTGGGAACTTTAACTTTAACCGACATAGATTATGTGAGCATCATGAAATCCAGTGTCATGAAACCCCACACCGAAAAGAGGTGGAATCACCGGCCAAAGTGACCCAAAACATGCTAGCGTACATGGGAATTGAACCCCGCTAGATCCCTATATTGGCAGTATAGGTTCGAAGACTAGGAGATATAAGAAGACCCATACCTGGCATGCCGGACAGTCTCATCTCATGAGAGTTACGTGAACCTCCGCCCTTCCCGAAAGAAGGCATCATCGCTCATAGCTAGTCTTTCGGTGCTCAGTATAAAGTTCCATTACATTCAACTCATACTCATGGAAGCTGGCTTCTAGTATGAGGACATCATAGCTCAATAGATGATTTCTTATCTCATCATTAGTATTAAGTGTGTTAATCTCAATACTTTCATTAGAGTGTTCATAGAGACTGGTCTCTTCATTAACTTACACTCTCATAGGTGAGTACGTTTTGGTAACATTTATTTAGGCTCATTTGAGATTGTTCTCATCTTTCACATTAGCCTCATATCATGTTGTCACCACATTCATTAACATTAGCACAATTGCTCTTCATAATTACTCACCCCATTTTACGTATATGTTCATTTCATCATATGCCAATGCACTTGGCCATTTGTGTGTTTCACACTCTTACTTAACCCTTCTGGGGTTTCATCATTTCATTACATAATAATCATTTCATCGTATGCCAATGCACTTGGCCATTAGTGTGTTTTACACTCGTACTTAACCCTTCTAGGGTTACTTCATTTCATTACATACATCTTAGGTTCACTTATTTTTAAACGTATGCTAGACTTATGGGTCTATACATACAAGCCATAAGACTTCATTCATAGTTCGTTAAGTGATTCATATCTTCTTAAGATTGTGTAGTACAAGACTTATGCATCTTGTATGTATGCCAAGATCTCGATTTCGATCTAAGTAGGTGGCATTATTCTTGAACATTTAATTCACGTATGACTTATGTATCAATACGAAAATTTGGGCAAGGGAACCCAAGTTCGAATCCCTTGGACAACACTTACATTTTTCCTTGATTTTATTTTTTGTCCTCATGACATTGGGACCCTAGATCGAGCCCCAACATCAACATTTCTTTTTAGTTCCTTTTCCTTAGAAACTCTCTCCCTTGGCCGAGGGGTTGTGGGTTCGAACCCCCACAGCCCCTCTTTTATTTTCCTATTTATTTTCCTTGTCTACTTCGCATTAACCATGAGGTTGTGGGATCAAACCCCGGCAACCTCTCTTTATTTTTCTTTTATTCGCTTGGGACTGAGAGGTTGTGGGTTCGAACCCCCACAGCCTCCTTATTTTAAATTTCATTTAAATGTTGAGTATCTATGCGTTGGCAGTGAGATTGTGGGATCGAGCCCCCACAGACTCACTTTATTTTCTTTTATTTTCCCTTTCTCCTTTACTCTCCTTCACAGCCTTGAGGTCGTGGGTTTGATTCCCACGCCTCACATTTCCTTTCTTTTATTTTTCTTTCACTTCACTCGCTTCCTGAAGGTCGTGGGTTCGATTTCCACGCCTCCCATTTTATTTTATTAATGTTTGCACTCTACTTTTTCAGCCACCATACCCCATTTCGATTCCCCCTGACCCCATTTCTTTTCTTGCGAGTTTAAGGCATCACACGGGTGAGGTCACAGGTTCGAATCCTGGTGGCCTCATCCCTTTATAATCAATTAAATTTCCAGATTTATTCCTCTACATTTAGCCTAAACTAAACTTGTAAGTTTGCTGGAAATTTAGTCATTTTCTTAGCTTATTTTCACCAACATTTTCACTTGAAAACTTAGGGAAATTCATAGATCATTTCACACTTTTTAGGGTGCATTTTCATAGATTCGTTTAGCTAAAATATTGATACTCAAATCAGCCACACTTCCATTTTAATGAACATCACGATTTACATAGGTTTATGCACGTAAAATGACAACCAAAACAATATCAAATATGAAGCCTTAACCCGAGACCTCATTTACAGTAACATTTTTGCACACGCACACACTTGCACAAAATTTTGAATACATGGTTGTCTTTCATACGATTTCAAGTACACAAACATAATCATATTCATCACAAAAACATAACATACACCTAAATCTACCAGCAATCATACCCAACCTATGATTCATTGGGAGCTAGTGACAGGGGCATGCAAAAGGGGAAACAATCCTAGTTTTCGAATGAATAATATGAACCTTAAGGGGTCTCTTGGGAAAGGGACCAAGAGAGAAGAAAACCCATACCTTTTTGACGTTAAACCCTTGACTTGCTGCCCAAAAACTTCACCCAAGAACACGTCTAAGCCTCCTCAATGTCAACTCCACTCGAATGACAACCTCCCTTAGCCTAGTGTGCGATTAACGTTTGTTTTCTTGTGATTCCGAGTGACTTGAAGAACTTGGTTTATTTTTCTGCATTTGTATCTTATTTTGGCAGAGAATTTTCGTGTCAAAGAAGAAGAGAGATTGAGAGTGAGAGTGGAGAGATAAACGTGAGAGAGAGTTGGAGTTATAGGAGGCTTAGGAGTCTAGTTTTAGGACTTAGTCATAGGGTTTTGTTTATTTAATAAAAATCTGATTTTTATTTTATTTTAAATCAGCTAATGAATAATAATTATTAATTAATTACATTAATTCAATAGCTTAAATAAAAATCACATTAATTCATTGTTTCCACCTAGGTTCGAACCCGGGTGGAGCAAGACTTCACTTCAAGAGCTCAATTTCGGCTCTCTCTCCCCAAATTGCCCCTCCACCTTATTAATTAAATAATTAATTATATATTTAGGGTAACTACGATACTACCCTTAGCCAGGAAAAAGACCATTTTACCCCTAGACCCTTCAAACCTAAAATTTCCTCTTTTTAAGTCCGGTAAAGACTCCTTTGAGTAAATCTTCGTATTCGAGAGCCCTACATGGTTGGACCCAACCTTTCTAAGCTCAAATAACTCCCCAAGTTAGTTGGCTTGGCTGTAACAAGGGTTCCGAGGTCTGGTTCTACGCGCATTAATCCGGGTGAACCCTGGTCTAATCATAGGCATTCTTGACACATTAAGCATTTCTTAACTTATCCATTTTTAGGGTTGTTACACACTCCTACAAAATCCACAAGCTTAATGCGACGATCTTGACAAATCTTGAACGTTCTTCTCCTTTTTCCTCTTCTTTTCTCTTCTCTCAAAACCCTAACTTGTTTTTCTAAAGGCATAAAATGCCAAGATCAATTGAGACCCCAATTAATTACCCGAAAACAAAACAAAATAATTGGGTAAGAAAAAGACCAATCTACCCTTTCAAAATCCAGATTGGACTTTCCTTATTCCAACATCTCAACATACAAAGGGCATAAACTCACTCATACGAACTCGGAATCGTGCAAACTCAGCGGCTTTGAAAAGCTTATTACAAGATCTTTCCAACCATATATGTAAATATACCTAACTCATCCTGAGGTAGGAGTTATGTCCATTTGAAGTTGACCAAACACTCAACTTTTCTAACTTAAATTAAATTTCCATATTTCAATTCTTTCCGAAAATCACTATTCCAAATTCCTAGGTTCTTTCCTAATTATTTCAAATTGCGAGATGTTACAATATCTCCCCCTTGCGAACATTCATCCTCGAATAAGATTACTCTTACTAGGCTAAGGGTGTAACATGCAATATTCAGTTCAAACACCCACAAGCAAATGCAAAACAACGTGCCAACTTGTAAATACATACTAAGAAAGGGTTAGTACCTTAATATGGTATTCCTCTAGGTTCGAAGAGATGTGAATATCTCTTATTCATACTATTCCACCAATAGACTTCTCTCAAGCCACGATACATCTTGGTGGAACCCGGATGAATAGAGTATCTTGAACTAAGAGCTTCCTTCATTATCCTCTCTTGGGTTCCATCCACCATTTACACACAACCTACCTTAATGTCTCAACACACCATCTCCCCCTTGTTCAAAAGACAATACATTTTGCTAATGAACATTTGCCTTAAATTCAAGAAAGATAGGGTCTTGGTCTTTCTCACCTTTTATTTCTGACACTAATGATGATTCAGACCCATTCATCACCACTATTCTTCATTTTGTGGAATCTATTACTCGAACTCCTAATTGTGCAAGTCTATGCACATCTCTTGCTAACTCTTTCTTATCTTTTTCAAAATCGGTGGTACTACACATAGACTACCTGCTCAAAGCATCAGCAACAATATTAGACTTACATGGGTGATAAATAATACTCATGTCATAATCCTTGAGTAACTCTAACCACCTTCTCTGTCTGAGATTAAGCTCTTTCTAAGTGAACATATATTGCAGGTTCTTGCAATCGATGAACACATCCACATAAACAGCATACGAGTAATGGCGCCATATCTTCAAAGCGAAAACTATAGCGGCCAACTCTAAGTCATAGGTTGGTAATTCTTCTCGTGAAATTTCAATTGTCTGAAGGCATAAACTCTAAATTTGCCATTATGTATTAATACACACCCAAACCAACTCTAGATGCATAACAATATACCACAAAACCTTGAATACCTTATGATAAGGTCAAAATTGGGGCATTAGTCAACCAAAGCTCTTCTTACAAGCTTCAGACCATTGAAATTTCACTGATTTCTGAGTCAACATGGTCAAAAGAGACGAACTAGATGAAAACCCCTCTACAAATCTTCTATAATAGTCAACTAAACCCAAGAAACTCCTAATATCAGTTGGAGATGTGGGTCTAGGCCAATTCTGCACTGCCTCAATTTTCTGAGTATCCACTTTAATTCCTCCAGACACAATATGTCCTAAGAATGCCACAGACTCAAGCCAAAACTCACACTTAGAGAACTTGACATACAACTCCTTAACTATTCCGATATGGCTAGCATGATCTTCTTCATCTTTGAATAGATTAGTATGTCATCAATGAAGGCGATAACAAACATATATAAATAAGGTTCGAACACTTTGTTCATAAGGTCCATGAACGTTGTTGTATTATTTAAACCAAATGAAATGACTAAGAACTCATAATGACCATAATGGGCCCTGAATGTTGTCTCTAGAATATCATATTCGTTAACTTTAAACTGAAGGTAGCCTGATCTGAGGTCAATTATTTTTAAAAAAAAACATGAAGTACCCTGAAGCTGATAAAAAATATCATCAATTCCCGAAAGAGGATACTTATTCTTGATGGTAACCTTGTTCAACCGACGATAATCTATACACATCTTGAGGGAACCATCTTCCTTTCTCACAAACAAGACTAGAGCGTCCCAAGGTGAGACACTGGTCGAATAAAACCTTTATCCATAGGATCTTTCAACTGCTCTTTTTAACTCTTTCAACTCTGCTGGTGCCATTTTGTGTGGCGGAATAGAGATAGGACGAGTATCTGGAATGATGTATATGCCGAAATCTATTTCTTTCTCACGAAGGACTCCGGGTAGATCATCTGGAAAGATTTCTGGAAAGTCTTTACTACTAAAACTGACTAAACAGAAGGTATCTCAACACTAAAGTCATCTTGGACTAAGTGATAAACACAACCTTTTAAAACTAACTTTCTCGCCTTAAGGTACAAAATAAAACGGCCTTTAGGAACTGCTGAACTATTCTGAACTCTATAACTAATTCATTGGAAACTGGAACTTGACCACTCGATTTCTACAATATATTGATGCATAATAGGCATGAAGTCAGTCTATACCTAGAATGACATCAAAATCTACCATGTCCAACTCAACTAAGTTAGTCATGGTACTCTTGTGATTAATTGAAACGAAACAATCACAATAGACTTCTTTCTGCTAGAATAGAATTACCAACAGGTGTAGAAACACTGAAGGGATCAAGATGTTGCTCAAGAATAATATCAAAACTGAAGACTTGGATCATACCAGTGACAACATCTGGTGAATCCTCTTTCTCTCGGTGACTAGTGATAGCATAAAGACAGTTTCCTCTCCCCTTGCCCCTGAAGTAGCTCATCTAGATGCAACTCTTATCTGGTGAAGCAACAAGAGAAGATTGAGCTCTATTGCCTTCTTTACCATTACTCTGTCTGTTCTTAGGACACTCTCTTATAAAATGATTGTTTTAACCACACTTGAAGCAATCAATGAAGCCATCATGACACACTCTTGAGTGACTCCTACCACACCTGGCACATGCAGGAGTCTTAGTACTCCCTTGTGCCATACTTTCTTGAAAATACGTAGGTCTAACTTTGAAGTTCTGAGAATGCTGACTATTGTACACATATTTGGTTCCTTGGTACAGGTGCACTAGCAGATGATGAAGCAGATCCTTTCTTGTTCAGTTAGAAAGAAGACTAGTTCACATTACTTTTTTGTTGCCCGGACTCATTCCCTGATGTCTTAGCACTCCTGTTCTTAAACTCATCTTTATCCCACATCTTGTCCTTCTCAACTTGTTGCACATGGATCATTAGCCTTGTTATGTCCATGATACCTACTAGTATGACTACCTTACTTTCCTTACTTGTCAGAAGAGACAACCCAGCAACAAATAAGCTCGTTCTACTCCTCATATCAACAACCATATCTTAGTTTCTCTTAGCTCACGGTGAAAGAAAAGCCCCAAAAAGGTCTTCTCAAACAAAACTCATCTCACAATCGATTACGTGTAAGCACGAGTAAGAAAGAAACTATTTAGAGATAAAATCTAATGCACGAAGTTAGTATGAAATAAGTGAGATAATTTCCTAAGTGTTGCAGCCTCCTAATTATAGATATGGCGCACTTCACACCGATAACTAGGCCGACTCTACAAACACGATTTGTAGACTCCCTAGGACTCTTGAACTCTGTGCTCTGATACCAAGTTTGTCACGCCCAGAGCCTATACACTGGGCGTGAACGAAACTCGAAGAACATTGCTAGCCCCAAGCGAACTCTTGCCCTGGCGTACTTAACTCCGCGAAAGACAATATGCATATTAATAAAGATTAAAAGCACGCAATAGAACTGAATACTAAAATAACTAAGAATGCTTAAAGGTTAAACATTCAACTTGGCCAGTAGTGGCAACCCAAGTCTTAACAATAAGAAATAATAAAGAAAAGACTCAAAGGACTAACATCTGACTGTCTATGAAGCCTCTAAAATAAGTGAGATGGTTGTTTGGGAAAACCGCACAACATCCTAATGAAATAACTATAAAGCAATGAAAATAGATCCTCCGGAATGCAAGAAGGTTCACCGACTGACTCTGAACTGCTCACTGGATCAAAAGTGCGCTGGAATGCCAATCCTAGTTACCTGTGTCTGCTTCATGAGACGATGTAGGCTAACTGTCATCAGTACATTGAATGTACGAGTATGCGAGTTGGAAAGCTAAAACAACATAGGCTTGAAAGAGATTCTGAAAGAAACACTTACCTTGGATCTTCTCAACTCATGAATACTTAACTGATTCATTTCATTATAAAGCAGTTTAAAACAAGTGCAATATAGAGAAAAAGGAAATCTGGTTAAAACATGATGTCAACTCATAATCATAATATTATAAAATACATACCATGCTCCGTCTCAAAGTCTACTTGTGCAATGTATTAATTAAGTCTCATACCCCCATTCATACTAAGCAGAACCCCTTGAGGAACCATGCAATTACTGTTGTGGGAGTTTCTCTAACTGACAACCACCACTATGAGCCTAAGTGATGATACATCATTTTTACCATCACACTGACAGATTGTCCTATACTTTGCCGTCATATAGAATTACTTCACTTAGTGAATCCACTAGTTTAACTTAATTTATCATCTAAAAAGCATGACACTTTGATACCTAAGATGACTACATGGTTTATGGAGACTTGAGTTAATATGAACTCGCATCCCCATATCGGTGCTCAATACTACTCCCAAAAATATACTTAGCTCATATGTTTTAAAACAACTTCTTTCTTTGGTTTGAGATAATTACTAAAAACTTAGCTTAAAAGTTATTGGAACCAATATTCCCATTTTTTGCTTAAATGTAAAAACATTTATGAAGTCTTTGAGAATACTTAGTTCCCTTATAGATTATTGAGAAATGAACTCAACTCTTCACTATTTACTTAACTTGAAACTTAAGTCATAAAACAAAGTTAAAACGTTTGTTAAAGACTTTTGAAAACTATATAAACTTTGCTTTGACTTGCACTTAACTTCTCTTGACTTTGATCCTAACTTTCCTTGAATTGGATTATGGATTCAAAGTTCATGATCTCATGTTTATGGATGATTTCATGATGTTCAGATATACCTTAGAGTGTTGTAATCAACTAGAAAACATAGGTATATTGCTAAGGAACATGTACTAAAAGACGGGGAAGGAATGGGGAAAACTGGCGTCCCTGGCGCTCCAAGGGACGCGGGGCGCCAACCCTCAAAGTTCAGAAAACTTTCTGAGGCGCTCTGGCTGGAGCGAAGCGCCAGAGACCAAAGTTCAGAGGAACTTTTGTGGTGCTCTGGCAGGCGTAATTGCCCAAGCCTTGCCCAGAAAATCCCCGATTTTTCTCCTTCGTTTTTCATCTCTACCCTCTAAACTTCAATGTTGCTTCGCCGAAACACATAAAATCACTTATACCATCAATATATGATAGATTCAACTCGAAATTACACCCGAAAATATGAATCAAACCTCAAGAAATTTCAACAACACATCACATAGGAATTCAAACGAATATCATCAAGAACTCAACGGGTTTACTTTCAAAACAGACATATTTCGCTGAATTGAATCATGATTGGCACGTGGGTGAAATAACTTAATGATATGTAATCTCACATACCTTGTAGATATCACCCCCGTTGAAATCCACAAGCTAAACACGACGATCTTGACAAATCTTGGACGTTCTTCTCTTTTCTCCTCTTCTTTTCTCTTATCTCAAAATCCTAACTTGTTTTTCTAAAAGCATAAACTTACTAAGATCATCTTAGACCCTAATTAATTAGCCAAAAAATAAATAAGATAATTAGATAAGAAAAAGACCAATCTACCCTTTCAAAATTCGGATTGAACATCTCTTATTTCGACAGCCCAACTTTCAAAGGACATAACTCACTCATACGAACTCAGAATCGTGCAAACTCAGTGGCATTGGAAAGGTTATTCCTAGAATTTTCAACCATATCTGGAATACACCTAACTCATCCTAAGCTAGAATTTATGAGCATTTTAAGTTGACCAAAAAATTCAACTTTCCTAACTTAAACCAAATTTTCAGATTTCAATTCTTTCCAAAAATCACTATTCCAAATTCCTACCTTCTTTCCTAGTTATTTCAAATTGCAAGATGTTACATAGTAATTCCTCTATTTTATATTAACTGAATTTGTGAGATAATGGACACTTATTAAGAAAATAATTAAAAACAATAATTTAAATCATAATTTTCACTGTTATCCTTCGTGAAATTATAAATATGACTTTGTAAGTAGTTAATTTATCTCCTAGTAAACATTAATGGCGTGGCGATAAAAATATTATTGGTTTACAAAGATTGGGTTGTTGGGTTAACAGATTTTTAATAGTTTTGTAATAAATATTATCGAATTATAGATTCGATTTTGGTTTTCAATATTGAGTTATTGCTTAAACTGATAACTCATTAAGACGGTAATGATTTACTACTTTACCCCTACATAAATATTAAATATTGTTAGTGAAAACTTACAAAATAACAAAAAATAAAAGATTACAACTGAAAATGAATGAAGAAATAAAATCTCTTCAGGCTGAGGCGCAGATATCTCGCTCTCTTTAAGGAGATTCAAGCTCACTGCAGCAAGTGTTTTCACCGGTCCAGCAGTAGTCCTCTTTGACTTGTCCCCTCCAAGATACAACAGCCTTCACAAAATATAACTCAACAACTCTGGGCAAGAGTTGAGTCTAATTCTCCACAAAATAACACCTCCCTTCAACTAATAAGAACTCTTTTTTTGACTAACTCTTTCACTCTATGTTTTTCTCTTGTGTGTTATATGTTCCAAACCAAATGAAGACCACCACTATTTATACTACAAAAAGTCTTCCTAGCAACGTATAGAAAGATAAATTATGTAGTAAATTGTGTAGATAATGATTTTAGGAGTTACATAGGTTACATAAGTTACAAAGAATAATGGAGGAATAAAGAATGAAATAAAGAAAGGGATTGTAAAATGCCTTCAATGACAAAATGAAGTTGTTGCCTTTGTTAAAAGAGTTCACTGAAACGTTTGTAATGAATTATGTCATGCAATGAATTATGCCATGCAATGAATTATGCCAAAAGTAATTGACATTACTTTTCCAGTGAGTCAATGAGGTAACAATAATCCATTAAAGAAAATGAACAATTTGAACATAAAAAATAATATTAAAATGCTCACTAACCAACAATCCCCCACTCATTTTAATATTAATTAAGAGAGTATATCAGCTGAAGGAAGACTACCATCCATAATGAAGATATGCTCTGCATTGAACCTCCACTTAGTGAAACAGTAACTTTTACTCCAGAGTCGTAGTGGTCTACGACTTGAACTATGATTGCTTAAGGGAAATAAAATATCACTTCTCACACACAATAATCAAGGTGTTGACATGAGCTTTAAAGCCAGCACGTTATGGCCATGTGCTATCCCGGTTTCATGAGTGCTTTTGAGAATAAGCCAATTCTCATAGGAAGCGACCTACTTCCACACATCACATAGGTGAAATCTGTCGAGAGTGCTCTTATAAGTTTAACACTCCACCCATACGAGCTACAGATTTTTATTAAGAGTTTTATCAACTCAACCTTCACAAACTACAGGACACAATGCACTCACATCATAGGGAGGGAATAATAAGATAGTGCATTTTTCACAACAAGTCATCATATGATTAGTTTTTTCCTTTGAACCTGGTTATAGGATCTCTAGTCCCCAGGTTGGGTTTCCTCATATATGACTCAAGAAGTTATAGGCTTCAATCCCATTCCCCTCGATGTGCTCTAGACCTTTTCTCTTGTTAAGGCCTTAGTAAGAGGATCTGCAAGATTATCAAGATTTGACATAATCAACATTAATGGTACCATTTGTCAAATATGATCTTACATTACTGTGTTTTCTCCTTATAGGTCAGAATTTACCGTTGTAATAACGGTTTTGAACTCTACCAATTGTAGCGCTGCTATCACAATGAATTAAAATAGGAGGAATTGGTTTTTCAAAATAAGGTATTTGAAATAATAAAGCTCTTAACCAATTCGCTTCCTCACTAGCTGAAGCTAAAGCAATTAGTTCAACCTCCATGGTAGAGTTAGCTATTATAGTTTACTTTTTCGATCTCCAACAAACAGCACCACCACCTAAAGTAAAAACATAACCAGTGGTAGAACAGAAATCACCTGATAAAGTGTTCCAATCTGCATCACAAAAGCCTTCAAGTACAGTAGGATATTTTTTATAGAACAAACCACAATTTTTCGTTCCAATTAAATATCTCATAACTCTTGTTATAACATGCCAATGTTCATTACCTGGCTTGCTTGTAAACCTGCAAAGTACTTCTACTGATATGCAATATCAGGCCTAGTGCAATCAGTCACATATCTCAAACTTCCAATTATACTAGCATATTCCTTTTGATTTATACATCATTTTCACTTTCAACAGGAAATAAGTGAACTTGAATCAAAAGGAGTAGCAACATGCTTGCAATCATGAAAGTTATATTTTTTCAGTATTTTCTCAACATAATGTGACTGGTCAAGGAAAATTCCCTCACATGTTCTTGTTATTTTTATTCCAAGAATAAAATTTGCCTCATCAAGATCTTTCATATCAAAATGGCTTCTAAGAACATTTTTAGCTTCATCAATAACATTCATGTTAGAGTCAAAGATCAAGAAATCATCAACATATAGGCAAATAATCACATGTGAATTATTCCAAGACTTAAGATATATACACTTATCACACTCATTTGTTTTAAAACCATTTTCAATCATACATGAATCAAACTTCTCATGCCATTGCTTTGGTGCCTGTTTCAAGCCATATAGGAATTTTGTAAGTTTACATACTTTGCTTTCTTGGCCTGCTTCAACAAAACACTCGGGTTGATCCATATAAGTTTCTTCATTTAGGTCTCCGTTTAGAAAAGCAATTTTTATATCCGTTTGATGAATTTGCAAATTAAAAATTGCAGCCATAGCAATTAAAAGTCTAATTGATGTAATTCTTGTTACCGGAGAAAAAGTATCAAAAAATTATAGGCCTTCTAGTTGTTTAAAACCTTTTGCAACTAGCTTAGCCTTATATTTATCAATAGATCCATCTGTTTTCAGTTTTTTTTGTAAGACCCATTTACAATCAATTGTTTTACAACCCGGTGGTAAATCAACTAGTTTTCAAGTTTCATTAGAAATTAGTGATTCCATTTCATCATTTACAACCTCTTTCCAAAATATAGAATCATGTGATGATAATGCTTCTTTCAAAGTTAGAGGGTCATCTTAAACATTAAATACATGAAAATCAGGACCAAAATCTTTTTCTACTCTAGCTCTTTTACTTCTTCTTAACTCAAAATCACCAACTTCTTTATTTTTCAAAGTAGAAGTAGAAGAACTGGGTAGTGACAAAATATTTTGTTCAATTCTTTGACCCCCACTATTTTTAGAATCAAAAGGAAACTTGTTTTCATGAAAAATAGCATCACCTGATTCTATCACAATATTATCTTCAAGATTAAAAAATATAGGTTGTACTATTTGAAGCATAACCAAGAAAAGCACAAGTAATAACTTTCTTACCCAACTTTGTAATCTTGGGATCCATTAGCCTCACAAGAACCCCAAACTCTTAGATATCCCAAACTTGACTTGTAACCTTTCCACAATTCAAAAGGTGTTAGTTTTGACATTTTATGAGGCACACGATTCAACACATAACAAGCAGTTAAAATAGCTTCACCCCAAAAATTCAAAGGTGCATGTGACTCAATAAGCATGACATTAGTCAATTCAACCAAAGTTCTATTTTTCCTTTCTGCTACTCCATTAAATGAATGAGAGTAAGGAGAAGTAGTTTCATGCATTATTTCCAATGATCTAACAGAAGAATTAAACTCATTTGATTCATATTCACGGCCTCTATCACTTCTAATTCTTTTTATTTTTCTTCCAAACTGATTTTCAACTTCATTGAGATAAGTTTTAAAATTTTCCAAAGCATCACTTTTATTTTTCATCAAATAAAAATATGTAAATTTAGAAAAACCATCAATGAAAGTGATAAAATATCTATTACCTCCACGAGTTAGAATTCCACCAAGTTCACAAATATCAGTATGAACTAATTCTAACAAATCAGTTTTTCTTTCAACTTGAAAATGAGGCCTTTTAGTGATCTTGGCTTTACTACAAGCCTCACACTTTTCAAAATTCTTTTTAACCATTGGGATCAATCCTAAACTACTCATGATTCCAACATAACGATCATTAATATGACACAAACGAGCATGTCAAAAATTGGTAGAAGAAAGCATATAAACAGAAGTAGAAGTTTTATTCATTTCAACATCCTATCACATGCACACCCCTTCCCCACAAAAATACCTTTCTTCACTATTACATATTGATTAGATTCAATAATCTGTTTAAAGCCTGCTTTATTAAGAAGAAAACTAGACATCAAATTTTTCTCATAGAAGGAGTATAAAGTACATCTTTCAAAGATAATACCCTTTCAGAAGTAAAACACAATTCGACATCTCCCTTTCCAAGCACCTGAGTAGTATGAGCATCACCAAACATTATGGTTTTGAGCTCCTCAAAATGAGTATATTTTTTAAACCAGTCTTTATCATAACAGATATGACGGTTTGCACCAGAATCAGTCCACCATCCATCAACACTCTCAACCATGTTTATGTTGGTAATCACCGCCACAAAAGGTTCTTCGGTAAAGTTTACCTGAGGGTTAGGACCACGTTTCTAGAATCTGCAAAATCGAGCAATATGCCCACTCTTGCCACAAACAAAGCATGGTCCCTTTTCTTGAACTTGTTGATTTTGTGCTTGGTGATTTTCATCATTATTTTTCTTGGGAGGTCTACCATTGTTTTTCTTGAATTTTTTCTTCTTAGGCTTCAAAGAAGTATTTTTGTGAGTTTCGGGAGTAGCATTATTCGAAGTAATTAAATTTACCTTCGTTGTGATGTTGTTCTCTTCTGTTTGTAAAAGTGCATCTTGGCCCCTTGCTTCTTTTTCCATGCGGATTTTCATTATCAAGGTTTCAAGAGAGATTTCCTTTTGTTTGTGGCGCATAGTTTTTTGAAATTCCTTCCAAGAAGGTGAAAGTTTATCTACTATGACACAAACAATAAGGTTATCTCCAATTTTAACCTCTTCGGACCTAAGCTCTCCAATAATCATGATGAAGTCTTGAGCTTGATCTACCACTGATTTGTTGTCCACCATTTGGAAACGAAAAAATCTACTAGCTGCATATTTTTTCGCTCCAGCCTCTTCGGTATCATACTTACTCTGCAATGCTTTCCAAATTTTCTTTGCACTAGAGTAAGTTCTATCATAATAATCATAAAAATTATCAGATAGACAATTAAGAAGATAATACCGACACTTATAGAAATCACCATCATACTTTTCCACTTTCTCTAGATGAGAAATAGTTTCATCATCATTCATAGAGGTGATATCTTCTTTATTAGGATTTTTCTCAGTTAACACAAAAGAAATATTGAGAAGATTTAAGTAGAAAAGTACTTTACCCTTCCATCTCTTAAAATGGTTACCATTGAACCGAAATGGCTTGTTAAGATCTCCCATCTTAACATCCGCGGTTTTTTCAATTGTAGTCATGATGAATCTCCTTAAAATTGTTAGTGAAAACTTATAAAATAACAAAAAATACAAGATTACAACTAAAAATGAAATGAAGAAATAAAATCTCTTCAGACTGAGGCGCGGATATCTCGCTCTCTTTAAGGAGATTCAAGCTCACTACAGCAAATGTTTTCACCGGTCCAACAGTAGCCCTCTTTGACTTGTCCCCTCCAGGATACAACAACCTTCACAAAATATAACTCAACAACTCTGGACAAGAGTTGAGTCTAAAGCTCCACAAAAGGACAGCTCCCTTCAACTAATAAGAACTCTTTTTTTGACTAACTCTTTCACTCTATGTTTTTCTCTTGTGTGTTATATGTTCCAAACCAAATGAAGACCATCACTATTTATACTACAAGAAGTCTTCCTAGCAATGAATAGGAAGATAAATTGTGTAGTAAATTGTGGATAATGGTTTTAGAAATTACATAGGTTACATAAGTTACAAAGAATAATGGAGGAATAAAGAATGAAATAAAGAAAGGGATTATCAAATGCCTTCAATGACAAAATGAAGTTGCTGCCTTAGTTAGAATTTTACTCCAACGTTCAGTGAACTCCAACGGTCACTGAAATGTTGTAGCGAATTATGCCATGCAATGAATTATGCCAAAAGTAATTGGCATTACTTTTCCAGTGAGTCAATGAGGCAACAATAATCCATTAAAGAAAATGAGCAATTTGAACATAAAAAATAATATTAAAATGCTCACTAACCAACAAATATTAATATTAGTACCTTAGTGGCTACTCCCTTTGTTGTTTACCCTTTATTTGTGTTGCACATGTATAGTTCTTTTAATGTTATTTAGTACTATTTCTATTTTATGATCAATATTATGCAAAGTTACATTATTATTTTTTTGCGCTTAGTTACTTAATAAATAATATATTTATGTTATGATGCATTGTTTTACTGGTTAAACCGAAAACTTAACCCTTAAGAACCAAAAATCGTCAAATCAAAAACTAATAAAAAAATATCTTATTGATTTAGCATATTTATAAATCAAAAATCAATAAATCAAATTGATAATACATAAAATCGAATTGAACCGCCCAATGCACATCCCTAGAAAATATAAAACTTTATTAAAGGAAAGGGCAAAAATGAAAAAAAAAAAAAAAAACTTGAGACATCCATCTCCATCTTGAACTTTCATCTTGAACTTTGAAAAATTCAATTACTCCCTTCATTCCTATTTATATGTCACCATTTCTAAAAATAAATGGTTCTTAATATTTGTAAATTCATAAAATCAATGCATAAATGACACTATTTTTCTTATTTTACCCTTGAGAATTATTGACCTTGAAAGTATGAACTTGACCAACATAGAAAAATTAAATGATAATTCATGTTCATTGATCAATTTAATTAATCAAAATAAATTAATTTATGTTTATTTATTGAAAACTTGACTTGAAGAGAATACCAAATAAGGGTACAAAGGTAAACTTACATAGTTTCTTAAGGAACATGAAATATAAACTAGTGACATATAAAAAGGAACGAGGGAATATTTTGAACAGTAAAAAAAAAACTTAAAAAATCAATTAATATGAAATAGAGGGAGTATAATAAATCTAAATAATTAATAACTTAAAATTTTGATTGAAAATTTGGCTTGAAACTCAAAATTTCACTAATGCAATATCAATCGGGACATACAGATACTATATATCATTTGAAATTACATAAAATGCTAAATGAATCATAATAATTACCAACTTAAACTATTTTTTAAAATATATTAAAACTTTGATTGACTCTCAAATACTCACAGGTGTTACAAAAATTAAAACAGACAGAGCTACATATGTTATTTTAAAATTACATTATAAATCACAGTGTTTAACAATTTGAAATATATTAAAATCACAACAAAAATTTAATTGACTCTTTTAATTTTATATACATAAAATTCAGACTTATGAAATAAACCTTTTTATCTAGTTTTTCAATCAATGAGAATTGACAAATTACCATGATTTCCATAAATATTATTGTATGAATTTGCTCGAAAAATAATTGTCGAACTCACCATAGAGGAGATATAGAAATATAGTAATATTGCTCGAAATATTGTCTGAATTTGAATTTATCATAATATATTCAAGTATTGTATTTAATTACTCAATTATGCATTTTAACTGGATTGATAATCCCTATTTTTTAAATCTTTATTTTAGAATTTTATGATGTGGATCATCATATTATTTTGCTTCTGCTATTTTATATGAATAAATTGGTAGATATAAATATAAATAATAAAATTTATCAATATTTAAAATAATATAATTTTTTTTTTTCTTCTAAAATATATATTCTTACTCAAGTATTACAGTAAAAACTCAAGAACATTAGACATGGTACATCGATACATTATAAAGATTATATAGTTCATAAGACATAAACCCAAGAGAATCACACATTAACGTTCAAATTTGCATATTTATTGATTGTTATGTTGTAGAAATATTAAATATGTATATAATTAATTGACTATCCTATATAGTTAACAACAACTCAAAAGTATGTAGTTTTGCACTCCTATATTATGACAATTTGATAACTTTTAAATCATTACTTATAATTAACACTTGTTTTGAAACGAAGAAAGTAACATATTTCGAGATGTAATCGATCGTGTAGGGAGCCAATGAGCAGGAAGAAAAGCAACATGCAAACCTAAAAGAAGAAGTGAGAAAGATGCTAGTGATGTCTCCTTCAAAATCTATACAAAAACTTGAAATGATCAACACAATCCAACATCTTGGAGTAGATTATCATTTTGAACATGAGATCCAGGAATCATTGAGTTATCTCTATAAAGGTTATGAAGAATGTGTTGGACAAAATGATAATCACACCCAGGATAATGTCCAAACTAAATAGCAATAGGAAGAGAGTAACAACGACACCAAATATTAAAATGGGTAAATATGATACCCGAATAAGTAATACAATAATATTGATGAAAAACTTGGTAGTGTCAAAAGACTATTACTCAACACTCTTTTATTTCTTACAACTCACAATAATATTATTTGCACACTATTTTCTCACAAACTAAGAAGTAGTTTGTGGATTACTCTCTCTACTTTCTATTGCTTCTCTATTTTGGTGTGTCTTCAAGTGTTCAATTACTACTCTATTTATAGAGTTTTTTGAACACTTGTTTACATCATTAATGACATAATGTGATAGCCAATTTCAACAAAAAAATTGGCTGCCTAACTCTACCAAACTAATACCAAACTTATACCAAACTTTGACTACCTACTTCCACAAATGTGGCTACCAACTTTCACATTGGTGGCTACCAATTTTCACATTTGTGGCTAGTAATTTCAACAAGTATGGCTGCAAAATTAATTGCTGCCAAGATTTATTTCCACAAATCTCTCCCTTAATTTTGATTTTTCTTCTTTACTCCAAGGCTTGATCTCAATCTCTGAACATCTTCAAACTTGAGAGGCTTTGTAAAAATATCCGCAACTTGATCATGAGATTTCACATACTTGAGCTCTACCTCTTTCTTGGTAATGCATTCTCGGATAAAGTGATACCTTGTGTCTATGTGCTTGCTTCGATCATGATACACTGGATTCTTTGCTAGTGCTTGCGCAGATTTGTTATCAACACAAATCATTGTGGCTTCAATTTGTGACAAATTGAGTTCCTTCAATAACCGTCTCAACCAAATAGCATGACATGTACATGATGTCGCTGCCACATATTCAGCTTCACAAGTCGAGAGAGTAACAATTGATTGTTTCTTTGAACTCCAAGAAATAACACAATCACCCAAGAAAAACACAAAACCAGATGTGCTTTTTCTATCATCAACATCTCCCGCATAATCACTATCACAATATCCCACAAGATTAAAATTATCGGAAGAAGAATAAAATAGCCCAAGGTCGATTGTACCTTTTAGGTAGCGAAGAATTCTTTTAGCGACCTTCAAGTGAGTGGAGGTAGGAGCTTCCATGAATCGACTTACTACTCCAACTGCAAAGACTATATCTGGTCTCGTACATGTCAAGTACCTCAGACTTCCTACGAGACTTTTGAACAAAGTGGAATCCACTTCTTCTCCATCATCAAATTTTGACAATTTTGTTCCACTTTCCATTGGGGTGTTCACAGGGTTGCAATCAAACATGTTGAACTTCTTCAAAATCTCCTTTGTATAGCTTTCTTGAGATATGAAGATGCCTTCCTCCATTTGCTTGACTTCTAGGCCCAAGTAATATGACATGAGCCCTATGTCTGTCATGTCAAACTCAAGGGACATAGCTTTCTTGAAAGCTTCAAATAAAACTGGGTTGTTACCCGTTAGAATGAGATCATCAACATAAAGACAAACAAGCAGAATATCTCCATTAGTATGAACTTTAATATAAAGAGCATATTCATGGAGACAACGAGTAAACCCATTGTCTTGAAAGTATTTGTCAATGCGACTATTCCAAGCTCGTGGAGCTTGCTTCAACCCATATAAGGCTTTCTTCAACCTCAACACCTTATCTTCATGATTTTTAACCACAAAACCCAATGGTTGCTCAACATAGACTTCTTCTTCAAGATATCCATTCAAGAATGCCGATTTGACATCTAGTTGATGGATCTTCCACTTCATTTGCGCCGCTAAAGAGATCAATAGACGGATTGTCTCCATGCGGGCAACAGGCGCATAAACTTCTTCATAGTCGATGCCATGCCTTTGTTTGTAGCCTTTAGCCACAAGTCTTGCCTTGTATCTTTCTACTTCTCCATGGGCATTTTTCTTCATCTTGTATACCCATTTGACTCCAATTGCTCGATGGTCCTTTGGAAGAGTTGTAAACTCCCAAGTGTTGTTCTTCTCTATTGATTGGATCTCTTCCTCCATGGCTTTTCTCCACCTTTTGTCAGTAACAGCTTCATCAAAATTCATTGGTTCACTATCAGCAAAAAGACAACACAAAAAATCAAAATTAGTAATTTCTTCTGTGTCATCATAGCGTTCTTGAATGTTCCTCATCCTATGTGGTCTTTCACTTGAACTCTCTTGAGAAGATGGAGATGCAATATTTGCTGGTGAAGGAGGCGGGGTTGCATCCTGTGCCATGGTCTCCTGTTCTTCTTCATCTCCGAAGTATGGAAGAAAATCATATGTTTTTTCTTCTGGAGCCTCCCAATTCCATGATGCTTCTTCATCAAATTCAACATCACGATTCACCACCACCTTGTTATTGCTTGGATTGTACAATTTGTAGCCGTTTGAACTTGCGTCATAGCCAACAAACACATACTTGACACTCCGATCGTCAAGTTTAGCTCTCCCTTGATGTGGAACATGAGCATATGCTATGCTCCCAAAAATTCTCAAGTGCTTAACACTTGGCTTTCTTCCGCTCCATGCTTCTTGAGGTGTTTGATCTCGTACATTTTTTGTTGGAGACCTGTTGCTCAAATAAACTGCACAAGAAATAGCCTCGGCCCAAAATTCTTTTGGTAGATGTTTAGCTTTCAATATACATCTAGCCATATTAAGAATTGTTCTATTCTTTCTTTCTGCAACTCCATTTTATTGTGGCGAGTAAGGTACCGTTAGAGGGCGACGAATTCCATGAGATTGACAAAAGTCATTAAATTCTTTTGAAGTGAATTCGCCTCCTCTATCAGACCTTAATGCTTTTATTTCATAGCCACTTTCTTTTTCTACAAGTGCTTTGAAATTCTTAAAGGCAACAAAAACTTCAGATTTTTGCTTCAAGAAGTATACCCAAGTCTTTCTACTGAAATCATCAATAAAGAGCAAGAAATATTTTCTTTTACCAAAAGAAGGTGAATCGATTGGACCACAAACATCGGTGTGAACAAGTTGGAGTGGCTTACTTGTTCTTGATGTAGTCTCCTTTGGAAAACTCCTCCTTGCATGTTTTCCAAGAAGACAAGCTTCACACAATTGATTTAGATGGTTGATTGGCGGTATCCCATCAACCATGTTCTTGTCTCCCATTGATTTGAGCGCTTCAAAGTTCAAGTGCCCAAATCTCATATGCCAACACCATGAGTCATCTTGCACATTAGCCTTCAAACACTTTGCATAGATAGTTTGAAGATTCAAAGGAAACAACCTATTCTTTGCCATATGAACTTTAGCAATTAAGTTGTTACTTGAATCTCTTAGCCAAAGATGAATATTTTTCATATGAATATCATATCCTTTTTCAAGAAGTTGACCCAAACTCAAAATATTACTTTTCAATTTTGGCACATAATAAACATTGGTAATCAATTTATGACCACCATCTTTACAGGATATCAGAATCGTACCTATCCCTTCAATTTGGATCTTTGAGGTATCGCCAAAAGACACATTACCTTTCACGGTCTTCTTTATCTCCACAAATTTATCTTTCTGGCCACACATATGATTGCTTGCTCCATTGTCAAGATACCATGAGCTGCAATCATCTTTATCTTCTTCTTTGAGTGTTAATAACAGTGTTGACTCATCTTCATCTTTGTTGTTGTCAACAAGATTAACTTTCTCTTCAACATTACTACGACATTCCCAAGAGTAATGTCCCATTTTATGACAGTTATAACACTCAATTTTAGATTTGTCATACCTGATTTCATTTGTACCTTGATAGGCTCCACGTCCTCTGCCTCCTCGTTGACCACGACCACGACCTCTGATTGACTGGTGACCTTTATCTTCATTGTTGAAATAATTGGTGTAACTTCTTCCTCTTCCACGACCTCCACGGCCTCCACGGCCTCTCCATTGTCCATTTCCTTTGTAACTTTTCTCACCTTCAAATCCTTTGAAGGATGCATGAGTTTTAAGAAGCTGCTCTAGTGGCTCTTCTTTTCTCCTTTTCATTTTCTCTTCATGGGCTAGTAAAGAACCTTCCAATTGTTCTACCGTCATAGAGTCTAGATCTTTAGACTCCTCAATAGCACACACCACATAATCAAATTTAGGTGTTAAAGAACGAAGGATCTTTTCTACCACACGCACATCATCTACTTTCTCTCCGTATCTTCTTAGTTGATTTACAACAACAATCAATCTTGAGCAGAAATCCGAAATGGATTCGGATTCTTTCATTTTTAAAACTTCAAACTCAGCCCTTAGAGTTTGAAGTTTTATCTTCTTTACTTTATCAACTCCTTGGAGAGAATTTTGTAAAATCTCCCACGCCTCTTTTGAGGTGGTTGCATCAGCCACCTTCTCAAACATGCCATCATCCAAACATTGATGGATAAGAGTGAGGGCCTGTTGATCTTTCTTTCTTGTCTTTAACAAGACCTCCTTTTCATTTGAGGGCAAAGTTTCCTCATTTGCGGGTTTTGTATACCCTTTGTCTACAATATCCCAAACATCTTGAGAGCCAAGAATAGCTTTCATTCGTAGACACCATTTTTCATAATTTTCTCTTGTGGGTATTGAAAGGACAACGGACTATTATTTGTCATGGCTCTGATACCACGTTGTTGGACAAAATGATAATCACACCCAGGATAATGTCCAAACTAAATAGCAATAGGAAGAGAGTAACAACGACACCAAATATTAAAATGGGTAAATATGATACCCGAATAAGTAATACAATAATATTGATGAAAAACTTGGTAGTGTCAAAAGACTACTACTCAACACTCTTTTATTTCTTACAACTCACAATAATATTATTTGCACACTATTTTCTCACAAACTAAGTGTAGTTTGTGGATTACTCTCTCTACTTTCTATTGCTTCTCTATTTTGGTGTGTCTTCAAGTGTTCAATTACTACTCTATTTATAGAGTTTTTTGAACACTTGTTTACATCATTAATGACATAATGTGATAGCCAATTTCAACAAAAAAATTGGCTGCCTAACTCTACCAAACTAATACCAAACTTTGACTACCTACTTCCACAAATGTGGCTACCAACTTTCACATTGGTGGCTACCAATTTTCACATTTGTGGCTAGTAATTTCAACAAGTATGGCTGCAAAATTAATTGCTGCCAAGATTTATTTCCACAGAATGGATTAATGAAGTTGATGATAATGCCGATAACCTTCATGTTGTTGCTCTAAGTTTTCGATTACTTAGGGTACAAGGTTACTATGTCTCGTGTGGTAAGTATCCTTCATCATATTTAATTTAATTGAATTAGCTCATGACGAATATTGTTAAAATAATACTTTTTTTTTATATGTTATATATAATATATAGTTATAAAAAAAATTATCATATATTTAGATAAATTATAAGAAAACATGGTAAGAGTTGAGTGGATTGAGATATGATTCATTATTTAAATCATCTTGACTTAATCCATCTCAGTCGGAATAATCTTTTTCGATTAGCTTAACCTATTTACAATGTTGAATCAGATGTTTTTAGGAAGTTTACTGATGAGCAAGGAAATTACAAGGAAGCATTGGTTAGGGATGTGCAAGGAATGTTGAGTTTGTATGAGGCAGCACAATTTAGAGTACATGATGAACAAATTTTGGATGAAGCAATGAATTTCACAAACGCCCAATTGAAACTAATTTTGCCTAAATTGAATGATTCTCTTGCACAACAAGTAAGTAGTGCATTGAAGTTTTCAATAAGAGATGGTATGGTGAGGTTAGAAGCATGGAAATACATATCAATTTACAAAGAAGATAAATCATGCAATCAAGTGTTACTAAACTTTGCCAAATTGGACTTCAACATCTTGCAAATGTTGCATAAAAAGGAGTTACGTGATATCACAAGGTAATTGACAACCTACACATTCACCTATTTTATTTCTTTTAGAACTCCTGGATAACTCGCGACCGTTAAAACCTCTACCACAATTTCTGTCCTTTGGGTGAGCACTTTATGCGCACTGGTTAAACCCCCCACTGTGCAATAGCCTGCAAACTACACAGGGGATATAAAGCGCACTAGGTAAGCCCTATGTGACAGACTTGACTCAAAAGACATTGAGGGAGGATCAATCCTGGATTATCTGTGTGGATAATTACCCTCTGAATCAACTGATTCATCTCGACGGACATTTTTCACCTATTATTCACACTATTCAAAATAGTGGTTTTCTGATTAAAAATTAACGAAAAAATTATGATATAAAATATGCTTTTTCACTTAATCGGATCACTAAAAAAACACATACTTAATTTTTCCTTGCTAGAACACCATTAGTTTTTCTTTTCTTACAGATTCAATTAAAATATTTATGGAAGTAACTACTCAATATATTTTAATGGAAAATTTCAATAAAAAAATTGTTATATTATAATTGTGACACATTAACTTAAAATATTGAACTTTAGTTTCCAAGTGAAATTTATTTGGAAAGACAATTTTTACTTCCATATATATACTTCATTACATTAATTTCCACCAAATATTATCTAACATCTACTAAATCAACACACAATTTGTTGTACCTTATGCAAGAGACAGAATGGTTGAGTTATATTTTTGGTGTTTAGGCATATATTTTGAGCCTCAATATAGTGTTTCCAGGAAAATATTAACAAAAGTTTTATGCTTTTGTTCAATTATGGATGATACTTATGATACTTATGGGACACTAGATGAGCTTACTCTCCTCACAAATGCAATTGAAAGGTAAATTTTTTTTTATTATTGATAACTAGTATTTATCACTTCTATTTTATTTTCTTCAACGATGATATAAGCTTAAATGAAAGAAGTGAGACTGAGAAATAATTATTGATGTTTTTCATTTATGTAGGTGGAATATTGATGATTCAGAACAATTACCACCATATATGAAGATTACCTACCATGCTCTTCTAGATGTTTACAATGAAATAGAGAAAGAGTTGACAAATGAAAATAAATCATATTTTGTCAACTATTCCATAAATGAGGTAATACATTTGCGAACAATTACTCACGTAGTGATCACTGTTCAATTATTTCTTCCCAAAGATAAAATAGATGTACTGATCATTGCAGTAGTGGTTGTTGGGTTCTAAAGGTGTGAACAAGAAATGAAGGGTTGCGACTCTCTTGAGGGTTGTGTCTTTGCCGAAAGGTTGTGATCTTTATGAAAAATTGTGTCTTTTCTAATGGGTCGTGACCGTTTGGAAGGTTGTGCCTTTTCCAAAGGATTGTGACCTTTCTGAAAGGTTGTCTTATTTCTAAAGAATTGCGACCTTTACCCTTTGATGTATATAAATAGAGAGGTTCTCTCTCATTCAATTTTTCTGCATCGAATTCTTTCCTCCTCTTGCCTACATTTCTTATAAAACAAATTGATCAATCGTGTCTGTGTGTGTGATTCGTTGCTGTCATTTTGAGTTCGTTAAAATTATTGAAGTTTGAGGTACCGCTACTTCTTTAATGGTTAATTCGTTTTATCTTGGGAGGAATTAATCTGTAACCTTGGGTACTTGAGGGAATTAAATTTCTTAAGGATACACAGTGGATTATGTGGACTCGGATAGTTCTTTGTATTTTTATTTTCATCTTTTATTGTTTTGGTTTGCTAATCTGAATACAAGAGATAACAAGTTTAAGAAATTTAAATATTGATGGTATTACTGTGGTAAGAAAATTACTTCTATTTTCTGTATTCTTTTTGTTGGAAAGAAGAAAAGAAAAAGAAATTTATTTTATCATATAATAAAAGAGATTTGAGATGAATTACTACTACTTTAATATGTTCGAGTATATTTTCTGTAGTAAGTTTTTCTTGGATGGGTAAGATTAATCTTATTTTCTTCCCAAGTGCATTCAAGCATTGCTCCCCTTCAGTTTTCTTTTCAATGAGAAAATTATTTTGTGCATAAATGCTAAGATGAGCACTTTAATGAACAATGTCGTCTCCTAACAATATTTGAAAAAGAGTTTAGTTTCTCGTTGAAATCCAATGTCTTTTGAGGAAAATTGGAATATGATGAAAACTGGGAAGAAAGAAATAATATTCAAGAAAAATAACTTGCATGGAATCATTGCTGACAGATAGAATATGATTCAATGAGAGGAAAAATCAGGTTCTATTTCTGTTTCCTTTGATTATTATTTTTTCTATCCTTTATAAGTTATGAGATTTATTTCATAAATGTTAGGATAGATTGTCATTATGTGATAATTTCAGAGTATATCTTTATTATTATCAATATATTCTTTTTAGACGAGAGAAAAAAAAACTTTTGTAGTTTTCTACTCCATGTGAAATTTTATTGTGTCTTACTTTTGGAGACTAAAATCTTCTAATTTTTTTTACTCAATAGGTATGAAGAATATAAAAACTTTATGAACAAATAAAATTGTGCATTGGTTCAAAGAATATAGAAACTTCACCAATTTGTTAAATATTCTGTTTGAATGAATATTCTGACTAAAAGAGTACAAAATCTTCCTTAGGAATATTAAGGGTAAAAGGTTCAGAAAAGATAAAATCGTCTTAGTTAGCTAGAAACAATGTTGTATTTGAGGTTTTTGGAGAGTAAAACCTTTTTGGTTTACTTCTCTGTCTGAATGTGAAATTGATTAGAAGAATATAAAAACTTCATCAGAATTCGAGATTCATTCGGTTAACGATAAAAAGATTATAAAAACTTCATCGTTAAACTAGAAATAAGTTGTATAAAGATTGAATCTTTATTGTTAGTATTCTAAATACTAAGTAGTATGTTTAATTGTGATAGAAAGGGGAAAAAGAATATCAGTGACATAAAATTAGTGATTTTTGTGCCTGTAATGGGTGTTTGTATGGATTGAATCTTAAAAAGAAGGTTTCGTGTTGCCAATGTGTATTTTATGGTATACAGTTTGAAAGCATGAAAAAAATATGTGGAAAATAATTTCAAATACTTGAAAAATATTTTTGAAAACATATTTAAAATGTGGGGGATTCTTTACTTGTGATAAAGACAAATTAGACTTACTATCTAATTTAAATTTGAAAGTACAAGATATGAAACTTAATGACATTCTTGTATTATGTTAGATCCACGAAATTCTTGGAGTATATTTGATATTATAGTCGTTAAGTCTCTCTTTACTAGTATATGATATGACTAGTATAAAATCACAAAATTATATTACTCTTTCAAAAGAATTGTATTCTTTGATGAAAAGATGTCAATTAAAATATTAAGATTTTTCATGAAAAGATATGTCTATTTGTATAGATATGAATATTGGTGAAAAGTGATCTGTTATATTTGTGTTGTAAAACAAACATTTGGTTCATATTGCCTTTATTGGACCTAAGAGACTATGTTCATGGGTAATTCTATGACAAATTGAATGTTATGAAAAGGTCCTTCTGCAAAGGACATATGGCAAGGTATTGACTCTAAAACAATGTATCTATTTGACAATGTTATAACAAGTAAAGAACAAAATATTTGTAGGAAAATGTTACCTCACGGAAGGTCTGTTCAAACCAAGTATTTCTGTTTGTTCTTACTTGCTTGAATCAAATTGTTTGTGACATGTCAATAAAAAAATGATCAACTTAGAAGTTTTGTCTAACTTTTAGTGCAATAAATCAAAATGTCAAGTATGTGTCGTTGAAATGAATTTTAATCCCTTAGAATTGATTTACACTTACATTTGTAATATGAAGTTAACACTATCTCGTGGTGAAAAAAAATATTTCATAAATTTTATTGATAATTGCACTACATACTGTTATGTCTATTTGCTCATTGATAAGGATGAAACAATAGAAACATATAGGCAATATAAACTGAAGTTGAATATCAGTTGGATAATAAGGTTGTCATGACTAGAAGTGGTAGATGAGGAGAATATGAATATTCTTTTGCATAAGTATATTTGGAAAATGGAATCATCCATTAAATTACTATTCTTACTTACCTCAATCTAATGAAATTGTTGACAAAGAAAAAAATCGAACTTTGAAGAAAATGTTGAATGTCCTAGTTATAAGTTCATGTTTACCTCAAAATTTATGGGGAGATGGTATCATTATAGCAAAAGTGAACAACAACAAAAAAATGTATGTTCAGAAAGAGAGAAACAAAAAGTTTTATATGTTAATAAATGGAGCAACAAATAGAAAACTTTTGTTTGTTAAGAAATGGAGCAACAAAAAGTTTTGTTTGTTCAAACTTTGTGGTAACATGATAGAAAATTTCTTGTCGTCCCTTAAAGTATATACAAGCAATAACTCTTGAAAGATAGAGATCTAACAATTTCCAATACAATCTATTCCATATGAGAAATGGAAATGGGGGAACTATTCCAAATGAGTCAAAATAGGACTGCGACTATTCATTGGATATGCTACAAATAGTAAAGCATGTTTATTTATGGTTCATAAGTCCGAACCGTCGGATAGTCAAGTAAAGGGTCTAAACGAAATTGGAAAGAACCAAAGGACAATGTACTTAATAAAGAGATTCAGAGGCGTAGTAAATGGCAATGGACAAATTACTTCCTCTTGGTTTAGTTTTGTAATACTTCTTCTTGAAAATGAGTCCATATAGTCGAAGAAGATATGTATTTTGTGGACTCATCCTTTTTGGAAAAAGATTGTCAATAGTAAGATAGGTTCAATCTTGAGTAACAATACTTGAGAGTTGGTTAATTTTCCTCCAGGAAATACACTTTTGGGTTCAAAGTGGATCTACAAAAGAAAAATGAAGTTGATGAAACTGTTGACATATACAAAGCAGGGTTTGTTGTCATAGGCTTTAGACAATTACAAAGCCTTGATTATTTTGACATATAATATCCTCTAACTAGGATTACATCAATTCAGATGTTAATTGCGCTAGTTGCGAATTTGTCAAAATGGATGTAAAGATATTTTTTGGAGGAATAAATTTACATGGAACAATCCGAGGGCTTTGTGGTTCCTAGTAAAAAAAATGTAAACTTGTTAAGTCACTTTATGTACTAAAAACTAGCGCCCAAATAATGACATGCGAATTTTGACTAAACTATATTGTCAAATGAATTCTAGATTAATGAATATGATAAATATTATTACATTAAAGACATTTCAAATCACAAGGTCATTATTTTTTTATGTTGATGACATGTTGATCATCAAAAGAGACACATTTGGCATAAATGCTACTAAGCATATGCTATAACTTCGATATGAAAGAAATTAAAGTTACTGATGTGATTGAAAAGGTACTTGAAAAGTTCAAGTCGTTGGATTTCAAAATTGACTAGACTCCAATAAATGAGTTTTGTACTTCAAAAGAATGAAGAAAAAAGTGATTCACAATTGTATTATGCTAGATTATTGAGAAGTATGATATATATCATGAAATGTACGCGATCAGATATAGCATGTGCTATTAGTAAATTGAGTCGGTTCACAAGTAATCTCAATAAAAACTTATTAGATGACAATGAAAAGAGTTTTGGAGTGTTTAAAACAAACTTAGAAACTATTTTATTTTTTTTTTGCATAATAACTAATATTCAAAAGTATAGGAAGAATATCGTGATGCAAATTGAATCACCAAGTCAAATGAAGTAAAATCCATGAGTGGCTATGTATTTACTTTTTGTGGAGGATCAGTCTATTGGAAATCTTTCAAACAGAAATGTAATATGAGTTTATCAGTCTAGATAAGGCCGGTGAAGAAATTGAATGACTCCAAAATTTCTTGACAAATTTTTTGCCCTAACCATTAGCTCTAGTATGCATATATTGTGAGAGTAAATTTGCAACAGGTAGGGCGTGGAGCATGATGTATAGCAAAAAGGCTCGTCATCACGTTGACATAATATCGTTAGAGAACTACTCTCTAGTGGAATTATCATAATTGATTATGTTAAGTCAAAGGATAATGTGTCGAATCCACTTATAAATGGCCTAACTAGAGAGGAAGTTGATAGATTATCAAAGGGAATGAGACTACGACCGAGGACAAGTCATTGTGGCGGTAACTCTACCTAGAAGACTGGAGATCTCAAGATCTAGGTTCAAGGAGATCAAACAAAGTCATTAATGACGGTTCAACATTGTCAAAATATTTGTTATGGTTCATTCTCATGATAAGACAATGTTAAGTAACAAGAATAAATACATTAGGAACTTTTAATGGTTTCTAAGTTTGATACAGTGTATATCAAATGGTGTATCTATGTGATAACATATTTAGAAATCACCTATGTAAGTGTGAGGTGTAAGCCGCTTCAACGAGAATCCGGTAAGGCCAATTCTCTACGCACTTATAAACCAAGACGTGTTCATGGTTGAAACAAACAAAATAATGAGAATCAAAATCAGTTCAAGGGTTGATTGTGTGACTTATGTTGTCTAGGTATACATCAAAGCTCGACGGTACAAAGATAGAAAATCTATCGATTGACCGGGTATATCCGATATATGTTCACTATGGAAAGTTCAAAAGGAAACCCATTTATCCAGATGCGATCAATCCTTATTTACGAATCACACAGTTTGTCATGCATATATTTAAACAATAGACATTCCCTATGCATATGGGGGATTGTTGGGTTCTAAAGGTGTGAACAGAAAATGAAGGGTTTTCACTCTCTTGAGGGTTGTGACTTTGCCGAAAGGTTGTGACGTTTATGAAAAATAGTGTTTTTCTAAAGGGTTGTGATCGTTTGGAAGGTTATGCCTTTTCCAAAAGGGTTGTGGCCTTTCTGAAAGGTTGTCTTATTTCCAAAGAGTCGCGACCTTTACCCTTTGATGTCTATAAATGGAGAGGTTCTCTCTCATTCAATTTTTCTGCATCGAATTCTTTCCTCCTCTTGCCTACATTTCTTATAAAACAAATTGATCGATCGTGTCTGTGTGTGTGATTCGTTGCTGTCATTTTGAGTTCGTTAAAATTATTGAAGTTTGAGGTACTACTACTTCTTTAATGGTTAATCTGTTTTATCTTGGGAGGAATTAATCTGTAACCTTGGGTCCTTGAGGGGATTAAATTTCTTAAGAATACACAGTGAGTTCTGTGGACTCGGATAGTTCTTTCTGTTTTTCTTTTCATCTTTTATTTTTTGGTTTGCTAATTTGAATACAGGAGATAACAAGGGTACCTCAAATCCCAACTATTTTCACATAACTTTAAGACGAAACATATCACGCAAAGACTTAAGAAACTGTAATGTGGAGAAAATTGATTATTTAAAATGAGACTTGTCATGACACGTGTGTCATTTGGGATGACTTGGTTTGGAGGGTGGTTATTCACATGGATGGCCCGGGATCGGTCCCCCTCAATGCCTTCTAAGTCTAGCTTGTCGCATAAGGTTTGCCTAGTGTGGTTTACATCCCCTGTGTTGTTTGCAGGGTATTACACAACACAGTGAGGGGTTTACCCAGTACGCACAAAGTGCTCACCCGAAGGGCTGAGGTTGTAGCTGTTGCAGATTATCCTGGGGTTCCAAAAAAAATACATTTGTCCTCTAAATTTATAGCCAACAAAAAGTAATGTTACTATGGTGTTCTTTGGGAAAAAATTCATTTTTGTTTGTGATGTTTCAGATGAAAAAATTATTGAAAGCTTACTTCCAAGAGGCAAAATGGTATCATGGGAAAATTGTGCCAAAGATGGAGCAGTATGTGAAGAATGGAGCTCTATCTAGCACTCACCATTTTCTTGCAACTACTATTTTGTTAGGCATGGGAGATGTAGCAACTAAAGATGCATTTGATTGGATAGCAACTGAACCTCCAATACTAGTTGCTTCTGGTATCATTGCAAGATTACTCAATGATCTTGTATCACATGAGGTATAGAGATTAAATTAATTTTTCTTAGTTAAATTCTTGTAAATATGTAGAAATATAAGGTTTTCCTCTCAATATACTAGCTAGTAGCTAATAAGTAGAAAAAATATTATTAATTACACAAGTATAACTCATACCAGCTAATAAGTAGAAAAAATATTATTAATTACACAAGTATAACTCATACCATTTAATATGAAGTAATTAACTTTGTTTGTTTATTTATATTGTGGGATGTAGATAGAACAGGAAAGAGGAGATGCAGCTTCTGGTATCGAATGTTACATGAAAGAATATGGTGTCACAAAGGAAGAAGCGCATATGGAGATAAAAAAAATAATAGCAAATTGTTGGAAGGATTTGAATGAAGACTACCTCAAGCACATTGTTGTTATACCAAGGGTTTTGCTCATGGTTATGATCAATCTTACAAGGACATCAGAATTTGTATATAAAGATGAAGATGCTTATAGTTTTTCCAATAATAACTTGAAAGACATCATTTCTATGTTGTTAATTCATCCTATTACAACATGACAACTTCATAAACTTTTCTAGGTTCACTCCCTTCTTCTAAAAGGCAAGATCTATGTAATGCATGTATTCTGTTTGCTTTTGTTGGATATTGAATCTATCTAATGTATTATGTTTGCTAGTATGATGTACAAATAAGGAGGAGAGTGCAAATATGTTACTTAGGGTCATGTTATAAAATTATTTCATCACAAATAGTTACTACTTTCACTACCTTGCTTTATATATTTGATTATTCCGTCTAAAATATTAGTGTTTTTTTTATGATACTAACCATGAGATTTAGGATCAAGAATATTACTTTTTGGCTGTTTTAATCTGGGTATCCTTTAATCATATAAACAAATTAAATTGCTATAATAGATTACGAATTTAGGGATATATAGTTTGGCATATTAACATATAATCGACTCTTTGATAACTTGATTTGATTTGTTTTGCAAGAAAAATCATGTAATGTATGAGGTTGAAAGAAACACATGCTATTGAGTGTTTATAAGGGGTATATGATGGTGAATAATGTCAAAGCTACAATAATGCTAGCTACAATACCAAATGAATAAGTACTAATCTTAGGAATTGTTATAAACCTAACCCAGTCCCATTGTCCGTAAAGCTTCAACAAAATTTTTAATGTCATCCTGTAACGACGGTCAATGGTGAAATAAATTGGATCATGAAATTTTTCGTATATATAGTAATTTAAAATTTTTGGTGAAACTTCTAGGCTTTGTTTATATCTTTTAATAGCCAAGACATTAAGGAATTCGCAGGGCTTCACGCAATCGAATTCAAGTTAGTAAAACTCTCAAAATCAAATCCGACCTGAAGGTGATAGCTTGGGATGTCAAGGGAAGGAAGTACGTTGTGAAAATGGTATTTTCAAGAAATTTCGAGTCTCTGAAGTTCACAGAGTCTGATATAGCAGGTGTTTACATTCCTACTTTATTCAAATAGGACAAAACGTTACGGTGACTCAAAAAATAATCAATTAACTTAATTTTAAAAAACTTAAAGAATAAACGAATTTTAAAAGGAGTCGCCACCTAATTTTAGGAAAAAATAGGAAATCATTAAGTGATCTACGAAATCATTAGATTCTAGGTAAGAGTTCAGGTTATTCCGAAGGAAAAGTGTTAGACACCCTTCGAAATCCACAAATATGGATTCCGTCTGAATTCATTTTCTTTTTCAAATTGAGGAGGAGATAGAACAATATACAAGTAAAGCAAACATACAATATAGACAAGTTATAAAATAAAATAATAATGTAAGAATCAGCCAAAGGTTTGTCTAACGTCAATATATACAAAATAATGCATAAAAAATATCATTCAAATTTAATTCGAGTAATATTTTATTGGAAAGCAGCTCTGTGTACCTGTAAAGACACATAGTAAAGTGTTAGTACTAAATGAATACGAGTAAAAATGAATAACTCAAATAATAACTTAAAAAATAAAAATACATCTTATTAACTTGGGAGGCCTTGGAAATCAACGGTAATTTCTTTATCGGCCAATTTTAACAAGTAAAACTTAACTAAACTTCCATCTTTTAAAATGGGGAGGCCTCCATAATCAACGGAGAGATTATCTCATTGGCCACTTTAACAAACAAAATATATGAATTAAAACTAAATTTTCGTCTTTTAACATTGGGAGACCTCCAAAAACCGACGAAGAGATTTTCCCATTAGACACTTTTACTTGTAAAGAACTAGCATATCAATATAAAATTAGTAAGCAAAGAATGATAAAAGAAATACAAAAAAAATCAACCACACAGTTGGATTCACAACAAAAATAATTTACTATGAAAATAATGACATCTAAATAGGATAGAGCACTATAATATTCAACAGAGAAAAGTATCTAATCAAGCAGATCCAAACATGAAAAAAATAAAAAGTCGAATAGACGTGGAATAAGTAAATAAGCATCAATCAATTAATAATAATGGATTATAATGCAACAAAGTTGCTAGAAAAAATCAAAATATAAATGCCAAAACATTTTAATAATAATAAAAAAAACAATATTAGAATAACAATAACAACAGGAACAAAATAAAGGCATAATGATAATATGAGATTGTTTCTAACAAGATCAAAAGAGAAATATACCAAACACCCAAATATCCCCACAATAAAATAAAGAATAACAACTACTGTAACGATGTCAACGCAAAATAAATAAAAAAGAAACTAAGCAAATTTCCGAAAAAAATAGATGTATGATTAACAATAATATATATATATATATATATATATATATATATATATGGGGGGTGCTTGCGCTAACACAAGTAACAAAATGTAAAACAAAAAAATCCAAAAAATCTGAGTTATTTGATAGTGAGAAAAAAGGGAAAAAGAGACTAACAGTGGGATATTCATGATGTCACGGTGGTTTGTAGTTTGGAGGTATGGCAGTATTATTCTTAGCTGTTGTTCGCCAGAGAAAGGGGTTCGCTGGTGATGGTTTCACTCATGTTGTTCGCCGAAGCTACTGGTTTGGACCGGAGGTCGCGAATGCTTCATCGGAGTTTAAGTTGAGGCTCAAACACCTGCAAAACAAAAGAAATAGTGAAGGGGGTAAAAGAAAAATGGAACTGGTGGGTCTTGTTCTCTATTGTTGTTGGCCGATTTATGTGGGGTTTCTGGTCTAGATTAGGTTATTGTTTCAGCGAGCCTTGGGGGTTGTTTTCGACGGTTTTTTGTGGCTATTTGGTCATTTTCTGAGTGGAGATCTGGCGGTTTGTTGCTGGTCATTTGGAGATGGGGGCTGCCATGGTGTTTTCAAGGTTGGGGTTGTGATTGGGGTCGGAAAATATGGAGACAAATAGGGTCTAGTTGTTCCTGAAAATAGAGAAAAACGAAAGGGGTGAGGGGGGTTTTATGGTTGTTGCTTGGTCGGAGCTTTGGACTGGTTTCTGCTCTATAACGGGTGGATATCTGGTGGTCGGAAAATGGGTTGTTGGGAGGTGGAAGGTGGTGCTCTGGTGGTTTCTTATTTCGCCAGATAAAGTGCAAAGACGAGTTGGATTTTGGGTTGCCGGATTTCGGAGTGGTGACAGCCGGAAAACTATTGACTAGTGAAATCATTTTGTGGATAAAGATGAAAAATTACAATCCTAAAATAAATTCACCGCCCTCATTTTTTGACCTAATTAATAACTTAAATAGAAAAATAATTATGAAATGGGCTCAAATGATGGACTTAGCATTGTGACCCAAAATTATATGAATAGAATTCCTAAATTCTTTTCGTATTTGAATAAAAATTTAGATTGTGCTAAATATTAAAATAAATATTAACCGGTATAACAAATAAATTGAATATTATTTGAACTATTAAATGAATAAAGTCACTAATTTTGAAAATGTTAGGTCAAAATTGGATATCAACAGTTGTCTCTTTCGTTGGATATGATTGATGAAAGAAATTGTGGACAACGAAAATTGACAAACCCGATTTTGGTCGAACACATGACCTTTATATAAACATGTGATTGGATTGTGATGGAAGTCGATCCCAGACTTTCATCTAAAAGGTTTCACGCTGTGTTGCGTCCTTGTTGAAGTAGTCCGGACATGTGGCTCCACTGAGAGTGCATCCTCTGGGATGCTCTAAAAAAACAAAGATAAAACTCATTTGTATGGACGAAACTAAAAGAAAAGGGGTAGTATCTCTTACGATACGATGAATGGAGATGATCCATCGATAGAATATAAATACATGTCCATTGGTAGGACGAATGAAGATTATTCATCGGTAGGATATAAAATATATGTCCATTGGTAGGACGAATGTAAATGATTCATCAGAAGGATTTGAATATATGTCCATCGGTAGGACAAATGAAAAAGAAGATGATCCATCGATAGGATTTTGAATGTATGTCCATTGATAGGGCGAATGAAAAAGATGATGATCCATTGATAGAATTTTACATGTATGTCCATCGGTAAGACGAATGAAAAAGATGATGATCCATCGGTAGGATTTTGCATGTATGTCCATCGGTAGAATTTTGAATGTATGTCCATCGGTAGAATTTTGAATGTATGTCCGTCGGTAGAACGAATGAGAAAAAATGATCCATCGGTAGGATTTTTAATGTATGTCCATTAGTAGGACGAATGAAAAAGATTATGATTCATCGGTAGGATTTTGAAAGTATGTCCATCGGTAGGACGAATGAAAAGATTATTCATCAGTAGGATTTTGAATGTATGTCAATCGGTAGGACGAATGAAATTATTTTGATGCAAGTGTCCTCTGACTTGAACGTGGAATAGATAGGGTGCACATCCTTCACCTTTGAATAGATGCGACTTAAATGCAAATATCTTTCAATGCAAGTTTTCACCGACTTGAACGTTGAATAGATAAGGTGCACATCCTTCACCACTGAATAGATGAGACTTAAATACAAATATCTTTCAACGCAAGTTTTCACAGACTTTGTCACGACCCGAGTCTACACCCTAGACGTGACTGGCACTCAAGAATCATTGTTGGTCCCCAAGCGAACCCTCATCCTGGCTTACTACAAGCGGAAGACTAACTTAAGCATACAAAAGCTTAAAACTGAATAAAAGTTCATGAAACTGATATATAAACTTTAACTCAAATGAACAACTTTGAATAAAATAATATATTCAACTAGCCATAAAATAGACAACTTTAGTCTGTAAAACATTTAATAAAACAAATGATTAATACAGACTCCTCAACCATACTGACTATCTATGAAGCCTCTAATTGATAATGATGGAAATCGGGACAAGACTCACGACCTCCTCACTACACTGAAAAGTAAATGAAGTCTTCCGGAAGTAAGGACGCTCACCATGGCTAACTCTAACTCTGGGATGTATCAAAGAAGCTCCTGTTGATGATCCTGAATACCTGTGTCTCCATCATGACAAAATGATGGCTAACTGACTCAGTGTGTGGAATATACGATCATGTAAGGGGAATTCTAAAGCATAACATAAGCTTGATACTTGAATAAAATATGAAAACATACTTACCTCTTTTCAACCCAAATCAAATCAATGATAAGATACTCAACTCAAAGATTAGATATTCAAGGATAAGATACTCAACTAGAGATTGGAAGCTTCAACTCAAAGATATGATATTTGACTTTGGATACTCAACTCAATATAAAGCAAGAATATGCATGCAATATATAAAAAGCTTTTTAAAACAGTAAAACAACTTAGTTTGTTAAATAAAATACAATAACAAACTCAACTTTACTTATATAAGAAAGTAATATAGTTTCTGTGGGAGTTTCTCTAACCGACAACCACCACTATAAGCCTAAGTGGTGATACAACGTCTTGCTCACACTGTCAGAACTGTCCTATACTTTGTCGTTGCATAGAACATCCTCTACCTAGTGGATCCACTGGCTAACCTTACGTGATCATCTAAAAAGTATGTCACGTTAATACCCATGATGGCTACATGGGAACTTGAGTTATCTGAACTCTCATCCCCATATCAGTGCTCAATACTACTCCCAAAATGTACTTTAGCTCATGTTTTTAATAAAAATTCCTTCCTTTGGGTTGAGATAATTTTAGAATCTTTTAGCTTTAAAAAGCTCCTTTTTGGAATCAATGTTCTCCTTTTTTTTTCAAAATTCTTTTGGAACTTCTTAGCTCCCTTTTTACTTAAATGTAAAACATTTATCAACCTTTAGGGAATACTTAGTCCCCTTTATAACTTTAGAGAATTGAACTCAACTCTTATTCTTTACTTAACTTGAAACTTTAACTCTTAGGGAATACTTAGTTCCCTTATATCTATTTGATAACTGAACTCAACCTTTACTCTTTTTCTTAACTCGAACATGAGCCTTAAAACGAAGTTAAAACGTTTAAGTAAGACTCTAAGAACTTTGAAAAGCTTTACTTTCTTTATAGTTTTGAACTTGACTCCTTAACTTTCTTCACCTTGATTCTAACTTCCGTTGAATTGGATTATGGATTCAAGGACTATGATCTCATGTTATGAATGATTTCATGATATTCAACTTGGAGGATTCATGCAGAATTATGGGCATGAACTATTCAACTTAAGGACTTCATGGGTAATATGTAATAGACCCATCATTAGAAATGTAATCTCCAAAGGAATAAGGAACTCAATACTCAAGGTTTAGAACTTGGAGATACTACTCCTCTCAATGATTCTCAATTTATGGAATTCATGCGCAAGTTATGGGCATGAATAACTCGACTCGAAGGTCTAAGTAACTAGATGAAACTAATGTATATGACTCTCTCATTCTCTTATTTACTTCCTCAAAACATAGTTCAAATCAGTGATGGATCTCAAAAAATACACAATTTAACTTAAAGACTTTCTTCAACTCTACTCTTAACTCTCTCTTGAATGTGAATTATAAATTCAAGAGTTTTGGTTCATGATATGGAGGATTTAATGATGACGAGGTAGACTCATTAATACATTTAAATCAATCTCATGCTCACTTACTTGAGTCTTGAAACAAGTTACTAGAAGTTGTAGAAGATTTCTCCAAAGGACTCGAAGGGACTCTCTCAAAAGGTTCGGAAGAACTCTCAAAACTTAATCTTGACTTTACCTTGAATTTGAATTATTGTTTCAAGGTTATGATTCATGTTATAAATGATATATAAGTGTTTAGAAGTAGTTTAAAGTGTTTAGAATCAAAAGGAGTGAAGATACATTTTAAATGAGCTTAAACGGGACAACCCACGGACTAGGAGTGGGGGCAGGCGACCCTAGCGCATTTCGGGCGCGGGGCGCCAGCCCCTTACTTCAGAGACTAACTTTGGGCGCACTGCAGGCGCACCGCCCTAGCCCTATGGGCGCATCTGGGGCGCGCCGCGCCAGCATCCCCCCAAGCGTGCTTTCGACAAATTTTGCTTTCGTTTTCTGACCGTAAATCGCTTTTAATCGATTTATTTTTTCATGTTTTTCTTAGATTCAATTACCCAACCTAAGTAAACACTAATAAACTCAAAAAAAATACTCCAAAAAATCACTTTCATCTCAAGAGTTCAACAAAACGCCAACAAGACAAGATCTACAATGAACCTCAAGAACACCTATCAAGAACTTAAATCCTTCAACTTTTTTGAGAATGAAATTACGCTGAAAATAACATGTTTGGAGTGTGAGTGAACAAATCTAATACTATGGAAGCTTAAATACCTCTTAGGGATTAGACTCATGGCAAAATTCCGCAACAAGACGCAAGAATCTCGATGAACACTTGATCCTCTCCTCTTTTCTCCTCTTTTCTCTTCTTGTCTTTTCTTGAACTCTCAACTAAAACCCTAAGCGTATTTTAGGATTATGAAACTGAACCTAAAATGATTATAACCCTAAAATATGGCTAAAAACTAATTAAATCTGATTGGGTAAGGAAAAGACCAAAATACCCCTCACTATTTTCAGCTAACTTTCCTTACCTAGACAGCCTAACTTCAAAAGGTCATATCTCACTCATCCAAACTCAAAAATTAGCAAACTCGACGGCATCGGAAAGATAATTCAAAGATATTTCCAATGTTATCTTGTAGAACACCTAAATCATCAACCTCTGGGATTTATGGTCGTTTGAAGTTGACCCAAAACTCATACTTTGCTTAACTCTCAAATTTTCAGATTTTTGTTATTTCTAATTTAATTCTTTTTGGAACTCTTAGTGCTAAATCTTGTGAACTGACCTTAATACTTAAGAAATTTTTAATTCTTTGGTTAAATATCATTCACTACTATTAACGACTCAAGTCTTTAGTTCAAAAAATTTCTGGGGTGTTAGAGACTTGAACGTTGAAAAGACAGGGTGCGCGTCCTTTACCTCCGAATAGATGCGACTTAAATGCAAATATCTTTCAACGCAAGTGTTCACCGACTTGAACGTTGAAAAGATATAGTGCACATCCTTCACCTCCAAATAGATGTGACTTAAATGCAAATATCTTTCAATGCAAGTTTTCACCGACTTGAACGTTGAAAAGATAGGATGCACATCCTTTACCTCCGAATAGATGTGACTTAAATGCAAATATCCTTCAACGCAAGTTTCCACCGACTTGAACGTTGAAAAGATATGGTGCACATCCTTTACCTTTGAATAGATGCAACTTAAATGCAAAAATCTTTCAACGCAAGTTTTCACCGACTTGAACGTTTAAAAGATATGGTGCACATCCTTTATCTTTGAATAGATGCGACTTAAATGCAAATATCCTTCAACGCAAGTTTCTACCGACTTGAACGTTAAAAAGATGTGGTGCATATCCTTCACCTCCGAATAGATGCGACTTAAATGTAAATACCTTTCAACGCAAGTTTTTACCGACTTGAACGTTGAAAAGATATGGTGCACATCCTTCACCTCCAAATAGATGCGACTTAAATGCAATGGCCTTCTTGGCGAATGAAAAATGCAATGACCTTTTTGGTAAATGAAAAATACAATGGCCCTCTTGGCGAATAAAAATGCAATGATCTTCTCGGTAGAAAAAATTCAATGGCCTTCTCGGTAGAAAAAATGCAATGGCCCTCTCAGCAAATAAATAATGCAATGACCTTTTTGGTAAATGAAAAATGCATGACCTTTTTGATAAATGAAAAATGCATGACCTTTTTAGTAAATAAAAAATACAATGGCCCTCTTGGCAAATGAAAATGCAATGACCTTCTCGGTAAATAAAAAATACAATGTCTCTCTTGGAAAATAAAAATGTAATCGGCCTCTTGCCAAATAAAAAAAGCAATTATCCTTTGTGAAAATAAAAAATGCAATGACCTTCTCGGTAAATAAAAAATGCAATGAAAATGCAACTAATGGATGACCAATGATTTTCCACTGTTACGAAGTGGATGACTCGTGTGTCTTGAAAATGACATCATCTCGATGCTTTCATGTGTCCTGTATTCGAAAATGAACCATTAGAAGACACAATGTCGCTTTTGCTAGCAACATGATTAAGAAACTTTAAGGAAAGATTCACAAGAGAATATGTACAAAAGTTTCTTTCACTTTGGCACAAGTGAGCAATTATCATTTGCTCTTGAACGCTTTATGTTCTTTGAAACTCATCTTTTATTGGGGATTTGTACAAGGAGTTGTTGGCTTGCCATGACAACGCCAAAGATTTGCAAGTTGACTTTGAGCTTCAAGCACTGAAGGATTTTTAAAGTTGCTATCAAGATTCTCACAGTATTTATTGAAATTTTTAGGTCTTCCTCAAAAAAATTGTCCCAGTTAAAACTTTTGCAAAATCTCAAAATGATCTCCAATCTTGACTAGGTGGATATAGCACCTTTATTGTGAATTTTTGAGATATTCTCAAAAATTCTGTTTCAGTATTTATTACAAGGAGAAAGAAAAATTATACTAGTATATGACCGAACCATCGTAGCGCCTACATATCCTGTCGAGCCAGGAATCAGGTCAAATGTAATTTCAATGCTGTAGATGATGAAATTGCAAAGAATCTGAGAGATTATCAGTAGAAAATACACAATATGAACATGATTCTATATGAAAATGATATTATTTGTTGTATTCAAAGCCTAAAGATAAGATATATCACATTTTTGGGACGGACAATCCAATGAAGTAAAATAGGACTCTCACGCATATAAGATTAACCTAATGACACTTTTTACAATGAACAACTCAAAAAAGCAATTTCTTCTTCTATTTTTTTTTAGAAAAATAAAAATAAATGGAAAGACTCGAAAAAAAAGGTTTGAAAAATATTAAAGAGTGGGTGTTCACTCACTTTTTTTTTTGTTTTTCTTTTCTTTTTGGAAATAAAGAATGTGATGAGACAGTAAAATCTTGACTACAATTGGTACCAACAGTTAAGATTGCATGTAAATCTCTCATTCTCTTTTTTTCCCTCTTTTTCTAATTAAGATTGAATTCAAGTTAATTCCTACAGCTTCAAGTGGTACCTCAAACATACTTAAGGATCGACAAGATTCGTTCATCTTACTTCAAACACAAGTTTTGAATTTTACCAAGCCTCATGTTTCAAGTGCCCTCACGACAAAGACTGGTCCTATTTCACATATATTTGAAACATTTAATTTTAGGACATTTTTCAAAGTGCACAAACACTTACAAGAATGTTCAATGCATACATTTGACATGAGATTATGTAGGGCTTGTCATTGGCTTGTAACGTAGGCTTAGGGATGGGTATAATATTTTTTTGAGATAAGAATGAATTAATTCCTTCTTGAGTGTCATGCTGAATTTGTGTCCTTAATGATTGATACGCCTTTGACGTTAGATCCTCTTCATTGTCCTCCCCTTTTTCGACTTCTTTTAAATTCTCATTTTTTGGAGCTTTTTCCTTCTATTTTTTTCACCCTCTTTGTTTCGACTTCTTTTAAGTCCTTATTTCTTGGAGTTTTTCTTTTATTTCACCCTTTCTTTAGACTTTTTTTAAGTCCTCATTTTCTTGAATCTTTTATTTTATTTCACTCTTTTCTTTTCAATTTTTCTTCTCTTTTGTTGGAGTATTTTTTTTCTTGTCTTTCACTGACCTTGTAGGGGTATTTTTGTCTTTTATTTCTTTCAACTTTTTATTTCTTTCTTTCTTTCTTTTTCTTTCTCTAGAAGTCTTTTTGTTTCCTTGACTTTGGGAGACTCGATATCTTTGATTTTGGAAATTTCAAACATAAATATTCTCTTATAATTTGCACATTCTTCGTGCACTCAAGAAGTTTGAGCCAAGAGAGGGATACTGCATGTAATCACTCGAAAGGATAATGGCTAAAATGTGGTTGTTCAAAGAAAGGTTTCAGACTCAAAGTGGAAAAACTAGGGATTAATGTCATTTGATAGGCTTTGAAAGGCACAATCAGATAAAAAAAAGGCCTACAATCCTTTCTCAGATCAAACATTACTTAGGATTTCTCCTCGATAACATCCAGGCCAAGTTCTGGATTAACAGTGCGATACAATTGAATTTTGATCTAAAAGCTTACCACACAATGCACATGAAACATAAGGTTGGTTTTATTCTTATCTTGAATACATGCAAGAGAATTTTCAAGCATCACAAAAGTATAAATGAGAGGTACCAAAAGAATCTACGGTTCACCACAAATTCAGTCCTCTCCATCATATCAAATATTTTGACACATTCCTAATTGCATTGGTCCCAACTGAGTTGAAGACGTGGCTCTTACGATATATACACAATATTTTTTTTAAAGAATGAATATCGAACCCAAAAAGAGCTGCCTACGTATCTCATTGATATGAGAATCAGGTGTGCGTAGTTCAGATATATATGACTTTGAAAATATGAACAAACTATTTGAATCTTTTTTTTTGAGTTTAAAAGAATGAATATCGAACCCAAAAAGGGTTGCTTACGTATCTCATTAAAGTGAGAATCATGTACGCGTAGTTCGTGCAGATATGACTTTGAAAATATGCACAAACTATTTATTTTATTTTTGAATTTTGAACAAAAATAATACCGAACCCAAGAAGGGTTGCCTACGTATCTCACCGAAATGAGAATCAGGTTTGCGTTGTTCGTTAAGATATGACATAAATCAATTTTAAAATTCAGACAAGTTCAGAGCGATTCTTTGTATCCTCTTAATTGTCGATCTTTGTACTGCCTGTTGAATGTGGTCTCTCATTTTTTTTTTCGAGTAACCACTTATTTTTGTATTCTTTTTTAATATCTCTTGGAAACTATGTCTTCTCCCAATTATCCACGAGAACCATACATTGTTATGACCATCCCCGACTATTGTTGGGGACGGTTTTCCTACAAAAATATGAGAAATATGTGAGACCAGGTTCATCATGCAAAATAATAATATAAAATAAATGAGTGCGACATCATAGTCATACTCCCCTGATTTATCATTTTGACTTGATATTAATATCTTGTGAAATGTTAAGACTCGAATTTCACTAGTCCTCTTGTTTCTTGCAACTTCGGACGAACAATGATTTCCGAATTCTGACATAAATCAACCTTTTGTTTTAAAGAAGAACAACTCAAAAGGTAAGAGTGTTAGTTCCTGTCATAATAGATAATGCAAAATATCACACAAAAAATGAATTAAACACATAAGCACTGTTTTAATTAAAGACAAACTGAATTATATCACATATCATAAAAATAATTATTGCGCGTCCTATACAAATATGTGACCCTTTTATGCCAAAAATAGGTCTATCGATCTGAAAGATGTATTACGTCATTTGACAACTTTTCATTTTCCTCCAAAACACTTAGTATAATTTTATGAATAATTCAAATAGGATTACAAAATAAGGGGAAAAAAGATACAAATAATTAGTCTCACGCATGAAAACAATCATAAACTAGGCCTTTGTGGAAGGTATTTCCTCTTTAACTTATTGCTATCTCTAAATGCATACACCTTTGGATAAAATGGTAACTTGATCCCTCTTCGACTCGAATAAACTATTAAGTTTCCTACCCCGAGTGACAATGATTTGCCAAATATCGTATACATCCTTCAAATTTCAACTCATACGTATGATTTGTCTTTTATTGACCAATAGACCAAATAGACACAAGGTGGGTCTCTAATGAGCCCAACACGCCTGGATGTTGGGTCAACTTAGTTCAAAATGCTCTAAATTTGGGATTTGGTTTAGCTCTACCCTAGTTGACTAAGAGTGACTTTTGAAAGACCGGGAATCCAAGTCGGAAAAATTACGGGGTGAAGTATAATAAATGATGTTGGATGACCACAAGCCAACGATTCGTTACCACTTCAAAAGAATTCGAAGGTTTTTTTTGAAGGACAGTCGTGGAAAGCCACGTAATCGGGTTTGTCCTAATGCATTCTATTTGCCATTTGACAGAAATTATGCCATGAAATGCAACGACAATATACATACAATAAAAATGAATAAGGAATGAACAACAAGTACAATATACAAATAATCATCAAAATATACAAAATACAAGGTATAGTACAATAAAAAAATGTTCCACAATTTAAAAAAATAAATTCATATTGGTTAGAACCTCTTTGTCCCGAGCTGAGTCGTCATATGGTTTACATCCTACTTTATTCAAATAGGACAAGATGTCACGGTGACTCGAAAAATAATCAATTAACTTAATTAAAAGCATTTAAAGAATAAACGAATTTTAAAAGGAGACGCCATCTAATTTTAGAAAAAAATAGGAAATCATTAAGTGATCTACGAAACAATTATATTCTAGACAAGGTTCAGGTTATTCCGAAGGGAAGGTGTTAGGCACCCTTCGAAATCCACAAATATGAGTCCCGACTGAATTCATTTTTTTTCAAATTGAGGAGGAGATAGAACAATTACAAGTAAAACAAACATAAAATATAGACAAGTAATAAAATAAAATAATAATGTAAGAATTGGCCTAAGATTTGCCTAACGTCAATATATACAAAATAATGCATAAAAATATCATTCAAATTTAATTCGAATAACTTTAATGGAAAGCAGCTTCGTGTACCTGTAAAGACACTTAGTAAAAGTGTTAGTACTAAATAAATATGAGTAAAAATGAATAACTCGAATAATAACTTAAAAAATAAAAATTTGTCTTATTAACATGGGAGGCCTTGAAAATCGACGGTAATTTCTTCATCGGCCAACTTTAACAAGTAAATAATATAAACTTAACTAAACTTCCATCTTTTAAAATGGGGAGGCCTCCATAACTGACGGAAAGATTTTCTCATTGTCCACTTTAACAAACAAAATATATGAATTTAAACTAAATTTCCGTCTTTTAACATTGGGAGGCCTATAAAAGCCGACGAAATTTTTTTCTCATTAGGCACTTTTACTTGTAAAGAATTAGCACAAAATCAATATAAAATTAGTAAGTAAAGAATGATAAAAGAAATACAAAAAAAATCAACCACACAGTTGGGTTCACAAATAAAATAATTTACTACTCCCTCCGTTTCATAAAGTATGACCTAGTTTTTACTTGGCACGGAGTTTAAGAGTATAAAGAAGACTTTTGAATCTTGTGATTCTAAATTAAAGTTAGGTCAAATATACAAAATTGCCCTTTGATTTTGTGGCCTTAAACATGCCACGTGAAAAGTTGTTACCAAAAAAAAAAAGAGATCATTTTTTTTTAAACATATTAAAAAGAAAAGGAGGTCATTCTTTTTTAAATGAAGAGAGTATGAAAATAATGACATCTAAATAGGATACAGCACTATAATATTCAACAGGGAAAAGTATCTAATCAAGCAAATTCAAACATGAAAGAAAATAAAAAGTCGAATAGATGTGGAATAAGTAAATAAGCATCAATCAATAAAAAATAATGGATTACAATTCAATAAAGTTGCTAGAAAAAATCAAAATATAAATGACAAAACATTTTAATAATAATAAAAAAAATGGATAATTGTATATAATAGCAAACTAATAATCTAAAATAAATAAAGTAGCTACAGTTTGATTTAATTGTGCTCCATAGCAAAAATTTGCCAAAGTTTGCCAGTCGCCACTCTCCCAAAAATCTCGCTCGCCACTCTCCCTCTGCTCGCCTCTCTCGCTTTATACACAGAAGTATATAAATTGTGTTTCTGTTTTGTATAAAACGAGAGAAAATTGTATATACACATGCAAAAACATATATTTTCATGCTATATACTTAATTATACAATTTACAAAAAAATTTACTTCGATTCAATTGTAGACAAATGCAAATTTTATACAAATGTTGCAGCGAAAAAGGCCAACGAATTATACAATTGCGAATTATACAATTGCAGTCTCGCTTTATAGAACAGAAGTGTATAAATTGTGTTTCTCTTTTTGTATAAAGCAAGAGAAAAATATATATCTTCTTCCTATACACTTATAATTATACAATATACAAACATTTTACTTCGATTCAATTGTATGCAAAGCAAATTTTATACAGATATTGCAGCGAAATAGGCAGCGAATTATACAATTGCAGTGAAATAGGTCAGCGAATTATACAATTGCAGCGAAATAGGCCAGCGAATTATACAATTTAAGCCAGCGAATCATACAATTGTATATGTATAGCGAGGCCAGCGAATTATACAATTGTATATGTATAGCGAATTATACAGTTATATGTTTGCTATAGAGCGCAATTATGCAAACTTTGCTATAGCATACAAATATAAATTTTTTATTTGCTATATGTGAAAGTTACCCTAAAAAAAATAATATTAGAATAACAATAACAACAGAAACAAAATAAAGGCATAATGCTAATTTGAGATTGTTTCCAGAAATATACCAAACACCCAAATATCCCCATAATAAAATAAAGAGTAACAACAAAAATCAATAACAACTACTGTAACGATGGCAACGCGAAATAAATAAAAAAGAAACTAAGCAAATTTCCGAAAAAAAATAAATGTATGAATTAACAAAATATATATATATATTTTGATAGTGAGAAAAAAGGGAAAAAGAGACTGACAGTCGGATATTCATGGTGTAACGGTGGTTTGTAGTTTGGAGGTATGGCAGCATTATTCTTAGCTGTTGTTCGTCAGAGAAAGGGATTCGCTGGTAATGGTTTCACTCATGTTGTTCGCTGAAGCTACTGGTTATGACCGGAGGTCGCGATTGCTTCATCGGAGTTTAAGTTGAGGCTCAAACACCTGCAAAACAAAAGAAATAGTGAAGGGAGGAAAAGAAAAATGGAACTGGTGGATCTTGTTCTCTGTTGTTGTTGGCCGATTTATGTGGGGTTTCTGATCCAGATGAGGCTTCTGTTTCAGCGAGCCTTGGGGGTTGTTTCCGACGGTTTTTGGTGGCTATTTAGTCGTTTTCTGAGTGGAGATCTGGCGGTTTGTTGCTAGTCATTTGGAGCTGGGGGCTGCCATGGTGTTTTTCAGGGTGGGGTTGTGATTGGGGTCGGAAAAAATGGAGACAAATGGGGTCTGGATGTTGCCTGAAAATAGAGAAAAACGAAATGGGAGAGGGTTTTTTTTATGGATGTTGCTTGGTCGGAGCTTTGGACTGGTTTCTGGTCCATTTCGGGTGGATATCTGGTGGTCGAAAAATGGGTTGTTGGGAGGTGGAAGCTGGTGATCTGGTGGTTTCTTATTTCGCCGGAAAAGTGAAAAGACGAGTGGGGTTTTGGGTTGCCGTATTTTGGTGTGGTGGCAGCCGGAAAACTATTGACTAATGAAATTATTTTGTGGATAAAGATCTAAAATTTACAATCCTAAAATAAATTTACCATCCTTCTTTTCGACCTAATTAATAACTTAAATAGTAAAACAAATACGAAACGGGCTCAAATGATGGACTTAGCATTGTGACCCAAAATTATATGAATAAAATTTCTAAATTCTTTTTGTATTTGAATAAATTTCTAGACTGTGCTAAATATCAAAATGAATATTAATTGATATGATAATATATATATAACAATATATATATATATATATATATATATATATATATATATATATATAATGAACGTAACTAATAAATGTAAAAATATAATTTTAATATTACCTAATAAATAAATAAAAATCAAATTTTGAAAAATAAGGATAGTTATCGATAAACTTATTTAAAATTATAAAAAGATTATTTAAACTATTAAATGAATAAAGTCACGAATTTTGAAAATAATAGGCCAAAATTGAGTGTCAACAGCAGGAGACATCCGTTATAGAGGGCATGTGTAGGTGTCATAGCGGGGTTCAGGTTGCTATATGGGGTCAGGGTTACGCTATAGCGGGGTAAGTCAGGATTTTATGCAAAAAAAAATCTCAAAACCTTCTATTTTCTGTATTATTGTTCTTGGGATAGGGAGGGGCGACTTAGGGTTGTTTGCACTTGGATTTTTGCACAAAATTCGTAGGTAAAAATAAGTTTGTTACTCTTTAATTTTGTAAATTGATTCTTAGGCATTGAAATCTAGGATACTACTCTTGAGTAAGGTTTTTGACTTGAATTAATGGTGGGAAAATTCCTAGTTTGGATAGAATCATCGTGAATTGGCCTAAAATTAGGATTTTGTGATAATTTGGATATTGTTAGGCCATTTATGATTCATTGTTATGTTTATTTATTTATTTAGGAAAAAAATAAGTCAAGACACTTTAAAAGGAGAAAACTTGAATTTTTTAGAGTTTCAAAGGGGCTTGATATAAGGTAGGTGATGGTTGTATAGTTTTTAGTTTATGTATATATGCATGTCTACTATTTTATAGTAGGATGAACCCATCGGTGGTTATCTAAAGTTGGCACTAATTTTCACTTAAACACTTCAACTAGACTTTGTTCATTTTTAGACATCTTATACCAGCGCTTGCTGTGTCATTTTGACACTTTTTACTGATGTGACAAAGAGAGTGTAACACACTCATTAATTGTGCGTGTGAGGCTTATTTAGCCCTTATTTTAAAAAAAAATATTTTCTTCTTCCCCATTTTCAACTTTTACATCTTCCCTTAATTCCCTAAATTTGAAATCATTCAAAGGACGTCAAATTTTTTTAATCAAATTTTTTCTTTAGTTGCAATAGTCCAATTGAAAGAAGATGGAATCGTTTTAAAGTTAAAAATATAATTACATATCAGTGTTCCAAGCTAAATCTTTAACTTCTTTTTTTTTTAAAGAATGAACAACAAAATTAAGTAAAAGAAAAAAGAAAAGAAAATTTGCAATCATGACTTTGCTTTATTCAACCATTTTAACTTTTCAAATTTCATAATTTATACTTTTAAACAACAAATAAAATCAAGAAATAGATGCGGCGAAGAAGACGATAAAACGGGAGTGGGTTTGTGACAACGACCATGAAAATGGAGGATGTGTGGTGATGGAGATGATGAAAGAGATAATGAATAGGGAGAAATTTGATGGAGAAGATGACCCGGGGGGTGGGGGGGCTGAGGGGTGGGAGGGAATCATTTTTCTTCTAACTCAGAATTCAATTTATTTTAACCTTAATTTATTTTTGTGTATAATGATATGGCTTTAAAATGAGTTGTCATGATATAATTTGTCATTTAATCCACCTGGACACGTTTGTTCAACACGTACATAGAGTGAATAGGAGATTGTGAAAAAAGTGTGGAAATGACACAACAAGCCCTGATATAAGGTGTCTAAATGAACAAAGTCTAGTTGAAGTGTCCAAGTGAAAATTGATGTCAACTTTAGGTGGTCATCGATGGGTATGACCTTTATAGTATCGTTAGTACAATGCATGTTAGGGTAAAACATAATAAAGAATATGAAATAACATCATGTTGGTAATCTCATGCAATAAACCTATTTATGTGACTTGTAGTTTCAAGTGTTATTGCTCATTGTGTTTGATTGACTATGATACTTTAATTTGTGAGTGCTAGTTAGCTCGAGTACCATGCCAGTATAGGTATACCCATGGTTGACTCAGATGTTATGTCTGATATATATAAATACTAACATTTGACTGAAGCATATCTCTGCTTGGGTCAAGTATCGCGTCGGTACCTAAAAATTATGTATTTGTGATTCAATAAAAGGACATGGCATATGTAATTGTGGTAATGTGTGAAATGCATCCATGTATCTGTTGTTTCATGATATTGTGACTGGTACGTGGGAGGGAATCATTTTTCTTCTAACTCAGACTTCAATTCATTTTAACCTTAATTTATTTTTGTGTATAATGTGGCTTTAAAATGAGTTGTCATGATATAATTTGTCATTTCATCCACTTGGACACGTTTGTTCCACACGTACATAGAGTGAATAAGAGATTGTGAAAAAAGTGTGGAAATGACAGAACAAGCCCTGATATAAGGTGTCTAAAATGAACAAAGTCTAGTTGAAGTGTTCAAGTGAAAATTGATGCCAACTTTAGGTAGCCATCGATGGGTTCGGCCTTTATAGTATTGTTAGTACAATGCATGTCAGGGTAAAACATAAGGAAGCATATGAAATAACATCATGTTGGTAATCTCATACAATAAACCTATTTATGTGACTTGTAATTTCAAGTGTTATTGTTCATTGTGTTTGATTGACTATGATACTTAAATTTGTGAGTGCTAGTTAGCTCGAGTACCATGCCAGTACAGGTATACCCATGGTTGACTCATATATTATGTCTGATATATATAAATACTAACATTTGACTGAAGTATATCTCTGCTTGGGTCAAGTATCGCGTCGGTATCTAAAAATTTGTGTATTTGTGGTTCAATAAAAAGACATGGCATATGTAATTGTGATCATGTGTGAAATGCATCCATGGATCTATTGTTTCATGATATTGTGACTGGTACGTGGGAGGGAATCATTTTTCTTCTAACTCAGACTTCAATTCATTTTAACCTTAATTTATTTTTGTGTATAATGATATGGCTTTAAAATGAGTTGTCATGATATATTTGTCATTTAATCCACCTGGACACGTTTGTTCAACACATACATAGAGTGAATAAGAGATTGTGAAAAAGTGTGGAAATGACACAACAAGCCCTGATATAAGGTGTCTAAAATGAACAAAGTCTAGTTGAAGTGTCTAAGTGAAAATTGATGCCAACTTTAGGTGGCCATCGATGGGTTCGGCCTTTATAGTATCGTTAGTACAATGCATGTTACGGTAAAACATGAGGAAGCATATGAAATAACATCATGTTGGTAATCTCATGCAATAAACCTATTTATGTGACTTGTAGTTTCAAGTGTTATTGCTCATTGTGTTTGATTGAGTATAATACTTTAAATTTGTGAGTGCTAGTTAGCTCGAGTACCATGTCAATACAGGTATACCCATGGTTGACTCATATATTATGTATGATATATATAAATACTAACATTTGACTGAAGTATATCTCTGTTTGGGTCAAGTATCGCGTCGGTACCTAAAAATTTGTGTATTTGTGGTTCAATAAAAGGACATGGCATATGTAATTGTGATCATGTGTGAAATGCATCCATGTATCTGTTGTTTCATGATATTGTGACTGGTAGTCTATATATATATATATTGGTGATTGTTGTTATATATGCTGACCCGTATTACTATATTGTTCTTGTTCATTTACATTCATGATTTGGGCTGACTGTGTGCACCTGCTGTGGTATGTGTACATATATTGTACATGTTATTTTATTGTTGAGTACATGATATCTTCCAATAGCTGATTCGAGACCTTAGTTAAAAAATATTTGTCTTCAAATTACAGGGTACTCTACTCTTTTCGTGGTTTTTCTATCATCTTCTTGATCAATTTTCTGACATAGACACTTTATACTATTAGACATATGTTTTTAATTCGGGGTTGCATCCTCAATATTGATTATCTAGAGTTTTGGTACTACGAATATCAATTCTTAGAAGTTTAATTAGTCATATATGTTTCTATTATTAAATTATCTAGAGTTTTGGTGCTACGACTTTCAATTTTTTTAAATCTTTTTCTATTTTTTATTTGACTTTTTAAAATGTAAAAAAGTGTGGTAACTGTTTTGGGAAAAAACGTAGTTGTAGTTTTTTTTTTCAAAACATTTTAAACTTTAAGTTATTTTTAAATTTTAAATTTTTATTTTTCAAAATTGAATAATTAAGAAATGTTGTGGTGCTTACACGTGACACTTTTTCTTCTCCTATTATATATAATAGATATATAGATAGATTTTTTAATTTTAATAATAATAATTTTTCTTTTGTGATGTTGACATGTCTCACTTTTTACTTCTCATATTATATATAGATAGATAATTTTGAAATTAATATATTTAAAAGGATAATACTTGATAGTCCCACAAAATTAGGCTCTGATAGTATTTCAATTTTTTGGGTTTTAATTCCTGTTTTGAAATTTAATTTAAATATTTCAGTTTTTATTTTTATTTTTTAACTGGAATTATGTTTTTTATTTTTATTTTTAGCAATATATTTGTAATTAAAAAATCGAAATTTTATGGTGGTTACTATAAGTTTACACCTATTTTGAAATTCAATTGTTATTATTATTACTATTATTATTAGTAGTAATAATAATGTCTAATAAAAAAGATTTTAAAATTTAGTGAATGCTTAGCCACTTTTCCATCGGCAATACAATAAAAGATAAGTTAATAAAGTCTTAAAAAATTGTCTTTTAAATATTGCTTTTAAATTGTTATTTTGTTTTAAAATAGAATTTATTATTTAAATTATTTAAATTAACTAAAGACAATCGAGTTATTGAATTTGAATTTATTATTTAAAATAACTAAAATAATAATAAAATTCAAGAATAATTGTGATGCTGACACGTGTCATTTTTCCTCTTCTTTTATATATAGATAGATTAGAAATTATTTGATGAAAATATGAATATTCAAATATTATACATAAATAAATAAATTAAATATTAATATAATATTAACATAATGACTTAAATATAACTCAAAATATCAAGAAAAATACATTTAAAAATTATTCCACAAATTAACCACTATACACAAAAATAAATAAAATCCTTCATATTTTTAACTCTACAAAAATGTTGTTAAATTTATTTCTGATTCTATAAAATAAGACGCAAATAATATATGAAATATAAAATGATAATAGTAGTTAAACATAAAATAAAAATTATTATATAAAAATAAAAAATAAAAAATAAAATTCTTGTATGAAACTTAACCAAATTTATAATATATGTTAATTGATTAATAAGAGATATATTCGTAAGGAGTCCGAAACCTAAATAAGCCACAAAAATATCAAAGTGACCGAAATAAGCCACTATTTTAGTAAGTAACTAAAATAAGCTTAGTGGAAGAAAAAGTTTTACTTTATCCAATTTTCTAAACGTTTTCCGTTAGTGTCATAACGTGCATTTTTAATATATAACAGAACTTTTTCTTATAGTTCATAAAGTGTAAGTTTTTCTTACACTTTATAAAGTGGAATTTTTTCTTACACTTAGGGTTCAAGTAGCTAAAGATGCATAAGACCTTAAAATCAATCTATAATGTCCAAATTAAAGTTCTTAGCAAATCTTAGTTTCTTTTTACTTATAAATTTGTATATTAACAAGCAAGAGGCTTCAGGTAGCTGAAGATAGCTCAAATGACTCTTCAGGAGCTAGTAATATTACTGTACCAATACAAAAGATTAACATACATTTTCCTACAACTAGAAAAATATATATCTGTAATTATCTATTTTTTTTGTTAATGATGATAGTTTAATTGTTTTGTTTGTCACATCAAGGTTTGGTGTTGGGAGAGGATCTTGTCTGTACAACCATCAGCTCCTCTACAGCATGATGGTGACACATTACTTCCATATGCTGGGCGTTGGACGCGTGGAATTAATAGGGATACTGATGTGACTCATGTTCTTATCCCGATTAGAGATCAGATAGACCGCATAACGGAGGATCAGGTACATCAAATAATTTTTGTAACTCTACTAAAAAAAATTTAAAAATATAAATTACATATAAAAGTAAATCAATAATAATTTTATTTGTATACTAATGATTTTATCTAATTGTTATATTTTAAAAATAGTTTCGATGGACACCGCACAATGAGATTTTACATACACTGCCTCGTTGTTATTGTATGGTCGACGAGCCTCTATGGATGGCATGTGTTCCTATGCTTTGCCTAGAGATTGTTGAGGTGCACGCGCCTGATAGAGTAATGCGTCCGTGGTCATACCCAATATGTACCTGTGATTCCTAGTTGGGGAACCAACCACCACATGCATGATCAACGTAGGAGGCTTGGGCCAGAGGTTCTTGAAATGTTAGATAAATATTTCCGTGATTGGGGTAATCGATATCAGAGTTTAGCAGTTGAGGTAAATGATGGTACTAGCGAGGTAGGGTATAGATTATGGTACATGCGGTATGGAAGATTGCTTATAGGTAGGCCTGCATTAGAGGTTGATGTATCGTCAGGCTTTGTTCATTCCGCTGGTACTAGTTTTCAATGTCCAGAGGACTATTTAATTTGTATAGTCTTGCATTACAGTGGCAGTCAGCTTCACATGGTGAAGAGGTATCTCAGAAGATTGTTAGTGATACATTGCTTGAGGCCGGAATACAATTTAGATAGCCATTTTTTAGGGAGATCCTTTATTTGAACATGTACGCGTACGTGCAAGAGGACCAGACGCGGACGTGTAGATGGACGAGAACGTGGATGTGGGGGGCATAGAGGTAGAGCACGAGGACGTGCTCTAGGACGTGGCGCTAGTGGTATGCATATTCCTCCAGACATAGAGGCAGAGGTGAGAGTAGAGGCTGATGATTTGCATATTCATCAGTTTGGCAAGTCAGACATCATGAATTTATTACAGATGTCATTTGATCCTTATTCAAGACTGACTCGAGATGTGGAAGAAATCGAACGTATGAGCTATGAATCAACAATAGATGTTGGAGATTACATACCTGATATGGCGGTAAGCATTAACAATTAAATATAAACTTAAAACATTAATAACTTATATAAATATTTCAAAATAAATAAATAAATGTTATTAACCTGTATTTATAAGGTTAGCCAAAAAAACAGAAACAGAAAAAAGATGAAGTAGACAGAATACAAAATAATTCGAGTCCATAGAAATTATTGTGTCTCCTTAAGAAATTTAATTCCCTCACTGTACCCTAGGTTATGGATTAATTTCTCTCAAGATAAAACGGATTAATCCTGTTAAAGAAATAGCGGTACCTCAAACTTCTTTAACTTCAGTTAACTTAAGAACACAACAAGTCACACAGACTCAGTCGATCGACACTTTAATTTTGAGAGAAAAATATATGCAGAGAAGAAAAATTTTCATTGTTTGAAAAAATGAAAAATGACTTCCTTTTATAGCCATTTTCAGCAAAAAACGTGTCTGTTCAGAGAAATCTGCATCACACAACCTCTCTATGTCTGACTCACACTAGGTTTGTTGTTTTTGTTGTGCAAGTGGAACTGGAGAAACAATTGTCTATGCAAGGGTATGTTGTTGTTGCTGCACAGAGTAGATAGCTTACAGGTTCTGCCTTACAAAATCCGGAAAAACAATGTAAAAGTAGCGCTTAAGCAACTACTCACATGTCTTTACTGGTGCACAGACATGCAAAGTTCCAGAAATTACAAGTACTAAAAAATATATGCAAATATAGTAAACACAGAGCAAATATAGTAAACATAGTATGTTTACTTGGTTCACTTTGCTTCCGTTTTTTCTACCTTTTCCTGATAATGTTTGTGTTTTTTCACGTGATTTCAGCTAGATCCTTTTCCAAATGATCTTTGCACCACTTCCCATGCTTCAAATGATCTCTCCAAAGACATCATTTTCCAAAACTTCACCCATATCACCCCTAAATTCCTTTATAATATTCAAATAAATTTCAATCTATAACAAAACAACATCAAACATACAAAGAGGTTTGCTTTACTGCATTAAAAAAATTTATCATTTTTTTCAGGAAATTTTTCATTTTTTTTCATTTTTGCTTTACTGATGTTACAGGGAATGTTACCATTTTTTTTCATTTATTTTAAAATATTTATATTCATTATTAAAGCTTTAATTTTATATTAAATTAAATTTTAATTAGTTTTTGATTCATATTACGGGGCCTTCATCCATCGTGGAGGAGAGCCCCACGATTATCATAGAGGATGTTGTTCCGACAGTTAATGAGAATCTTGATGTGACAAAGGCTTATGTTATTTATTTATTTTTGAAATATTTATATTAGTTATTAAAGCTTTGATTTTATATTAAGTTAACTTTTAATTATTTTTTAGATTCATACTACGGGCCCTTCATCTACCGTGGAGGAGAGCCCCACGACGATTATAGAGGATGTCATTCGGACAGTTAATGAGGATCCCGATGTGACACAGGTTTATGTTATTTATTTTTTTTGAAATATTTATATTAGTTATTTTGTAGACTTTTATTTTGCATCACATTGCATATTCCTATCATTTAGACTTTTATTTTTCAGTTTCTACTATCTAACTTTCTATTTGCAGACCACCTTGTCACCACTCTCGTCTCCAGATGTTACTTTCATTAAGCCAGTGGATGATATACCGCAAACATCCGGAAGAAAAAAATTTGTTAAAAGAATTGTAAAGAATGTGAACATAAAGGATCTTCCGACCAAAAAGAGGAAGAGGGACAATGAAGATAAGGATGAATATACATGTGTTCCGTCGATCGATATAACAAGACGATAAAACACAAATCCATCAATGCATGGTTTAAAAGTCCAAAACACATAGTTGAATACATCTTCAATGACATCGACGCACCGCTTTGTTTTCCATCCAACTATTGTTCCAGGATTGAAGTGTTTCAAAGCTTCCATAAACCTCAGCAACTCGGCAAAAGAACCCTCCCAAGTACCATAGACTTTTTCAAAAGTCCGCTTGCGATCAAGATAAATTTTTCTTCTACTTATCGAAATGTCATATGCTTTAAGAACGACTGTTTGACAGTCTTTGATGGAAAACCTGAAAAGTAATAATAATATTAATTATCAAATAAAAAATGAATATTTTCTTATTAAATAAAAATCATCTACAGATAAAATAGTACCTTTGCGTTCTTTCTATATCAACACGAGAACGTTAGCAATCATCTCAACATCAAGTTGAAATGTCCTTCGCGGCACGTACCCATATCACATGTATGTTCTTTATTGTATCTTCCAACTTTCCATATGTTAGTATGTTTATCAATAAAAGAAGTCAACCTAAATCGACATCCTTGTTCTACACGCCTGCAAATAAGTCGCCGTGATTTCTTTGTCGATTTAATAACAAAGTACTCGCTGCTATCTTCAAATGTAGAAGTTTAACTGCTCTTTGCAACTGCTTTTTTGAATTGAATAACATGCCTTTGTCAATATAAATAGCACCATTCATGAAATCTTCTGGTTCATGTCACGTACATTGTGATGTATACTCATCATGTGTATCACCAAAGATATCTGAACCATCTAGGAGATGATCAAGATAAGGAATTTCATGATTACGAAACGGGCTCATGGACATTGGTCTTGACGATCGATTGGAAGTTAAAAAAATCATCATCACTAGATGATGCCTCAAATGGAACATTATCTGGCAAATCATCACTATCACTAGCTGAAGGTGAGCCGTAATTAGGAAGGTCACGATCATCGATATTCACAGGATCAATGGGGTCATCTTGTGTAATATTTTCCCTATATATGTAAAAAGTATAAATATTTGGCTCATGCAATTAACTTACTTAAATAAAAAAAATCAAGTGTTGGACATACTGATAATCATCTGCATTAAAAGTAGGCGATATAAATATTTGGCTCATGCAATTAACTTACTTAAATAAAAAAAAATCAAGTGTTGGACATACTGATAATCATCTGCATTAAAAGTAGGCGATACATAAAAATTTGAGAATATACCAACATTTTCCGTCATTTCAAATTGTGAGGACTCACCAAAATAATTATCTAGTCCATAACTTGAATCTATATTCCTATCTTGCTAAGGTAAACCGCTACAAAATATATAATAATAAGAATAATAAATCATATAAATTAATAAATAATTGACAAAATCAACAAATAATAATCAAAATATAATTATTGAGCATTATCAGTCACTTTCATTGATAGTTTCGTTTAAATCAAAATCATATCGGCCGTTAAGAATATTTTGATAATGAGTCATGTTAGGAAAATCAGTAGATTGAGTTATCGGAAATTCTATTACGATTTTTTAATTGGCGATGGACATGGATTGATAAAGGAGAACGTTGTTGACTAATCTTAGGCTCCTTCCTAACATAGATTTCAAGTATTATTAACTTTATTTGATCTATGTAGTCATTTGAAACCTTCAAAAAGTCGGTCAATGATTCGTCATTATAGATAATCCACTCTTCGAAATTTACTTGTCCTTGTGATAAAAATGAAGTAGGGTATTTTCTGACTATAATCAAATTATAATCAGTACTGTTTATACCCATTCTTTAATAAATTGATGAAATAAATTTATGATGTCGAACATTAAATGGATATTTAGCATTGTGTTTGGGAGGACAATTATAATAAATGGTATTTCCGTCATGTATAATTTCGCCATCCCAATAAATTGAAACTTTAACTTTAGGTGTAGAAGGCATTTTTTTGAGATTGAAATGAACAAATATAGAAGATTTTGTGTTGTAGGTGCTATCAATTATGTTTAAACATCCTTAAATAGAGATTGAAAGATTTTTCAAAATAAAAAAATAAATTACATAGTGTAATATTTTTTTCCATTTTTATGATATGTCAAGTCAATATAATTGTATGACAACAATGAAAAAGTTTCTTCAAAACGTAAAAAATATTCCTCTTATAAAGTGTAAGAAAAAGTTTCACTTTATAAAGTGTAAGAAAAACTTACACTTTATTAGTGGAAGAAAAAGTTCTACTTTATAAAGTGTAAGAAAAATTTACATTTTATAAAGTGTAAGAAAAAGTTCCGTTATATATTATAAATACACGTTATGACACTAATGGAAAATGTTTAGAAAATTGGATAAATTGAAACCTTTTCTTCCACTAAGCTTATTTTAATTACTTACTAAAATAGTGACTTATTTTGGTTCCTTTTATATTTTTGTGGCTTATTTAAGTTCTGAACTCTATTGATAAGTAATAAGTACGTATATATGGGAGGTTATATTTTAATCTTTAAGACAACAATTTTCTACTTCCGCTTCTTCTTTTTTAAAAGCAATTTTGAGAATTTGTCAAACACTACAATCACTTTTCAAAAAAAAAAATTAGATTAATTAATTTTAACCTCCTAAACAGCAATGCCAAACAGGCTCTAAATCACTTTACATTACTTATACCTAAAAATTCATGTTATTAATAATAACTCCTCAATATATAATATAGTCTATAACTAATACAAAGTATACTAATAAGATATTATAATTACACAAAACTAATACTCTCTCAGTTCCATTTTATGTGACACTTTTCGTTTTTCGAGAGTCAAACAGTTTAACTTTGACCGGAGATTTGCGTATGGAATTCTCAAATTTTTTGAAACGAAATTTATATATTTGTAAAGTACGTAAGAGTACTATAAGTCACAATAATTGACAATTCAAAATGTTAAAAGGATCTATAAAAAAAAATATGATAAAAAATTCACTTGTTTAAATCTCAAAATGTAAAAAATATCATATAAAATGAAACGGAGGGAATACATATATAATTTTTCTAATATTGTCTACAAACGACTCGTAAATATAATTGTTGTATGTGACATGACAATGTAGGGGGGTTATGTGTGAATTGTGAAAGAGAAGAAATACAGAAAAAGAAGAAGAAAAAGAAAAAAAAAGTTCGAAAACCCTAAACCCTGCAGCCTCTATATGATATCCAAAGTTTAATTTCTTTCCATTTTACAAATCGCACAAACTCCAAATTGGACCAAAAATGGCTTCTTTGTGTGCCTCAAGATCAGCCATTTTCAAACCGAAGAAGCTCCTCACAATTTCGGCGACACCATTATGCCTAAGATCAACAATCTTCTTCTACAACACCGAATCTCTCAACAATCATGAACGAATTCCAAAAGGTAACAGTCCTAAACCCCAAGAAAAACTAGAAGATCTCATTTGCAGAATGATGTCTACTCGTGCCTGGACTACACGTTTACAGAATTCCATTAGAAATATTGTTCCTTCATTTGATCATGAACTTGTTTACAATGTGTTACATAGTGCGAAAAATTCTGAACATGCGTTGCAGTTCTTTAGGTGGGTTGAAAGATCTGGTCTTTTTAGGCATGATAGAGAAACCCATTTTAAAATTATTCAAATTCTTGGTAGAGCTGAAAAGCTTAATCATGCTAGGTGTATACTTCTTGATATGCCTAATAAGGGTGTTGATTGGGATGAGGATTTGTGGGTTTTGATGATTGATAGTTATGGTAAAGCTGGGATTGTTCAAGAGAGTGTTAAGTTGTTTCAGAAAATGGAAGAGTTAGGTGTTGAAAGGACTGTTAAATCTTATAATGCTTTGTTTAATGTGATAACTCGTCGAGGACGATATATGATGGCCAAAAGGTACTTTAATAGGATGGTTAATCAGGGCATTGAACCTACTGGACATACGTATAATCTTTTGATTTGGGGATTCTTTTTATCGTCAAAGGTGGATACTGCAATTAGGTTTTTTGAGGATATGAAGAGTAAGGGGATTATGCCTGATGTAGTAACTTATAATACTATGATTAATGGATATAACCGGGTGAAGAAAATAGAAGAAGCGGAGAAGTACTTTGTGGAAATGAAAGCAAGAAATATAGAGCCGAATGTCATCAGTTATACAACACTGATTAAAGGATATAGCGCAGTTGAGCGAATAGATGATGCATTGAGATTGTTTGAAGAGATGAAGAGTTTTGGTATTAAACCAAATGTTATTACTTATTCGACACTGTTACCAGGGCTTTGTGATGCTCAGAAAATGTCTGAAGCTGGAATGATTTTGAAAGAGATGGAAGAGAAGTATATTGCACCCAAGGATAACTCTATCTTCATAAGGTTAATCTCTGGACAGTGTGAGGCAGGTGATTTAGATGCTGCAGCTGATGTTCTGAAAACTATGATCAGGTTAAGTGTTCCCACAGAGGCTGGACATTATGGTGTCCTAATCGAGAATTTCTGCAAGGCTGGTATCTATGATCGAGCTGTCAAATTTCTGGATAAACTTATTGAGAAAGAAATCGTCCTGCGACCGCAGAGTAGTTCGTCTATGGAACCAAGTGCATATAACCTGATTATTGATTACCTATGCAATAATGGCCAGACAGGCAAGGCTGAAACTCTTTTTAGACAGTTGATGAAAACTGGGGTTCAAGATCCTATTGCCTTTAACAATCTTGTCTGTGGGCACTCAAGAGAAGGGGTTCCTGATTCAGCCTTTGAACTGTTGAAGATTATGGGCAGAAGAAAGGTTCTTTCTGACAGTATTGCTCACAAATCACTTGTTGAGAGCTATCTGAAGAAAGGGGAGCCTGCTGATGCTAAAGCTGCTTTGGACAATATGCTTGAACATGGACATGACCCGGACTCATTGTTGTATAGATCAGTGATGGAGAGTCTGATGGGAGATGGAAGGGTTCAAACAGCAAGTCGAGTGATGAAAATCATGTTGGAGAAGGGAGTGAAAGAACACATGGATTTAATTTCTACCATCTTGGAAGCTCTCCTCATGAGGGGCCATGTTGAGGAGGCCCTCGGAAGAATTGAATTGTTGTTGTACAACAGTCTCTCACCTGATCTTGATGGTCTCTTGTCAGTTCTATGTGAGAAAGGAAAGACTACTGCAGCTTTGAAGCTGTTAGATTTCATTTTAGAGCGAAATTGTAACATAGACTTTTCAAGCTATGACAAGGTGCTGGATTCTCTCTTAGCTGCTGGGAAGACACTTAATGCCTATTCTATTTTGTGCAAGATGATGGAAAATGGAGGAGTGAAAGATCACAAGAGTTGTGAAGAGTTAATTAAGAGCCTCAATGATGAGGGAAACACAAAGCAAGCAGATATTCTTAGAAGAATGATACTCGGAAAGGAAACAACACTTGACAGCAAGAAAGGGAAGAAAAAGACACCCATTGCTACCTGATTCCTCTAACTTTGCTACTGGTTCAGGTTAGAATTTCTGAATCACATTTATGAAAGATGATGACAGGAATTTTGTTTTGAAGCAGAATAATATGAGAAGCCTATCCTCATTTTCCCTTTTTAAGCTTTTGCATTTTGAAGTCAGATATTATATCTTTATGTAGGAATTGTATCTTTTAGATATGCAAATGCCTATAACCATAAGTTATCTGGAAAATACATAGGGAATGTGGTTTGAGGTCTAACGACATCTACAATTGGATGAGTGTTTAACTTTTCATGAGTGGCCTTTGTTCGATTTATTCTTTTATCACTTGCTTTAGTAAATAACATAAAAATTTTGGTTTGTCCTATCTTCCAATATTTATACTAAATGAGGTGTTTGTATCATTTTCAATTATACGGAAGAAGTTGATGTTATGGTGAAAGAACAATGTTTTTGCATTACCCCTGTTTTTGTCCAGTGAGCTGCTATGCTCAAGAGAAATTGTAAAGATCTAGTTATTTTTGCTTTTCCGGGTCAGTGAAAAAAGGATTGACAGGATTTCATATACAGTTGGTATACATTTATGCCATTCTTTTGAATGACTAGTACATCCACACTATACATCTAGATAATGACTTCTGTTGTATAAAAAATCAAAGATAGAATTATGCTCTATTACCAATTCCTTTTCATGCATTTAAGCTTCCATTAGCTTCCTTTCCATCATTGTTAATGGTGCTTTCCTATGTTTAAAGTTCACGCCCTTTGTGTATTTATTCCCTTTCTTTCTTATATATGATGATTTTCCTTGTATTTTCAATCACTATTCTCTTGCCATCCCTGTTGAACATCAATTTCTTTGTTCTTATCTTGTCTGTCTGCCACGTGATGGCCGACAGACAGAATTGTATACTTTTCTCCTGCGGCATTTAAAATCTGAATCATCCTATTGTCTCCTTCCATGTCTAATGATTGCAAGTATCTATGTTCGATAGAGATTGCACTAAGATGCTTTGCTAAAGAGAAAAGAAGAGGAAAAAGAAGCGATTCAACAAAAGTAAAGGACATCTTGTTGATGGTTTAATCTCTTTTTACTGGCTAACTGCATATATACCTGTTAGATAGCAGCAATTGAACTGAACCTGAATGGACAACCCTGCATCACGGTTTGTTTGTGAAATGAGCCAAGTTATTTATTTGACATATGTGCCATTTTTTGTTCTGAAGTTTGTTCACATTTAGGTTATCTATTGCGCCACACTACTTAGCTCAAACTAAAGGCTCCAAAATTGTTTGCTGTTGTTGCAGATTTGACACCTACATGATCATGTGGCAGGTTCTCTCTATAGTTAAAAGAAAAACGCTTCTCTGGCCCTGTCATTAGCTTCAGCAACTAGGGCTTGTGGGTGTCGTTTCTGTTGCGCTTGTCTACTCAAAATTTTTTCCAGAACATTGTGTTTACTGTAGTTTTCATCCTTTATTTCATTTCAGTTAGTTATGCTAACGTCGGAACAATCCTGGATGGTCCAAGGGAGAACTTTATGAATGCTGACAGGTGATATGCTCTCACTCATCGATAGTCCAGGTGGATTATGCAAAAAGATATTATCAATGGTTATGTGTGGCTTAGTTAAATGTGTCACACTGGCTTGTATAACATGTTGAAGTATGATAGAATACTTGGATCCACCTGAAAGAGTATCAATGCGACTCTTCATTTATTTCATCCAAAAATAAATCTTTCTATAACTGCTTTTACCTAGCAATGACACTTTAAAGGTGGAGACTGTTGTCTCATACTTGGGTGGATGAGAGATTCCCATTGTCTTGATGTGATTTATAGCTTGATTGGCCAAGGTTCAGAAATTAGTTTATTTAGAGAAGTGCTTTTCAAAAGATTACTTTTGGTGAGTAGTAGTTTGTGTTTGACCAATAAATTTAAAAAGCATTTTTCAGCAGCAATTCTTGTTTGTCAAGTACTTCTTCGAAGTCCCTGTAAATTTAAGACTATCTGTTGCAACAAACAAACGTTAAGTTGTTGCAATTGAGTAGCTCTGATGTTGAAAACAATTTAGTCGTCAAAAGTTGTAATAATTCAAGTTTGAGCCTTAAAAATAATTCCTGGACCTTGCAAATTTGTTTTGAAATCACTACAATTAAGTTTTGTGGAGTCTGCTCTTTGTTTCGCGGGTTTTATTGTAAAACATCTTAAACTACAACAATGAGGATAGAATGTATAGAAACCTCATCACTACCTCATAGAAGTAGAAAGATTATCTCAAAAAGAGCTTCGGCTCAAAGTGTAACAAATTCAAGTACAAAGAAAGTGTTGAAAAAGTATGGCAAATACAAAAGAACATATAACTACCATGTAACGTCAAGCCTTCCATCAACCTACTTTTCAAACATATAACCCTCAAGACACTCCCCATCCAAATTGGCAACCATATTACCCTCACAAAAGGAACACCTCATGTTGTGGCACCACTAGTATCATCTCCCGCACCTCTACTTGTTGTTCCACATGCACCTTTACATGTACCACCCTTTCTACATCTGCAAAAACTTTAACAAGAGTTTTACCTAGATAACCAATTCCCAAAATGTTGACATGAATGATGAGGCTACAACAAATAGATTGTGGGATGGACCCTAACATGGGGTATGGAGTGGCAATGTAGCACCTAGGGATAGGGTACTATCTAGAGGCTTGGTCGGAACCAAGGTTATAGATGGAAAGGGTGCGATGGTAGAGGTGACCAAAATCGAAGTTTGAGTACCATCACAGTCAATCTTCCCAAATTCAAAGGTAGTAGTGATTTGATCAGTTCCTTGAGTGGAAGTTACAAAGTCAGAGGATCTTCTTCACCAATAACATCTTAGTTGCTTTGAAAATAAAACAAATCCCTTACTCAATTTGACTGCTATGACTTGCATACTTGGTAAGAGCTGGTAGAGATCATGATCATGCATGGAGTCGAGGTAGTGAAACCTAACTATTATCAGGATGTTCTCAAGAAGGTGTACACCAAAAAAATTGAGGAGTACTATTGAAAACTTGAGGATGAAGACCAAGATTGAAGAGCATTTGAGCTATGCGGTGATAAGATTAGTAGCCAACTTGACACATGAAATCTCCAACATTATTGGGGCATGGAAGAAGCTTTTCATGATGCTTCTAAGGTTGATGAAGTCTTGAAAGCAAAGGGAGATTATAACTCAAAGAGTACCTCAACTTCTTCCTGAAATAAAGTAATGACAAGTGGAAATCTTCATCCATTCGGGAGCACTTAAAAGTTAGTGGTCAGAATACCCAAGCTAGACTAGATTATAAAGCAAAATAGGACGATAAAGCTAAAAGAGGTAATCATTCAAAACCTAAGTTTCCTTATCCTTTTATTATTCAATGTTATAAATATCAAGATAGAGAACACACTGCAAGTGAATGTCCCAATAGGAGGTCAAGTGTTGCACTACGTGATAAATATCATTCTGATGATAAGGAGGAGTGTGATGTGGAGAGTGAGGAACATGAGCCTAAGATTTGGTATGATGGAGAATCCATGTAGGGTGATTAAAAGAAGTTGGAGGAAAATGAGAATGTTGCTTGTCTCATGAGAAGGGGAGAGCCTCTACAATGTGATGATGAGCCATTGGAGGAGAATGTGAATATTTCTTGCATTGTGAAACGAATCATGTGGGGCACTTTCTAGAGAGAAACTTGTTCAAAGAGAGAATATATTCAATGCTTGATGCAAGATCATAGAAAAGTTATGTTCCTTGATCATTGCTAATGAAAGTTGTACAAATATGGTGAGAAATGTGGGAACAAAAGCTTGGTAACAACTAATGTGGCATCCACACTTGTTGAAATTAATAGCCACAAATGTGAAAGTTGGCAGCCACATTTCTAGAAGTTGGTAGTCAAAGTTTGGTAGCAAAACTTTGTGAAAATTGGCTGCCACATTTATGTCACAAATGATGTAATCAAGAGATTCAAAACTTTATAAATAGATTAGTAATTGAACACATGAAGATATACCAAAATAGAGAAGCAATAGAGAGTAATCCACAAGCTATTTCTTAGTTTGTGAAAAAATAGTGTGAAAGTAATATTATAGTGAGTTGTAAGAAATAAAAGAGTGGTGAGTAGTAGTCTTTTGACACTCAACCAAGTTTTCATCAATATTATTGTATTACTTATTCGTGTATCATATTTATCCTATCTTAATATTTGGTGTCATTGTTACTCTCTTCCTATTGCTATTTAGTGTGGACATTATCATTTTGTCTAACAACATTATATTAGAGATATGGCAAATAATAGTCTTTCATCCTTTCAATACCCCCGTCTCACAAGAGAAAATTGTGAAAAATGGTGTCTACGCCAAAGAGATAAAGTTGATGCTTTTAGAGGAGTTTTGGGATCCCAAAAGGGCCCGATTGTCTGGTCAATTTTCTAGTGCCTTATTTGGAGGCAGAGGTTCACATAGAGGTAGCATCTCCTTTTAGCGCCGTGGGATGGTTCATGCTATTATGCTAGCATGTGAGAGTGGGCAGTCACCTAAGATCTTATGGTTCCGACCGAGGTGGCCATGGTAGTTCGTCTGGTTTGCAGTAGCAGTTATCCATGCCGAGGTCTTTCTTTAACTTGTGGGGATCCGAGTCATCTATTGTAACAGTGTCCTCTTCAGACTAATTCAGAACCCCAATGTTCTTATTCAGCTACTCCAGCTAGAGATTCAGTGCCTCCAGCTAGGGCTTGAGGCAGAGGTCAGACCGGTTGAGGTGGCAAGACTATGGTAGAGGTATTCCAGCTCTGTATGGTGGAGGTACAAGTTCTACTCATACTGCAGGCGGAAGTGAGGTCCAATGATATTCTTTTCCATGAAGGCCTAAGGCCGATACTTCTGATGTTTGTGATTATAGGTATCATCCCAGTTTGCTATCAACCTGGGTCTGTATTGTTTGATCTGAGGTCTACTTCTCATATGTATCTACCTATTTTGCTGCTAGGTTTGATATGATGTCTGATTGCATGCATGTGCTTATTCATGTTTCTACACCAGTGGTAGTGGGTGAGTCCTTAGTGGTGGATCGAGTGTATCGATCTTGTCTTGTTTCTTTGGTCGGGTATGATACTTGGGTAAAGTTGATCTTTTTTGGGAATGGTAGACTTTAATATTATCTTGGGTATGAATTTGCTCTTTCCGCATCATGGTATTCTTGATTTTTATGCTAAGACTGTGACCTTAGCGATGCTTAGTGTCCCGAGAATTGAGTAGACATGTGTTAGTGGTTCTTACCCTTGTAAATTTATCTCCTTCATTCGAGCTTAGTTATTGGTTGATAGAGGTTGTTTGTCCTATTTGTCTTTCATTCGGGATACTAGTGTTGAGCCACCTTTCATAGATTTTGTGCTCGTGGTTTGAGAGTTTCCAGATACGTTTCCCACTAACATTCTAGGTGTTCTTTAACATAGGATATTTATTTTGTTATTGACTTAGAGTCAGGCACCAAATCCATCTCTGTTCCTCCTTATCGTATGGCTCCAGCCGAGTTGAAGGAATTAAAGGATCAACTACATAATCTATTGAGTAAAGGGTTTATTCGCCCTAATGTCTCTTTATTAGGTACTTCTGTGTTTTTGTGAGGAAGAATGATGGATTAATGAGGATGTGTATTGATTATCAACGGTTGAACAAAGTGACCATGAAGAACAAGTATCCTCTTCCTCGTATTGATGACTTGCTTAATCAGCTTCAGGGTACATCTCTATTTTCAAAGATTGATTTGACGTCTGGGTATCACGAGCTAAAGATTAGGCCATCAGATATCCCTAAGACAACATTCGGGCACTATGAGTTTCTTGTGATGTCTTTCAGTTTGACTAACGCCCCTCCAACATTCATGGAGTTGATAAACGCAATATTCCGACCTTATCTAGATTCCTTTGTAATAGTGTTCATTGACAACATCTTGGTCTGACGAGTGTGAGGATAACTTTCAAAAGCCCCTTGTTGACTTCGTCTCCTATTTTTACTTTACCTGAGGAGGGTGTAGACTTCACTATTTATTACGATCCTTCTGGAGTCGGGTCAAGTGGTGTTATGATGCAGAAAAGAAAGGCAATCGCATATGTTTCTAGAATATTGAAGACCCATGAGAAGAAATACCCTACTCATAATTTGGAGTTGGTAGTCGTATTATTTGTGCTTAAGCTTTGGAGACATTATATGTATGGGGTTCATTGTGAGTTCTTCATGGACCAACAAAGTCGTGTGTATATCTTTATTCAGCAAGATCTGAACTTGAGCAACGCAGATAGCTTGAGCTATTTAAGGACTACGACATCACTATCTTGTATCATTCAGGGAAGGCTAATGTGGTGGCTGGTGCTTTGAGTAGGAAGACTTCTATCATGAGAATTCTTCCCACTATTAGTGTGAAGGAGAGACCATTGGCTAATGATACTCAGAGATTAGCCAATAGTCTCTTCCAATTACATTTCTACGGAGGCAGGTGGTTTGATTGCTTTTATGCTTAGTTGAGCAGATTCGTGAGCCTCTATTTGATGACTAGAAGTTATGTCTCATTCGAGACAACGTGATGAGAGGGGAAGCCAAGGAGGTTGTCCTTGATTTTGAGGGTTTCTTGAGGATTGGGGAAAGATCTGCATGCCTCAGGCGAGCGAGTTGATTACACTGATTCTTGAGGAGGCCCACTATTCCAAATAAATAATTCATCCACGTGCAACAAAGATGTGACATGATTTGAGCCAGCACTATTGGTGATCTAGATGAAGAGAGATATTGTATATTTGTTTTGAGGTGTTTGATTGCCAATACCTCAAGTGTGAGCACCATCAACCTGGAGGTATATCTCAGAGGAGGCTTATTCCTATTTGGAAGTGGAAACAGATCACTATAGACTTTGTTTTGGGACTACCTGCCACCGTCGGCGGTTATTACTCCATTTGGGTGATTGTTGATAGGTTGACCAGGTCCACCTATTTCATTCCAGTTCGAGTGTTCGCAGTTAGCCGAGCTTTAGATCAGTCAAATTGTGCGATTGCATGGGCTCCCAATTTTTATTGTCTCTAATCGAGGTTCGTTGTTCACTTCCCATTTATGAAGGGCATTGCAACATGGTTTGGGTACTCGGCTAGATATGAGTGCAACTTTTCATCCTCAGACAGATGGTCGGTCCGAGCATACGTTTTAAGTGTTGGAGGACATGCTCCGAGCTTGTGTAATTGTTTTTGGTGTTAGATGGGATCGACATTTTCCCTTAGAGGAGTTTTCCTACAACAACAATTACCACTCGATGGCCTCATTTAAGGCCTTGTATGGCAGATGATGTAGAACTCTGAATGAATGGTTCGATTCAGCTGAGATGTATTCATTGGATACAGACTTTCTTAGAGATGCTATGGAGCAGCTTCATGTGATCTAGGGTAGACTTTTGACAGCCTAGAGTCAATAAAAGAATTATATGGATCGTAAAGTTCGAGCCTTAGTTTCATAGGAGGTGATTATGCTTGGCCCCGAGTATCATCCATGAAGGGTGTTACAGGGTTTGAAAAAATGGCAAGCTTAGCCCTAAATTCATCGAACCCAATGATATTTTGAGTCGTGTGGGAGAAGTGGCCTATAAGTTGACCCCCAATCTAGCTTGTCAGTTGTGCACCCCATTTTTCATGTCTCCATGCTTCAGAAGTACGTGCCCGATGAGTCCCGTGTAGTTCCCCTTGATTTAGTTGAGTTGGGTCCAAACTTATCTTTTGAGGAGGAGCCTATAGCCATTTTGGATAGGCAAGTCTGGAACCATAGAACTAAAGAGATTGCTTTAGTGAAGATACAGTGGAAACATTGTTCAATCGGTGAGACGACTTTGGAGACAGAGTCAGGTATACATGCTAGATACCCTTAAATTTTTTAAGCTTTAGGTACTTTCTTTTGTTTTAGGTTCAAGGAAGAACATGATTTTAATGGTGAATAATGTAATTACTCGATCGGTCTTTTTTGAAAAGTTTCATGAATTGACCCATTTGCCCTTCCCAAACTGTTGAAGCCCAGGACTGGCACTATGGTGGCGCATTGCCCCAAAAGCCCCAACAAAAAATCCTAAATTTTACAATTTCAAATCCAAGAAGAACAACAATTATTCTTCAAACCCTATAAATAGAACATTATGCCTCTTTTGAAGGGGGCCATCATACTTTTTAGCATAAGAGGCAAGGAATAGAATTCATCATTAGGATTCTTCTTTCTTTTCTTAGACATTAGTAGTTAAAGACCCTTGCTTTGGACTACGACTACGAACGATTGTTAAACATTGATTTCTTTGAATTAAGTTGGTTATTTTTATAAAGTATTCTTGTATTCTTGGTTTGGTATTTTGATGTTAGGCCACTATTAGAACAAATACCTTGTTTACTTTTGAACTCGAGAGAAGAATAGAGAGATAGAACATGAAACACAAGGAGCATAATCTTTTCTTGTATATCACTTGAATTGATTTGTTTTTAGGATTGGCATCCACAAAATACCATGCTTGCTTATGAAATCGGATGAAACATAAATGTTCAACTATTGATTATGTCTATCCCACTAAACGATGTAGTTACACGCTCAACTGGAGTAAATAATTAGAGATAGAAAGATTGTAATCATAAAATTAACCTTGTAAATCAATAGTTTGATGACCATCTGAAATACGAAAAAAGATTTGTGAAGGATGAATTCCTAAATTAAGCTATAGCTTTGGAATTGTCCCCATCATTGTAAGATAATTTTATTATTCAATTCTTATATTGTTAGTTTACAAATATAAATCGAACTATTCTAGCACCCTTGAATAAATAATTATAGTAGTATAATTTAGTAAGATAGTTAATTGACAAGTCATTTAAGTTCGATAATCCGGCTGTGAAAGAGCCGCTATATTACTTGTGCAACCACATACACTTGCTTGTGCAATTGAAAGCAACAATCCACAACCATTTGGTCGTAGTGGAACAACCATATAGGATCCAAACCTAAAATGTTGTCCTCGACAAATTCAACCTTCTCAAGTGTCAAATGGTAAAATTGTTCACCTACTGTAAAGGCTGATAAAACAAGCATCAATAGAACAAGTAGTTGAAGACAGACATCATATATAAGAGAAAAAAGAATAAAAGATGAACAGTCAAAATGTTTCATATCACCTTCAAATTCAGAAGTCAATATGGCTAAAGTCATATTTTACTTGTAATTCATTGTTCATTTCTCGGAAAATAGCAATGTCAATCATGTTCAAGCAAAGCTTATTGAAGAACTATCATTGCTAAAGAATAAGAGAAGCACAAAAAATAAAAAGAAAAAAAGACGAAAGTGCTGAAAATCATTGTACCACAAAGATATGATTTTCTTTGTTCACAAGAAAGTTATCAAAGACTGTTCTATGTACTGGTTTAACTGTACCCTATTCGTTTTTTGGGGGAAAAAACCTTGCAACTAAGCTAAAACACATGAAGAACATGTACTATTATGAGAACGAACTTGATCTGAAAGCTGCAGAGTTGCAATGGAGGCCATCTCTGTATTATGCAAACTTAATTCAGCCATCTATGTTCACACACGTTTACACTAAGAGCAGGCATTTTCCTCAAGCTTAAGGATTTTAGACTACAAAGGGTAAGAATATCCTCGTAGATACTTTGAATCCACACCCGATTCACGTACCAGCGCCAGACGTCCTGTTCGTGCTACCTGGTAGAGTAATCAGGACAGGAAGCTCAGCCTTGAAAAACACAACCATAATGGAAATTGCAAAGGAAAATTCAAGTTTACATTAGGGACTCATGAACATAGAGCTTTTGGGAAATATACAGAATATGTACAATATGCGCTGTTTTAGCCACTACATGAACTTAGTCATACCTGCTCATGTGTAGGCTAAATAAGGAATACAATATCATCTTCCCTATGGGTTGTGAACTGAAATCTACTCATTAGTATAACATTAAACTCGATTTACTGCATTTCCCTTTCTTGAGCTAATAGCTTTTAGCATCTGCATAGCCACACCATAAGATGACCTGATTATCTCTCACATCTCCATCCTCCCCCTTCCCTCGTGCTTCCCACTATCCTTTTTCCTTTTTTTGTTTTGTTCCCTTTCTGGTGCTTATTCAATGTCTTACTACCTTATTTTTGCTCAATTTAATGCAAAAATTCATATTCCACATTGGCGTAAAAAATTTCCTGAAGAAGAATGTACATATTATGCAATACATTTAGGTCAACAGCATCTCATCAAAAGGTTCATACTTATAGACTTCATTTCATAAACAAGGCATAATTTGATCCCTGTTCTCTTAATCTCATGAACCAAACAAATGACTGAAACGATAGACTTCATTTCATGAACAATGCATAATTTGATCCGTGTTCTCTTAATCTCATGAACCAAACAAATGACTGAAACGCTGTAGTAAAGCCTAGCCATCATAGTGGCCCTTATCCCTTTGTATCACAATTCGCCATTACAGTCCATCCCTATCACAATCCCTGAACTTCGGAGCCCTTTTACAACCTCATTTTTGCGCTAGCAGCAGCACTGCATATTACTGGATAATAATTTTGATATCAAATAACAGGAGTGCAATAGGTAACTGACCTCACAAATACCATAAGGCTCTAGTAGCCGCTGCAAAGCAACCATCTTATGCAAATCTCCTGTAAGCTGGACAAAGCAAAGAAAACAATAGCTCATTAAAATGGCCTAGCAAAGCTTCATCCATATTAGATAAAAGTAAAGGGCTACCAGGTTGGTCTAGTAATTACAATTGAAGTGCAGATAGATAAAGCTCATACAAACTTTTTTCTTCTTCAGGACAACACTCGAAGAGTGTTACTCCGTACAAACATAAAGAACCAAAAAACTGATTTATCATGATCAATGGTAGTCTGAGGGAGCAAAATGGAAATGGTGAATGATTGCATGTTCATAAAGCAATAGCTTGTCCATGCCAATTTCTTCAATGAAGGGAAAAACCTTATGCAAGTGATGCGAGCATCAGCTATAATGATATATTTCCATTTACAAATAAGGTGGGGAAAAATGGAGGATGAAGCCGGAGCACTTGAAAAAACAAACTTAAATATATCACAAAATTAATACACAATGTTTCTTGCATTAACCCAATAGGCATATCGTACACCCAGTACCAAAGACAGCCTATAAACGAAGTCCAGAGAACACATTCAAAATACTAGTGCAAAGGAATCTTCACCTCAAGAGTTATAGTATGGTCAGACACATCAACAGCTTTTGCTCTGAAGATGCTGGCAATATCCAGAACATTACGGCGTGCTGCAGCATTCACAGCAATCTTTATCAACATTAGTTCTCTCTCAGCAAATGGGTGGTGAGTAAAATCCCGAACCTGAACAGATGCAACAAATCCATTCATCATTTTCTGCTCATTCACAAAATAGGAATGCAAATTAACATTGTACTTTTAGATCAATAGGGTCCCTACAAGTTGTTGCATGTACGGGGACAGCAACATTCTATTTAATACAGTAAAACAGCACTTGGTTCTTGGCTTGAAAAACAGTCATCTTTGTTTGGTTGGTTTTTGTTTGGACAACAAATGTTTGGATCTGATTTTCTTTAAGAGAAATAAAAGGATTAAGGATTTTAAAAACACCTGCAGAAAAATAAATGTGCATGCTTTTTAGAAAAATTGAAACAATATGTCAGAATATGCACTTTAACCTGATGAAGTAGGTCCGATCAGGACCAAAAGATTGTTTTATGTTCCTGGAGTTAGTTACAAAACTGAGAAACAACTTCAAGCATATTCATTTTCAAAGATAGACAAAGTCCCTTGTTAGACATGAATGATTTGAAAATTTAAGGGACATCGCATGATAAGGTGCATGACACTGTATTTCTATATGTACTTTTCTGTTTAGCCCTAATCTACACAAAAAGAAGTAGAAGGAATAAAGGTCACCCATTTCACAGATTCTGAAAATGATGCTCATTAAAAATCACAACTCATAAGAATCACTCACTGTAGTTTCAAATACTAATAGGAGTAATGTGCAATGCAAAATCTAAAGCATAAACAGGCTCTTAAAGTTATATATGTAAGATGACATACTCATCAACAGTCCAATAAATCCATCGACAGTTCAATACTTATCTTTTAGAAGGTAATAAATCTGTATACAAATAAACAGCACAAAAATGTGCTGGAAACCAAAATGAGAGGTACATCAGAGGATCCAAACAACAGTAAAAACTAAAGACTAAGAACTCCCTGCTCTTCTTACAAGAAACCTAGAATGTCGATAATTATAACTGGATCACCATCTATATATTCTGACTTGCACCAAAACAAAATTGAAGAATACATTTCATTCTGAATCTTTGCAAGGGGTTGGTTGTATCTTCAAAGACTTTGAGTTCCTTTTCTTCCATATTGTCCATCAAATTGTTGTTGGGGAAATTTCCCATCTGTCTTTTTTTTGTGTTGCATTTTACCCTCTGTTTTCATTTTGTCAAGACTTTAAATGTTTTCCTAGCATTGCCCACCTGATACCTCTGAGGTTGATAAACAAATTCCATAACTGGCTGGTCATTTTGCAATGTAGAAACAGAGGTTAATTGTCTCTGCATTTTTTCCACATAAATAACATCTTGAACAAAGTTGGAATCCTCTTATGTTTGGTTTATCCCGGAGAGAGAACAACTTCCCAAACCAACCAAGTGAAAACTGACACTTGGTATGATAGCTTTACTTTCCATGTAAGTTCCCAAAGCAAATAACTGAGTTGTGATCCCTCTGATTCATGTATTTCTATGCAGAGATCACCAGGTAATAACCTTTATTATGACTTTTCCATTTGAGAGAATTTGCCTTCCTGCAGTCCCTTGCACGGTTCCAAGGTGCTAAAAAGGTTTGATAATCTGTTCATTTCTAAAACATGCATCAGCCTTATAAACGTCAGGTTCCACCCTTGTGTGGACCATACTTCCTCCAGTGTAGACCCTGTCGTCAAGTTATATTTGTCAGGATATAGCTGTTTGAGGCTTCCAATACCCAACCAATCATCCTCCCAGAAAAATATTCTTCCTTCACATTGAAGCTCAGCTTTTCTCAGAAAACCTAGCCACAGGTTTCTTACGGATCTCCAGAGACTGGTATCATAAGGTTTATTCACCCCTCTTGTCTTCCAGAAAGCCTCTTTCATATAATTTGACAGTGCTTTGTGAAATTTCGTCCATCTAAGCCATTTGCTTCCAATCCCCATCTTAAGCAATATTCCCAACAAAAGACTTTCAGTTGACATGGTCACAGACTTTCTCAATGTATAACTTGTACATGATGCCTGGTTTCCCTTCCTTCTTTCTGAAGTCTGTACTTCATAAGCAGTCAGTACACCGTAGGTAATTTTGCCTTCCCTTTATGGATCTACCGATTTATACATAACTTTCTAAGTCTTTCAGTGAAGATCTTGGAGATCAACTTGTAAATACCTCTAAGGTCCCTCATATGTCTAGTTCTATTCTTTTTTAGGAATCAAAGCCACATAAGTGGCATTGGAACCTTTTTCAAACACCTCTTGAGAGTGAAAATTCTACACAGTTGCCATTAAATCTGTGTTTATTACTTTCCAACATTTGATTAAAAAGAACCATAGTATATCCATATGGTTTAGGAGTTTTATCTGTTACACATAACTTACGACATTCCAGGCTTCCTTCTCCTCAATAGACTTCTGTAATTCTTCTTGTTCCTCTGTAGTCTGTAGTGACTGAAGGGCAACTGTTCATGTTACAACATGGTCTCCATCTGCAGTGTCAGAGTATAACTTCTCATAAAATGTAATGATCTCCCTTTTGATATCAGTTGTCTCCACAATAGTCTCCCCCTCCACCAACAACAGGTCAATATACTTGTTCCTCATATGAACATTGACTATCCTTTGGAAGAACTTCGTATTTCTATCCCTTGCTTCGGCTGCGGTGTTCTGGATCTTTGCTTCCAAGTTATTTCTTCATCTTTAGCATAATCTTCAAATTCCATAGCAGGTCTGCTTTTCTGGTAACCTCTTCCTCATTCAAACATCTTTGTTGCTGTATTTATCCAGTTCTGTAATTTGGTTCAGAATCAAAATTTTCCCCATTGCCAAATTCACACATGTTCTTGAGCTCCATTCTTTCAATTTGTCTTTCAAAGCTTTAAGTTTAGTGGCTAACATATAACTTGGCCTTTCTTTATAACAAAAGATGTCCACCAAATTCTGACTCTCTCACTAAAAAGTTCAGTTTCCAACCACCAATTTTCGAACTGAAAGTAAGATGTGGTGTTCTCCCCTATGGAGCATCTCTTGTATTGCTGAACATATCATTCCATTCTACAAAAGAAGAACCAATCAATAGGGGAAGATGTTTCCAAACTAGTTTCCTGGTCCATATATAGCTTCCCCTACCAGTTAAGGATCAAACATCTCTTGTCTTCAATAAAGTTATAGAATCCATTCATGTACGTAGTGCTTCTGCTACAATTCCTCTTTCCAGAGGTGGATCTAACAATATTGAAATCATCACCTATCACCCAAGGCCCTGTGAAATGTGAATAAGCCCCTTGTAGCACCAATCTCCCACCAAACTTCTTGGCCTTCACTGTTACAATTCGGAGCATAAACCCCTGTCATATGCCATTTAAAGTCCTCAATTTTATCTAAAATTGCATGTCCAGAGTATAGAACCCATTGCCCTCCTATATCTTGCTGTCCCACATCATTTGAGTGCCTCACCTAGTTCCACTAACCTCTAATTGTTCATACTTCACTCCCATATTTCATACGTTGTTTGATTGTTCCCAAATATTTGCTAGTTTTGTTTCCAGAAAGCAGGAGACATTTGCTTTCCATTTAAGGATCAAACTATTAACCACTCTCTTTGCCCTGAGAATTGAGATTTAAGCCCCCTCAGGTTCCAAGATATTATTTTGACAGTTCATTATTTCCCAATTAAATCCTCCTTCCCCGGTTCCTTACCACTATGCTTTTGGAGTTTCATGTCAATGCCCAAACCTTTCAATTCCTGTAGGTCTTTTATTTATGGAGTTGCCGTAAACCACAGGCTCTGACTCCTGTTTACTTGCTTGCTATCAATATTCATGAGAGGGCTAAAGCATCTGTTTAGAAACCATGAGTATCAATCCCAAACTGCTTGCTCAATTTAATCACATTCTGACAAACTCACTAAGATTCATCCACCTCTCCATCTATCTCCTCGACTTGAGACTAATATTTAAAGGTTCAGCCAGTGTTTTGGGAAGCGAGAAGCGGAAAAAAGCGACGAGGGCTTGCTTCACAGAAGCGAGAAGCGTGAAGCGAAGCGCGCTTTTTTTTAAGAAAATGCGACATTTAGTATAAAAATAAAAAATATTAAATAACTAAATAGAGGTAATATAGTCTTAGATTAAAGGAAAATAGATAGTCAATAATACTTCATAAGTCATAACATATAAAGCAAAAAATCAAAAACATAATTAAATCACAAAGACTCAAACTCCTATTCTTCAACAAGATCCTCAAACTCTTCAAGTGCCATAACCAAGGGAAGAAGAGAAGAAAAAACTACAGCAGTCGCATTGTGAAGAGAAAAGAAACTCACAGAGATGAAGCACACGCGAAGATTGTATATTTCAGGAGAAAAGAAACTCACAGAAATGAACTAATAAACATCGGCTAAAACTTACCTGCAGTCGCGGTCGACGTGTGAAGAGAGACGCAGCCTCAGTCGCGGTCGTGAAGAGAGAAGAAGCGAAAGAAGAGTCGTGACAGAAAAATTAAGTTATATTGTATATTTCAGATTTATTTTTTTGAAAAAAAAACTATTTTTTTTTATAAAAACCCTAATTGTCGCTTTTTTATAAAAAGCACGCTTTATTGCGCTTTTGCTTTAGTGTCGCTTCTCGCTTCTTTATCTGAAGCGAGCGCCTTTTTCAGATCGCTTCGCCTCAGGAGAAAGAAGCGCACTGGTGTCGCCTCGCTTTGAAGAGCGCTTTTCTGCGCTTTTCACAACACTGGGTTCAGCATCCTCGATAGGCCATATAGCTGTCTCAAGATTCAACTAATTGCACGTCTTCTTTGTTTCTTTTACTATCAGTTTGTGTTCCTTCTTCCTTTAATGTTTGTCATGGCATTTTCACAATCGTCCCCAGCTTCTTGGTTCGTCAACTCAATTATTTTTGAAACTGATGCTTTTTAGTTGTTTGAGTCGTCACATCTCCAGAACTGCTTTTGTAAAAACCAAAGTTTGGACTGCATGGATCACTAAGGAAGCTAGAAGTCCTTATGGGGTAGGTCTATGAAAAACAATCAGGAGCCAGTGGCCTAAAGTACGGGGAAATAGGAAAAGGAAGGAGGATATCATTCTGGAATGATTTGTGGGCTGGTCAATACCCCTTGAAACAGTTGTACCCTGTGATCTATAATCTGAACCAACAGAAGGAGGCAGCAATAACATATGTCAGGGACAGCCAAGGATGGAACCTCTCTTTCAGGAGAATGTTGAATGAGTAGGAGATAAACAACCTAACAGATTTCTATAGTTCATTGAAGCAGGCCAATAACCTTAACACAAATGAAGACAGGCTACAATGGTTGAGGGCCGAAAATGGGAAATTCACAGTAAATCAGCGTACAGAGACCTTCATAGGCCAGTTGCAATGCTCTTACCATGGCCTGGAAGATGATATGGAAAATTAAAATACCTCACAAGGTGGCTTGTTTCACCTGGTTTGTAGCCACGCAAGCAGTACTAACTCAGGACAATCTAATGAAAAGGGGAAGGCAATTATGTTCCATGTGCTTTTTTCTGAAAGAGAAACCGAGTCAACAAACCATCTCTTCATCCATTGGAGAGTGACAGAGAAACTTTGGCAAGTGTTTTTTAACTTGAGGGTTTGGTTCATGCCAAGGCATACATCAGAAGCCTAACAGGCTGGAATAGAGAAGGAAATATGTCAGGCCACAAGGAGAGATGGAAGATAGTCTCTGGTTGCATCTGGTGGACAATATGGAAGGAAAGGAACCAGAGACGTTTTGAAAACAAGAGCATCCCTTTACCGAGCTTGAAATTGAATTGCCTTACAACCTTTTATTTTTGGTGCAACTATGTCCTCCCAAGAAAGGTGGAGGACATTGCTCACTTTTTAAATGGTTTATGAGGGGTATAGGTGATAGATATATTTGGTTTTGCTGTAATTACTACTGAAATGCAGAATTGGTGTATTTTGTCTATAAAATGTTAACTTCCTCAATAAAAAATCTCCATCAGCATTGAGTCCATTTTATTGTGGCTAACCATATTTTAATGACCTTGTTTGAGTAGCTGGGCTTAACTAAGTAAAACTGGGTCTGTTTGTAATAATATCAATTCATTTCGTTCTTTATACGTTATTGTCTGATGGGCTAATCCAGAGCCAGACTCTAACAGAAGTGGGGGGCCTCAAAAGCCAGGTACCTCTGGTCATGTATTAGGTTTCTATTTGAAATTTGGCACTTGTTTTGAATCGCAATTTTTATATTACAGTTGTTCTCCTTTCTCTCTTCCATATAGGGCCTTATTGTCCATTCTTCCTTTGTCACCACTCTTCATCTCCTCCGGCAAACACCTCGGTGATTCGCACCAGAGAGGTATAATAAAGGTAAGACCTTTATCTACTGTCTTCACCTCCTTTGGAACTCCTCTACATCTCCTTGAGTTTCTATTCTCTCTCATTTTAGATGGTTTTTAATGAGGTATCCTCATCTGTTTCCAGTCATCCTCTACAATGATTACCGCTGGCTTTGAAGATTTTTTTCGTCCATAGATGGAGTGGAAGACCCATAGCTCTAATAAATGTTCGTTGACTAAATAAGCAGCAGCCGACAGTCATCATCATTCAGATGAATCTTCACCCGCTTCCACCACCACTCCCCCTACAAGATGTGTTCCACACCATATTTATTTGGAAACTCAAACTGAAACAACAGCCACCCATCTCATACATGTTTACCCCCAAAGACATTCTTTCAAGTACTTTTTGACAACAAGGAAAACCCGCAGCCGCTACCCTTTGGGTGCGCACAGGGTTTTTACCCCCGCTCCTATGCAATAGCTCGCAAACCACATAGGAGAGGTAACCCGCACTAGGCAAGCCCGGTGCGACTAGCTCGACCCGGGAGGCAAACCCTTTGCTTTCGCTGACAAGGGGTTTCGAACTTGAGACCTCCAACATGGAAATCCCAAGCCCAAACCATTGGGCTACCCCGAAGGGTGACATTCTTTCAAGTACTAGCAAACCACTTTCAGATATCTGCTAGCATTGGTTTATCCTTCAAATATTTGCTTAAGCTGCCCACCACACACCTTTCCAGAAATCCATTCACAAGATCCTCAGCTCCTCCAGATATGTTGCGCGTGTTGATTCGAGCTTCAGCAGATTCCTTTGTCGGCCATGTACTAGCTCTGACCAAATCTGCATAGAGAATCTTTTGATAATAAAGGCCCCTTCGTATTGTTTTATGAAGTTCTCATTCTTAAATGCAATGCCACTCTACCCTGCATTGAACGACCTCTGCAATAATAATAACCTATCTATTTTCTCCTTGTCCAGTCACTATTGTGTTTCCTTCAGCAACAGAAGCTTAACTGATTCTCACTTAGCTTCCATCTTCTAATGTGTGGACCAGAATCCTTTGATGCCACCCGCACAACGAAAACCAGTCACTCCATGGTTTTCCTACTGAAAATAGTTCTACGCATCAAATATCAACTACAGCTCTGGGAATGAGTCTGGTAATATCACATGATTTAAAACCTACAGCAAAAATAAATCATATTTTCACCCATGTTAAACTGCTACTGCTTTTAGATTAATCACTAATAAATGATTTGTAGAAAACTACTAAAACTGCTAGAAACTTTCAGAGATCGCTGGAGAAAAGGAAATTCCTCCTGACCTCCAGAAACTTGCCTGAGAGAATTTGTTGCTTGAATTTCAAGCACCTACAGTATCCCCAAAATTGCATTTTCATGCAGAAGTAAATAATAGAACTTTTTAAAAGCAATTGGGAGATACCAAGAGTTTCTGATCTCTTTGGTAAACTCGAAGGTTTCTCAGGCCTAAAGGAGGAGGAGGATTCTCTCACTTGGATAGGCGGCACCAAGTCTGTTTTCTCTGTCAAAACAGCTTACAACTACTTAATGGATTTGGAGCAGTTCAATGACCCATGGCCATGGAAAGAGATACGGAAAGCAAGAGCTCCTTTCAAAGTGGTTTGCTTTACTTGGCTAGTTGTTTGGAAAGCCTGTCTCACTCATGATAAACTTCAAAGAAGGGGTTTTCATCTATGTTCTAGGTGTTTTCTATGCCATCGGGAAGCTGAAACCAGTGGGCATCTTTTCTTGCATTGTTCAATTACCAGACAACTATGGCAACTTTTTGCAGCATTAGCTCAAATTGTTTGGGTGATGCCCCCGAGTACGTTTGAACTTTGACCTAATATGTAGTTGGAACAATATACAAGGAGAAACCTGTCACAAAGAGTGGTGGAAGATTGTTCCAAATTGCATATGGTGGACAATTTGGAAAGAAAGGAATGCAAGATGTTTTGAAGGCAGGTGCAGTTCAATCCAGAAGATCAAGAGCTCCTGCATTTCTCTTCTTTATTTTTGGTGTAAAGAAAAGTTAGTTGATGATGTTGAATCATTACTAGACTTTATGGCCTCTTTGGAAGTTCTGTTTGAGGCTGTATCTGTAGATATGATATACCAGGCCTTCTTTTAGGGTGCTGATGAAAATAACATGTTACCAATTTCAAAAAAAAAAAAACAGGAAAGTAGTGCAAGATATCTTCTTTGAGGTAAAATGCTCCACTTGTTCAATGAAAGGTGTGGACAAAAGTCTAAAGCAAAAGGGAATCCTTTTAAGATGCACCCAAGGGTGTGGCCAAGTGATTAGTAAAGTTGGTTGACAACTATTGAGGTCTCAAGTTCAAATCCTAGCGGAAGCAAAAAAACTAGATGATTTCTTTCCATCTCTCAAGCCTTAGTGGATAGATTTACTTGGTACCTGTACTAGTGGGATGTAACAAGTACCCCGTTGAATTAATGAGGTGCCTACAAGTTGGCCCGGACACCGCTGTTACCAAATATAAAAGAAAATCCTTCGAGGATTGACAATTTCTTTTCTTAAGTAGTACGCCCAGAAAATAGGAACTGGCTAACACATTGGGATGCAAAGTTGAAAAAGTCCCTTCGGGGACATCCGATAAAATTGGAACGATACAGAGAAGATTAGCATGGCCCCTGCGCAAGGATGACATGCACAAATCGAGAAATGATCCAAATTTTTTTAGTTGTTACCTTCTCAAAAAAAAAAAAATTGAAAGAGTGAATAGGTTAAAATCCTCCTAAACTATCATCGGTGTGAGTTTCATACCTAAACTACTGGGTGTTCAGAACCCCCTGAACTACTATGAACTCATACTAAAATCCCACCACCACCGAAAGAATATGACAGGCTACATGAACATCATGCTCCAAAAGCTCTTCCAAGGAGTTTCACGTGGCAGTACACATGGAAAAAAAATTGAGTGAATGGCTAAAATTCCCTAAACTACCATCGATTTATTAGTTTCATGCATAAACTATTGAGTGTTTACAGAACCCCCCTGAACCCATTGTGCCAGGTGTACTCCTTTTTAAGACTTTTTTCATCTCCCACACGGCTCTCAGGAAGTTATCCTAAATATTTTGCTACTGGGGGAATTTTAATTAAAAGAAAGTTATAGTCCAGGGTAACAGGAACATCCAATGGTATAGGTGATAAACTCACAAAATGGTGATAAGGTTAGGTTTTTTAAAAATATATTTACTCAAGTTAAAAAGTTCCCAACTAATAATTAATGAGCAGTTCAATACTTGAAGAACAACTTCTGAAAAGTGCACCCAAAAGGGAAAAAGAAAAAGAAAAAACATTGTAGTACTTAGCCAGATGAATATACTACTCTATAAAGTTCATCCTTGATTTAGAAGGCTTTTTATCTGATATTAAACATGTTCGGTCACGATAATGTGAATTAAAATAAAATTTGACCAAAACATCATCATACTTGCACCAAGTCATTTTCCAGCCTCGCAAGAAAATTATACAGTTGAAGTGAACACAATTTTATGACTGAAAATGTACAAAATCATCCATCGGATTTGATATCGAGCCAGCACTTCTGATAGATGACTACTTACCTCGTGAATATCAACCAACTTATACAGTTGCTGCACCAACTTGCTAACTGACTCATCTGTACCAGGAACAACTGTCGTAATACGAGAAAGCCCCTCAACTTCAGCATGTCCAACAGCTAAACTCTGGAGAGGAAATTGGAAAACAATTAATTTTGAAGAACACCATAATGAGAAGCCAAAAGGATATGAAAACTTAGCTTCTGTTCCAAAAAAAAAAGACCAAATATTTGAACCTACTTGGATGTTATACCCTCGTCGAGCAAAAACTCCGGTGACTATGTTGAGAACTCCAGGAGAGTCATTCACAAGCATTGACAATGTGTGTGAGCGGAGCCCACTCATCTGGAAGAATTAAGCCAAGGACTAAAGTGAACATCATCATTTGTAGGCACTTTTCAAATGAATAGACTATCAGTCGAGACATGGAAAACATGAAGACGTGTAACTCAAGAATGAAAAGACTAGCAAAAGCTGTTCTCAATCTGAAACATCCTTAGAATTGCAGAATATTTATGGGCCATGTCACCATGGAAGAATTAAGCCAAGGACTAAAGTGAACATCATCATTTGTAGGCACTTTTCAAATGAATAGACTATCAGTCAAGACATGGAAAACATGAAGACGTGTAACTCAAGAATGAAAAGACTAGCAAAAGCTGTTCTCAATCTGAAACATCCTTAGAATTGCAGAATATTTATGGGCCATGTCACCATGGAAATTACTCAAGCAAACATTAAGACAGACAACTGAGACAAAAACTAAAATGCAATCAGTGAAAAATTAAGGAGGCAAAGCTGCAGCTTTTTAAAATAAGCAAATACAAATTCAAGTTAACACTAGGTTTTTGTTAAGAGGGCAGAAACCAAGTTTCACATATTGTGCATACAATCTTTAAAGGGAGAGATTTAAATGGCCAGGCAGGTAGATAGCGAGGACACTGAACAAATCCATGGTGGTTATTGTTATGGTACTAGGAATAACTAAGGGAAGGCTACATTTGAATTTGCATTCTCACCTAATTAATTGTAAGACGGGGGGAACCATAGTCAAACAGACTTTATCCTTACAAGAAGACGAGATAGAAGTATATGCAAGGATTGTAAGGTTATTCCGGGAGGAGTGATGACCACCCAACATAGGTTAATAGTCTTAGATATAAAGCTTAGGAGTAGAGTGAGAAAGGTGACAGATTAAGTTTCAGATATTGTGCTTACAATCTTCATCGGAGGCGACTTTGAATAAGTCCATAGAGGTTATGGTTATGGTACTAGGAAGACGAAGGGAACACTATATTAGAATTTGCTTTAGCTTATGATGTAGTGGTAGCTAACACATATATTTTAAGAAGAGAGATTCTCACCTAATTATTTATAAGAATAGGGGTAACCATAAACTGAATTTATCTTTACAAGAAAATGTGAATAGAAGTATTTGCAAGGACCGTACGGTTATTACATGAGAAGCAATGACCACCTAACGTAGGCTAATAGTCTTAGACGTGAAGATTAGGAGTAGAGTGAGAAAGGTGATGACTTGCAAACAACTGCAAATTAGGTGATGGGCACTAAAGGGCGTTAAATAATTATTGTTTCGAGAAAAATACGGGAGAGGGGAGCTTGGAACATCGAGGGAGACACAGACGTTATACGAAAGAAAATGTCAAGTTGCATTAGAAAGTAACAACTGAAATGCTAGGTGCGTCTAAAGGTCTAGGACCTCAACCACATGAATCCTGGTGGAGGTATGAGAGGTACAAATAGTTATTAAAGCTAAAAGTGAGTGTTAGAGGATGTTTCCAAAGGCAAAGGACGGAGAATCCTTAAAGAATACAAGAGACCTAAGAAGGAAATTATAGTAAATCCCGAAAGGAAGTTTTAGGGGGCTTGTATCAAAAGCTAGGAACACAAGAAGGGGAGAAAGAAATGTTTAAACTAGCACGACTAAAAGAGAAAAAGGGTAAGGATTTAAACCAAGTGAAGTGTATTAAGGATGATTCTCAACAAGAGTTCGAGATTGAGGTACTATTATGATAATTGCTTACCTCGAATCACGAGAATAACATTTTAGACCAACACACATTTGTGAACAATAGAGAATTTAGCTATACTGGTGGAATTAAGCTGACAGAAGTAAACAATGTCATGAAGAATTTGAGGATTGAAAAAGCTTCTGGTCCTTAGAAGAAACTTGAATGAATGGAAAATTCCCAAAATGATTGAACTTTTCAAGTTACTGGATAGTTTCCAAGGAACACAAACAGGTGAGGATTATTTATGGTGGCATTGGCACATCAAAGGTAGATATAGGGTGAAGGAAGGATATAAACAGGCAAGTCTTAATGATAATCAAGACTTCAAATGGCCTTAGAAGCAAATCTGGAGAATCAAAGTGCAACACAAAGTGCATGCTTTACCCGGCTGCTAGAAGCAGTTTGACATTGGACAATGTGGCCAAGAGAGGTATATGCTCCCTGTGTGGTAAGGATACAGAGACAATGAGACACCTATTCCTACACTGCATTTTCACTGACCAACTATAGCAGATTTTCCTTAATCTCAGAGGCATTTCTTGGAGTATGCCTAGTAAGATTGATGAGACTCTTTTAAGTTGGGAGGGGGCTGGAGTTGGGACTACAGATAAAGATGGAGGGTGATCCCTGCTTGTATATGGTGGACTATATGGAGAGAGAAATGATAGATGCTTTGAAAATAGGAACAATAACCTGCAAGAAGTCAAGCTTAAATGTATTTTGTTGTTCTGTTTTTGGTGTACAAATGTCTACTCCAATTAGACTGAGTCAATCATATATGCTTTAGGGTCCATCTAGATTTTGTTCAGCTTTGTAAAGATTATTACTCTTTTTCTTCTTTTTTTTGGTAAATATGGGTTTTCAGTACTACCTATGTATCGACTTAAATACTAATGTTACTAGTGTAAAAAAAAAATAGCTTCTGGCCCTGCTAGTATTCCATAGAGGTTTGGAAGTGTCTTGGAGAGGTCATGAATAGAATGGCTCACCAAGCTATTCAATGTTAAACTAAGAAGTGGTAGGATGCCTAATGAGTGGTGGAAGAGTACCCTGACTTTGATGTATAAGAACAATGGATACATTCAAAGTTGTGCAGACTATCATGAAATTTATCTCATGAGATATACAATGGAACTCTAAGAAAGAGCGATAGAGCAGACTTTTTTTAGAATTTTTATAAATATAATTTTTATTTATGAATAGATTATATGTTGAATTTATTTGACTAAATCTTATGTTTATTTAATTTTGATTTCTCTTAAATGTCCATTTCACTGTTAAATTACATATTTTTAATCAAATAGTCTTTTAATCACTTGAAAGTCTGTATTTATATATCAGTTAGATGAAAATTTTATTTTTATGAGCGAATAACTAAAGCTTGCAAAGAAAGTATAAAAAAAATGGAGGGTATTTTTGTAAACAAATAACTTATTCTTAGAAATTATGCCATGCATATTATTTGAATATGACAAACCAAAAAAACAATCAAAAATAATCTAAACATAACTAATCTCATCATAACTTATCCCAGCATAACTTGCCTTCAAACCAAACGACCCCTAGGGTTTAGGATAGTACAAGTAATACTAAATATATGCATTGCGGGTTTAGTCAACATGAGAAGAGAGAAGTTGAGGTGAGACTAGACGGGTTTCCAGTGCCAAAACACAAACAATTTAGATATCAAGGCTCGCTATGTCAAGAGAATGGAATGATAGATGAAGGTGTTACTCATAGGATTAATCTCAGATTTGAAATGAAGAGGTGCTACTGGGACCCATCCTAATCACAGTGGTGGAAAAGATGATAGATCCAAATTGTTCCTTCCTTTGATTCTTTTATTATAAGAGCAAAAGTGATAAGCCTTCTATATAATATACAAGGATAATGTAAATATAAAGGCATGTTGCTTTGATTTTCTATGAAAAATTCAACAAAAAACCTTCCTGCAAAAATGCACAATTTTTATTTTTTATTTTTTTTGATGAAGTAAGCAGATTCATTTCAAGGCATCAAGAAGATGCAAGCTTTACAAGGATAGATCATTTAAGCTCACAAAAAAAAGGATTTGTAATTAGGTTATAGCAAAACAATCATGTGATTTTACACGATCTAGAGTCGAGCAAGATTGTCAAATGCCATCAACTCAGGACAATTCCCTACAAATGCTGAATGAAAAAAGGATGTATACATCAAAACACTCACAAATATGTAAAATGATTCATCTAGAAAGGAACAAAGGCACCTTTGAGGAATAGTTAACCATTTCTTACATCTTCATCATTGAGAACACCCCAGTGAGCATCAAGAACTTGATTGACTCCAGAGTTGTCATCTGTCTCGACAGGATAAACATCTCCCTTCATTTAGCCAAAAAAAAAAGTGCATACAAAGTGAGAAATCCAGGCTATTGTTGGAGGAGGGGAGGAGAAGAAAGACATTAAAGGGTGTGCATTGACTATATGCACCATCTCAGGTTTTAATAAGATGCATTTGGTGGAATTGATTTTTTCTATAGACAATCTTTAGGGGTCGTTTGGTGTGATGGATAAGAGGAATTAATCCTGTGATAACTTTTTAGTGGCCTTTAATTCATTGTTTGGTTGCAAAGGTAGGGATAACTTATCCCTGGATTAACAATTAGTCCTGGGATAAGTTATCCCTCGATGGGGTGGTATAGTAATTCCAAGATAAGTTTTTTTTTTTTTAGAAAGGTAACGTTATCCCAGGATAAGTTATCCTAGGATAAGGTGTGTAATTTAACAAAATTACCCCCTTAAACTCTCTTTTATACACCACTTTTACCTTCAAACATATTAACATAATTTTTAACAACATTTGTAATAACATTCACAACTTTAATTATATGTTGTTGTTATGATAAATATATTTTTCTATTAAAAATTTACATTTTATAAATACAATTTTTATTTATGAATATATTATAAGTCGAATATATTTGCGTAATTATTATGTTTATTTATATTTTGATTTCACTTAAAATGTTCACTCCACTACTAAATGACATATTTTTCATTAAATAGTTTATTACTCACTTAAATCTATAATTTTTTTGATGACAATATTTCATGTATAATTAAAATATACATAACTTTAATAATAAACTTTCTTTTACTTTAGTAAACTTAAAATGAAAGTTTTATTTTTAAGCTAAATAAGATGAAAGTTTCATTTTTAAACTAAATAAGATGAAAGTTTTATTTTTAAGCTAAATAAGATGAAAATCTTATTTTTAAACTAAATAAGATGAATATTTCATTTTTAAGTTAAATAAGACGAAAGTTTAATTTTTAAGTTAAATAAGATGAAAGTTTAATTTTTAAAACATACGACACAACCATGGAAATGCACAAACAAAAATATTTAAGCTAAATAAGATGAAAATTTTATTTTTAAGAATGAATAACTAATGCTTGCAAAGAAAATGTAAAAAAAAAAAAAAAAAAAGGTGAGGGTATTTTTGTAAACAAACAACTTATCCTCAAAATATATATAATGAATATTAGTTTGAATATGACAAACCAAACAAGCAATAAAAGCTAATCCCAACATAACTTATCCCAGCATAACTTATACTAGTATACCTTATCCCAGCATAACTAACCCCAACATAACTAGTATTCAAACCAAACGACCCCTTAGTGTATACTTCTGGTATAAAGGACTTTGATGCAAGAAAGTTTACTTATGAAAAAGTAATATCTATGCAAAAACATTTCACAAAACTATGTTAAATAAATAAAAACAGATATACTATGTTCTTTTTATGTTATTGAGCAAATTTGTTTTCACACTCATGACTATTGCATGACTTCCTTTTTTAAGCTTATCACAAACATAAACTGATTTCTGATAATTGAAAGAAAATGACCCGTATATAGTTTCAACTGTGAGTACAAGAATTCCGGCCTTGCCGAAAGTTACCAACTAGCAATTGGCTGTGTGTGAGGAGAATTGTTGGTTCATGAAAAAACAAATTATATATTGCTACAAAGAAACAAGCAAAGTCCACTGAAATTGCATACCTCAGCCATAGACATAGATTCTCCATTAGAAGTCTTCTTGGTTGTCCCCGAAACAGTATTAGCAGACATTGCAACTTCAAGATCTGGGTATGATGCTGCTGAAAACCGCCAAAAAGGAGCAGATTCCCCCATCTTTTCCCTTCTCAAGGCAATCTAAGTTTTAACCAATCAGGTGAACATTAATTCCTTGGAAAACAAATTTAAATAGCAAATAAAAAAAAATATGCTACTCAAAACTTATAAAGATTTCCTTCCAGGTACCTTCCCAGTACGCGCAATTTCTCTAATTCCAAATTTACTTAAGTTCCTCTGAACAGCCACCATCTTCCCTGGATCTCCAGTTACCTGTATCAATGATGACAAGCAGCTTAAATGCGGATTTGACTTTGGCTCAAATTTGTAACAATTTCAGCCATGACATGCAGGAAATTTTATTGTTTTCCTTTTTTCGCTGAACATCGGTTTTATCAAGTGTTCTTTGGTTAGAGATCAGATTTTATCAACTAACTTGCGGTAGTCTTTTTCGTTAGTTACACATAAAGCTTTATTTATTATAGGGGTTCCGACTTCTGACTATTTAGAGTTCCTACTCTATAATAAGACCTTTTCATATTTTGTTTGGAATACACTTGAATAATAGGAAAATTGATATTGGTGAAAATATACCTCTATTCTCTTTTTTTAGAAAAGAATCTACCTCTGTATTCTCTCTTACTATTATCTCTACTTTTTTGTCCCTCTCTCTCTCTCCTCTCAATTTCTTTCTCTTTTTTTCTTCTCTCACTTATCCTCCTTTTTCTCTATTTTCTCCGGTCTCCCTTCTAGCCCTACATTAATAATTCCCTAACAGAGTTTCATTACTGAAACCATTTTACATATCTATGTACTAAACATATGTCTAACATTTGATATCCAGTTCACAAGCATCAAGTTCAAGATAAAAAAAGATGGATTCTGATCTATGTCATCAAGCATCACCTCAATAGTCAGTGAATGATCAGAGATATCCACAATTTTTGCCCTGAAAACGTCCACCAACCACATAACCTAGTAATGACCGAAAGATTTGGATCAATCATCACATAAAAGTAGAACCTTAAAATGGTAAATGTTACTCAGCTGACATATTAGAACCAAGGGACATAGTTTAAGAACCTCTGCGCGGAATTTTGGATCTGCGCTGATTTTGATAAGCATTAGTTCACGTTCAACTTGTGGCTCCTTGGATAGATCTTCAACCTGACCATCATTTTTTAAAGAATAAAACAAAAACACCAAATAAAAAAAGAAAGTAGAGGAGCAGAAAAAAGAAACGCGTTCATGTTACACCACCTAAAGCTTGAGACTTCAGTATAGGCTCTTTAAATAATAATAATATAAGCTCTTTTATCAACAAAGCGACAGTCCCAAATAAGTTGGGTGTCGGCTATATGAACCCTCATCGACCACGTACTCCCTTTAAGCTCTTATCAGCTGATTGAATCGAGAACTAGTTCAAGTACCAAAGACCGTATTTATAACCATAGCTGAAACCATTTCCATGATTTTGAGTATTGAATATCTTTCAGCCATTAAACAACATTTTTTTTCAGAACAGCATTGGCACGTCCATTCAATTGACACAAATCTACAGACCAGAGAAAATGTAGACTCAAACATCGATGTCATCACTTCAATTTAGATACCATATGAGACAAACAATTCAACAAACTAGTAACATGTAATATGCATTACCATAGGGGTGGATTTTGCTGATACAAACACTGGTAATACCGTACTCTAACCTCAACTGAAGCATGCAAAGATGTTAATTTGATCCAAACTAATTGTATTAAAAACTATACATCCAAGACATTAGTAAGATTCACCAAACAAGTTGTATAAATGCATATCCACTTCATTTTTTATGACAAGGGAACATGCCGTCACTATCCTTCAGGTACCCACAAGGTAAACCCCGCTCCACTATAGTAGCTAGCAAACCACTTAGGAGAGGTAAACTACACTAGGCAAGTCCTGTGCCACGAGCTCGAGAAAGCTTGCAGTGGGTTTCGGACCTGAGACCCCCAATTTGAGATTTCCCTGTTCAACCAACTTGGCCACCCTTGCAGGTTAATGCATATCCACTTCATTATTCCACAATAAAGTTTCATTATTTTGTTACAACCTAAGCCCATACTATTGGGCCATGCACCAGACTACTCCTAAATGGTCGACATCACTAGTTCTAGTTCAAGGAACCAAGACCCTGAGTACTTAGTCAAACAGCTTATAAATCGAAATACCGTATGAAGATAAACGTTATCACCTTGATCACATTTACGAGCTTTTGTAATTGTTCCATAACTTGCTGTAACACCCTTTCAGTTCCAGAAACCACTATAGTAAAAAGAGCCTTGTCCTTGTTTAGACCAACAGCAAGAGACTCAATATTATACCCTCTTCGAGCAAAGACACCCGCAATTCGATTGATCATTCCACTTTCATCACCAACAAACACTTGAATAGTATGACGCCTAACACTGTAATCACATTTACACCAGCAATTCAGTATTCTTACACTCACTTTCACCTTTTAAAAAATCACTGGAGTTTAAGGCATATAATCTATAGTAGACGAAAATATTACACTTGTAATTAAAATTTTGTTTTTTTTAATAATAGAAATATATTGAGGTCTAATTTGATTACTTATACGATTCAATTATATAACTTGTGAAATTGTTTAACATAATGTCAACAATTTGCTGAGAGATTGTTGAAAACATAAAAATTTGACCATGAAACCTTTCTTATATATAGTTTTCAATCTTTATAAATTAAAATTGAGCAAAGAAAACGTACTTCGTTATGGTGGATGAATCGGAAGTTGTAACAGAGTGGTCTTCATTTGCATGTTTTTCAGCAGCTTTAATGGCAGAAACTACAAGTGTTTTGGGATTTGAAAGGGTAAAATTTGGTTTAGAAGTTGAAAATCCAACAACTTGGGGAAAACCCAGATGGGGAATAGAGGAATAGAGAGAAATGGAAGGTCTACTGAGGGTGGAGTGAGATGAAACAGCCGCCATTAGCAATAACGTTTAGAGAGCTTGGAAGAAGAATGCTTTCTTAATGCAAAAGATGATTTCAATTTGTCAAAAAGGGCAAAGAATAACTCATTTCTTTTTTTTTTGGAAAAAAAAAGAAGAAGAAAAACACTATAAATCTCCCTATTATTAATTTGGAATAAATATTGAATTATTTTATTCCCCATATTAGTAATTTTGAGATTATTTATTTTATTTATTTATTTTAATAATAAATAAGTTATCTTATATATGTCCTAGGATATCTTATTTTGTTTCTAATAATGAAAATAAGTCGTCTTATATATAGATGGTAGGATATCTTATTTTGTTTCTAATAATGAAAATAAGTTATCTTATATATAGATGGCAGGATATCTTATTTTATTTATCTATTTTCATAAAAATTATTTTTTATAATTTAAAGGAAAAATACATCAAATTCCCCTGAATTTGGCAGCAAAACTCACTTTTTTACTTTAACCACACAGGCGTTTAAATACCCCTTAACAATTTTGAACTAATTAAAAATCACTCTAAGAGCTGATGTGGCAAAGTGAGTGTACTCACTTTCCTCAAAGCACGTGAAATAAAAAAAATTGAAAGGTAAATTATGCATATGACATTTTTTTATTGTCCAATATCTAACTAATAATTTTTAATTTTTTTTTTTTTTTTACAAGTTGAAGTTAAAAGAATGTGAATTTCTTGTTTAGAAGTAAATGAAATTTGTGGTATAAATACTTTTAAAAAATATTTAATTTTTTTGTTCTCTCTTTATTTTGTTGTCTTCTCAAATGTCTTCTTCCCCCATTGAAGCACTTCTTATACCTTTCTTGTTTCATATTAAATCTTCATCTTCATCTTCATCTCCATCTCTCACCTCCCCCGTCTTTCATTAATCATAAAAATTCAACACCCAATTCATATTATTGAATGCAAACTTTCTTGAATATTAACTAACACATTTTGAATTTCTATTATTTGTGATGCAAAAAAATGTGGGTCTATCAAATTTTTTACACAATCTTCATTTTTCATTTAAGTTGTTAAGAAAAAAATAATTTTAAAAAAATATGATTCTCCAATGGAAAAATTGTGGGAGAGAAACGATTCCAAGAAGAAAAAGTAAGTATTTGATGAATTGAATAAGAAAACAACCATTAAAGGTTGAAAATTCGGGAAAAGAGAAGCTAGAAGGTTGAAAATGGTAAAAATCAAGAAAGAAGAAAGAGGGGGTAAAGAAGATGTAGCAATTTGATTTTAAAATATATTTTTAATTAATTGATTAGTGTAATGAGTTTAAGAAAATAAAAAAGATGAATAAGTAAAAAAAAAAAAAAATTAATTACGTGGTGCTTACATGGATATGATGTGGGAGGTGAGAGTGGTATTCTACTCTTAGGGTTGTATTTAATTAGTTTAAAATTGTTAAGGGGGGTATTTAAATGCCCGTGTAGTTAAAGTACTAAAATGAGTTTTGCTGCCAAGTTCAGGGGGGATTTGATGTATTTTCCCTAATTTAAAATATTTGAATTATATCCATTCATTCACTGATCTTCTTATAATTTAAAAATTCAGTCAATCTTGTTGGAGTCAGGGGCGAACCTATTAAGGGGTGTGGGGGTGTCATGCCACCCACGAAGTTCGTCGAAAACACTCTCTCTCTCTCTCTCTCTCTCTCTCTATCTATATATATATATATATATATATATATATATATATATATATATATATATATATATATATATATATATATATATATATATATATATATATATATATATATATATATATATATATATAAGAATAATATAAATATATAGCATGCCACCCACAAATTAAAATAGGCCCGTGGTGCCACGGTAGAAGGTCGACCTAAGAACCTTGATGCCGCGGGTTCAAATCTCGGGTGTTGCTTCACTATTTTTGGGAATTTTTGCACACCTTTTTAAGGGGAAAAAAAAGCAAATCTCGGGTGCTTCACTATTTTTGGGAATTTTTGCACACCTTTTTAAGGGGAAAAAAAAGGCTCCAGCACGTTAATTGAAGGAAAATAGGCACGTTTTTTCCTTTTTTATATAATTTTAATTAAATTATTAGTTCTTTGACTTTTCTTTTATTTGATTAAACATAAAAAAAAATGTTCTCTTTCCCTACAACTTTTTGCAACCCTTCTTCCTCCAAGTTCAACTTCTGCAAAGTCCAAAGTGTTCATTGTCCCATACCGATTTCTGATCCCAGGTCACTTTGCCGCCTACTTTCCGCTGTTTAGGTGATATTATTTTCACTTTTTTCATCCATTCACAACCTTTTACAGATTGTAAGTTTGCTCTATTTTTATAAGATTTTTTTTTATTTCTTGAGTTCGTTTAAGTTTTAATGAGTGATGAATGATTTCATATTAGATAAGAGTTTTGATTTTACTTTGATATTCTAAATTTCTAATTAACATTGTAAGACATTATTGGTTAAAAATTGTGTGATATGCACCATGTTAATTTGAATTAACTATGACTTATCCTAGTATATTTGAATTAATTGTGATTTAAATTGAAATTTAATTTTTGTAGGAAGTGTTCTAATTTTGTGAATTGAGATGGATAAGTTTCTTACGAAATTTATTCATTCTCAAGCAAATTCTAGTACGAATGTCAATCCTTCTCATCTTATAAATGACCTTAATTTAGATTCACTTGAAGTTGATCCAGGAAAAAGAGTACCAATTGCTCACTATAATCACCGAATAAAGGATGAAGTGAGGAGACATTATATTCAAAAAGGGCCTTGTCAACCTAAATTGGATTCATAACCTCCAACTGAAATTGAAAAAAGAATGCGTCAATTGATGTTATTGATAAGCATTCTCAAAAGTTAAAAAAATGAATATTGAATGCGTTTGAAAGCCTCAATTGATGTGTCAAGACTTCTTTTGCAATATGGATTACCTTTTCGAGGTCACGATGAAAGTAAATGTTCAACTAATCAACACTTCTTTCTAGAATTTTTGCGATGGCATGAGGACAAACATCCGTATGTGAGAAAAGTGATATTAGAAAATTCCCCCCAAAATGATACTTTGACTTGTCCTATGATTCAAAAAGATATTGTCAATGCTTGTGCAAAAGAAATATTAAAACAATAATTTGGGACTTGAATGGAGATTACTTTGGTATATTAATTGATGAGTCAAAAGACATCTCTCACAAAGAACAAATGGTTCTTGTTTTGCGTTTTTTCAATAAGAATGGTGAAGTAGTTGAAAGATTTATCGATCTTGTCCATGTTAGTAATACATCGGCATGTTCATTGAAGGAAGCGATTTATTCTTTGCTTTTCGTTTACTCACTAAGTCCATCCAAAATACGTGAATAAGGTTATGATGGGGCTAGTAATATGAAATGAGAGATAAATGGGCTCAAAACATTGATTATGAAAGATAGTCAATCTGCATATTATATTCATTGTTTTGCTCATCAATTGCAACTAACACTACTGGCTATTGCTAAAAAATATTTGGATGATGAAGACCGGTTTCGTCCCGGTCCGGTTCCGATCCGATTCCGTATCGGTTAGTCCCTGTATAGACCAATTCGGTTCGGTCAAATTAATTTATTTTTTTAAAAAAAGAATATGTCCGTTTATAGCCGTTGGGTAACGGCTAGTGGGCCCCCCAACGGCTATTTCACCCATTTTTCAGCCACTTACACCCCCTACCCCCGTAACTTTTTTAATACCCCAAAGTTTTAAAAATTACACTTTAACCCATTTTTTTACTTATAAATACCCCTAAACTTTCATTCTTTTAAATCACAAAATCATCTATTCATCTTCTATTCTCTCAACTCTCTACTCTCTACTCTCTACTCTCTAATTCTCTAATATATAATATCTTAAATTCGGGTGTTGCCTTATTTGGTCTTTGGAAATTGGATTTGGAGCTTCAAAATTCAACTTTCAACTTTTCGCGTTTGGCTTTGACGGTCATAAACGTCTACTTTTTTAAGTAGACGTTCGGTACATTCGTTTCAACTTTTATTTTACATTTTATTTATATTTAAATAATTATTTATTTATTTTGTGATTTATTATTTGCATTACATTTTTCGTATTATATATAATCTCACGTTTAATATTTTAATATGGATTCCGGTAAAACTGTTGTTAAAAAAAAGGGTAAAAAAAGTGCAATTAAGCGTGTTAAAAATATGTGTAGATTTACATCCTCCGATAATGCAAAAACCGATAGTTATTCTAGATCAAAAACTAAAAAATCTACTATATTAAGAATAAATACGGATGATTATACACATGTTGATGATACAGTTTTTAATATTGATAGTAATTCAGGATTAGATCCTTATCATGAACATTTACAACGTCGCTTTGGTAATTTTGATGAGGAATTGCCTCGAGATAGTGAATGATAATGATATTGATATTATACTGATATGCCTACTTTTGATGATGATGATGATGAAACTGAGCCACCTACGACTACTAATACTCCCAGTCCCGCACCTAGTCCCGCTCTCTTTCGTTGTCCTGCCCCTGTTCCCCCCGTACATCCTAGGCCTAAGATAGAACGTGTTAAAAGTCGGTTGTTTGGCAATTTATAACACAAAAGGAAGATAAAACACAAGTTATTTGTAATAAATGTAAACATAGATTAAATCATAAAACTATTGGTAAATCTGGCGGGACAGGACATTGAGTAGTCATTTAATGTCTTGTTGTAAAAATGAATTTTTGCATGCTAAAGCGGTAGCGAAAGCTAAAAAAAATGGTACCCCCCTTCCAGAAAATGTAGGAGTAGGCGGCTCTAACATGGTACAAACACAATTAAGTCCGTCTAATATTTCTGACTCTAGTTTACCACTTTCATATAGTAGAGAAAAAGATCTTGAAGAACTAGCTAAAATGATATGTGTTATGGGTTTGCCATTTAGTTTTGCTGAAAATTCCGATTTATACATTATATTCAAATTGTATATAATCCAATTTTTAAAGGTTTTGCTAGAAATACAATAAAAATGTTGTATTTGATTATCATGCACAACATTTTCAATATCTTCGTTATTTATTTTATTATAATACTTGTAAAATAGCTATTACTTCTTATATGGGTCGTAGTGTAAACGATAACGATTATTGGACTGTTACTGCACATTGGATTGATAAAAATTGGTATATGCAAAAAAGAATTTTAGGTTATAAATGTTGTCGAATGCAAAAAACCGATAGTTATATTGCTCAAGCTATTTTAGATATTTTACAAAGCTATGAAATATGTGATAAAATAAGTAGTATAACCTTAGATAATACTTCAAGTAATAATGTTGCTGTTGAATATTTAAAACCTACTCTTTGTCCTTTCTATGGTGATAATTATCATATTAGGTGTACTGCACATATATATAATTTTATGGTTAGAGATGGTGTACAAATGTATGATAACGGATGTAGGAAAGTTGAAAATGCATGTCATTTTATATTTAAATGTCAAGTTAAGTCTAGGCGTAAAGATTTTCAAAATCGTTATTTTGAAAATAATCTTTCACCTAGAAAAATTCCAAAAACAGTGGCTACTAGATGGAATACTTTATATAAAATGCTTGTAGTCGCTTATGAATATAGAATACCCTTACAAATGGTTTGGAATGTTCATAATTCAGATATGACATATAGACTCGATGATAGTGATTGACTTGATATAAATGGACTTATAGATTTCCTAAAAGTTTTTTACTTAACTACAAAAAGAATATCTGTACTTTATAGTCCATCAATTTGTACTGTTTTGCCTGATATTTGTAGGATTTCTTCTAAATTACATCAATTTAAAAATAAATCAATATTTCAACAAACCATTGAAAAATGATTGAAAAATTTAAAATATATTATATTCCTATTCCTCAAACTTATTTAACCGCGTGTTTGTTAAACCCTCATATTATAGATGTAGGTGCATCAAAAATGGTTGAAAAAATTTATTTTAACTTAGATATTGATAGTGTATTATAAGAAATTTCTAGTTGTCAACAAGTTAAAGATAGCATAAAATTTGAAGCTAGAAAATTGTATGATTTATATAATGCTAATATAAATTTATCAAGTGAACATGAACCTCAAAGCTCTAGGAGTAGATTTGATGAAGATAATATTGATGCTTATTTATATGATTATCTTGAACTTTCTCACGATTACAGAAATGATTTTGATGCCCATGTTAATCAAAATACAGAACCTACTGAAGATATTCTAGCATGATGGAGAAATCGCGGCAAAGGATTTCCAAAACTACAATCGATTATTCGAGATATATTAGTTATGTAAGCGTCGTCAGTAGCTTCGGAAGGCGTCTTTAGTGCAGCAAGGTTTGAACTTGGAAATCATAGGCATTCACTAGCAGCCGATAGCTTGGAGATATCGGTATTATTTCGAGATTGGATTAATGCCGAGAGAAGAAATTTAGGTCGTGAACCACTACCGACTAAATTTCAAGATGATGATGAAATAATGCAGGATTATAGTGACGATGGGATTGAAGCAATGGAAGATCAATCAATTCAACCAATTCCCGAACATGTTACTAAAGAAATGTTGAATGGTTTACGAAAGGATTTATATGGTGGCACCAACTATTAGTAAGAGTATGATAATTCGAGATTTAATTCAAATAGAACCCTTCCTAGAAGGTGGCTGTGTAGAGTAAATCTTTTAATACTCTACTAATATTTTTATAAATGTAATTGTAATATCAAATAAATATTAATAAAAATAGGGTATTCGTCTTAATTTGTTTTATTATTGTTGTATTAAATTTAACTTTTGATATTTTCAATTTTTAATTTTATAACTTTAAAGTTTGAATTTAAAATTTTCGAACTTTAAAAGTTTGAAATTTAAATTTTATAACTTTAATGTTTGAATTTAAAATTTCCAAACTTTTAAAGTTTGAATTTAAAAATTTCAAACTTTAAAAGTTTGAAATTTAAATTTTATAACTTTAAAGTTTGAATTTAAAATTTCAAACTTTTAAAGTTTGAAATCTAAATTTTCAAACTTTTAAATTTTAAAATTTAAATTTAATAACTTTAAAGTTTGAAATTTAAAGTTTGAATTTAAAATTTTCAAACTTTTAAAGTTTGAAACTTAAATTTTATAACTTTAAAGTTTGAATTTAAAATTTTCAAACTTTTAAAGTTTAAAATTTAAATTTTCAAACTTTTAAAGTTTGAAATTTAAATTTTTTAACTTTAAAGTTTGAGTTTAAAATTTTTTAACTTTTAAAGTTTGAAATTTAAATTTTTAATTTTATAATTATTATAATAAAAATTATATTCGATTAAAAAAATTAAATCTTTAAGTTTTATATAATTTGAATTAACTTTTTTTTAAAATTAGTGCTGGTCCGGTATACTACCGGTTCTCTTCTAGACCAGGACGGAATAAGAAGAAATTACCGATTTATGGGTACCGGTCCAGTTCCGATTCCGAAATGGTTCTGGTTGGCACAGTGCTGGTTCCGTCCCGGTTCCGAAATTTACCGGTCCGATTCGATCGGTTTCGGTATCGGTGCCCCCCTTATGCTAGAATATCTTATTTTGTTTCAAATAATGAAAATAAGTCGTCTTATATATATATGGTAGGATATCTTATTTTGTTTCTGATAATGAAAATAAGTCGTCTTATATATAAATGGCAGGATATCTTATTTTATTTATCTATTTTCATAAAAAACTACTTTTTATAATTTAAGGGAAAATACATTAAATCTCTCTTGAACTTGATAGCAAAACTCACTTTAGTACTTTACCACGCGGGTGTTTAAATACCCCCTTAACAATTTTGAACTAATTAAAAATCACCCTAAGAGCTGATGTGGCAAAGTGAGTGTACTCACTCTCCTCAAAGCACGTAAAATTAAAAAAAATTGAAAGGTAAATTATGCATATGACATTTTTTTATTGGCCAATATCTAACTAATAATTTATTTATTTTTTTACAAGTTGAAGTTAAAAGAATGTGAAATTTCTTGTTTAGAAGTAGATGAAATTTGTGGTATAAATACTTTTAAAATATATTTAATTTTTTTGTTCTCTCTTTATTTTGTTGTCTTCCCAAATGTCTTCTTCCCCCATTGAAACACTTCTTATACCTTTCTTGTTTCATATTAAATCTTCATCTTCATCTTCATCTCCATCCCTCACCTCCCCCGTCTTTCATTAATCATGAAAATTCAACACCCAATTCATATTATTGAATATTAACTAACACATTTTTGAATTTCTATTATTTGTGATGCAAAAAAATGTGGGTCTATCAAATTTTTTACACAATCTTTATTTTTCATTTAAGTTGTTAAGAAAAAAATAATTTTAAAAAAGATATGATTCTCCAATGGAAAAATTGTGGGAGAGAAACGATTCCAATAAAAAAAAGTAAGTATTTGATGAATTGAATAAGAAAACAACCATTGAAGGTTGAAAATTCGGGAAAAGAGAAGCTAGAAGGTTGAAAATGGTAAAAATCAAGAAAGAAGAAAGAGGGGGTAAAGAAGATGTAGCAATTTGATTTTAAAATATATTTTTAATTAATTGATTAGTGTAATGAGTTTAAGAAAACAAAAAAGGTGAATAAGTAAAAAAAAAATTAAAATTAATTACGTGGTGCTTACATGGATATGATGTGGCAGGTGAGAGTGGTATTCTACTCTCAGGGTTGTATTTAATTAGTTTAAAATTGTTAAGGGGGGTATTTAAACGCCCGTGTAGTTAAAGTACTAAAATGAGTTTTTCTGCCAAGTTCAGGGGGGATTTGATGTATTTTCCCTAATTTAAAATATTTGAATTATATCCATTCATTCACTGATCTTCTTATAATTTAAAAATTCAGTCAATCTTGTTGGAGTCAGGGGCGAACCTATTAAGGGGTGTGGGGGTGTCATGCCACCCACGAAGTTCGTCAAAAACACTCTCTCTCTCTCTCTCTCTATATATATATATATATATAAGAATAATATAAATATATAGCATGCCACCCACAGATCAGAATAGGCCCGTGGTGCCACGGTAGAAGGTCGACCTAAGAACCTTGATGCCGCGGGTTCAAATCTCGGGTGCTTCACTATTTTTGGGAATTTTTCTACACACGTTTTTAAGGGGGAAAAAATGCTCCAACAGGTTATTTTGGAAATTTTTGCACACCTTTTTAAGGAGAAAAAAAAAGGCTCCAGCACGTTAATTGAAGGAAAATAGGCACGTTTTTTTCTTTTTTATATAATTTTTTTTTTACTCAAATTAAATTATTAGTTCTTTGAGCTTTATTTTATTTGATTAAACATAAAAAAAAAGTGTTCTCTTTCCCTACAACTTTTTGCAAACCCTTCTTCCTCCAAGTTCAACTTCTGCAAAGTCCAAAGTGTTCATTGCCCCGTACCGATTTCCGATCTCATGTCACTTTGCCGCCTACTGTCCGCTGTTTGGGTGATATTATTTTTCACTTTTTTTCATCCATTCACAACCTTTTATAGATTGTATGTTTGCAATTCTATTTTTGTAAGATTGTTTTTTATTTCTTGAGTTCTTTTAAGTTTTAATGAGTAATGAATGATTTCATATTAGATAAGAGTTTTGATTTTACTTTGATATTCTAAATTTCTAATGAACATTGTAAGACATTATTGGTTGAAAATTGTATGATATGCATCATGTTAATTTGAATCAACTATGACTTACCCTAGTAAATTTGAATTAATTGTGATTTAAATTGAAATTTAATTTTTGTAGGAAAGTGTTCTAATTTTGTGAATTGAGATGGATAAGTTTCTTACGAAATTTATTCGTTCTCAAGCAAATTCTAATACGAATGTCAATCCTTCTCATCTTATAGATGACCTTAATTTAGTTTCACTTGAAACCGATCCAGGAAAAAGAGTATCAATTGCTCACTATAGTCCTCGAATAAAGGATGAAGTGAGGAGACATATATTCAAAAAGGGCCTTGTCAACCTAAACTGGATTCATAGCCTCCAACTGAAATTGGAAAAAGAATGCGTCAATTTTGTAAAAGTTGGCTTGAAGGTCCATATTCTAAATGGTTGGAGTATAGCGTGGAGAAAAATTTGATCTATTGTCTATGTTGTTATTTATTCAAAGATGATTTTTTTTCATGGAAGTACGAGTGAGTTTTACACAAAAACGGGTTTTAGGAGTTGGAATAGGGCACTTGAAAGATTTCGTAAACATGTTGGTGATGTTAATAGTATTCATGACAAATATTTCAACAAGATGCTAAGTTTGTCAAATCATCATCAATCAATTCAAGTTGTTATTGATAAGCATTCTCAAAAGTTAAAAAAATAAATATCGAATACGTTTGAAAGCCTCAATTGATGTGTCAAAACTTTTTTTGCAATATGAATTACCTTTTCGAGGTCACGATGAAAGTGAATCTTCAACTAATCTAGGCTTCTTTCTAGAATTTTTGCGATGATGGCATGGGGACAAACATCCGTATGTGAGAAAAGTGATATTAAAAAACGCCCCCCAAAATGATACTTTGACTTGTCCTATGATTCAAAAAAATATTGTCAATGCTTGTGCAAAAGAAACATTAAAACAATAATTGGGGACTTGAATGGAGATTACTTTGGTATATTAGTTGATGAGTCAAAATACATCTCTCACAAAGAACAAATGGCTATTGTTTTGTGTTTTTTCAATAAGAATGGTGAAGTAGTTGAAAGATTTATCGGTCTTGTCCATGTTGGTAATACATCGGCATGTTCATTGAAGAAAGCGATTTATCCTTTGCTTTCCGTTTACTCACTAAGTCCATCCAAAATACGTGAACAAGGTTATGATGAGGCTAGTAATATGAAAGGAGAGATAAATGATCTCAAAATATTGATTATGAAAGATAGTCCATCTGCATATTATATTCATTGTTTTGCTCATCAATTGCAACTAACACTAGTGGCTATTGCTAAAAAACATTTGGATGTTGAAGACTTTTTTTATCGTGTTAGTAATGTGTTGAATATTGTTGGAGAATCTTTCAAGCGTAGAGACTTATTTCGTGATCACCAAGCCAAAAAGTTAGAGCAATTATTTGAAGCCTGTGAAGTTCAAAAAGGCCAAGGATTACATCAAGAACGTGGGTTTCAAAGACCAGGTGATACTCGTTGGGGATCACACTTTAAAATTTTAGATAATTTTATTATTATTTTCTCATCTATTGTTCATGTTCTTGAAGTAATTGAACTTGAAGGGTCCACATCAGGTGATAGAAATAAAGTGGAGTATCTTTTGATAAATATTAAAATATTTAAATTTTTTTTCTTCACTTGATGTTGAAAGTTGCAATGTCAAACGAGTTGAGTAAGATTTTACAAAAAAAGGATCAAGATATTGTTAATGTCGTGGAGTTTCTTAATATTACAAAGAAAAAATTGCAAGATATGAGAGAAAATGGATGAGAATCTTTGTTGAATAATGTTTCCTCATTTTGTGATGTGCATGATATATTGATTCCCAAGTTGGATGAGTCTTATTTTCCAAAAAGTCAAAAACGTAATTCCTCAGGTGTTAGTTATGCACATCATTTGCGTGTTGAAGTATTTTTTATTGTCATTGATGTGCAACTTCAAGAACTTCTTGGGATGGGTAGCTTGAATCCGGTCAATTCTTTCTCTAATTTTGACAAAGGTAAAATCATGACTTTAGCAAAGTGTTATCCAAGTCAATTTGATGATGAAAAAATTCGATATTTGAGCTACCAACTCAATACTTTCATTATTCATATGCGAAGTGGTAATCTCAAGTTCTCCAACTTGCAAGGAATTCGTGATTTGGCGAAGGCATTGGTTGAAGCAAATCTTGCAGAGACTTATTCACTTGTTTATTTACTTGTAAAGTTGACTTTGAATTTACCTGTTGCTACGGCAACCGTGGAGAGAACATTTTCTTCAATGAAGCACATAAAAAATGAAGTGCGGAATAGTATTGGTAATCAATATTTAAATGATTGTCTAGTGTGTTACATAGAGCGTGATGCATTTATAAAGGTTAGTAATGATATCATTATCAATCGTTTTCAGAATATGAAAATTCGTCGAGGGCAATTGTAAATTAATGATGAATATTTATAATATTAGTAATATTATCGAAAGTTTTAAATTTGTTAACTTCATGTTAACTTCATGTTTTTAATGGGGAGTGTGTTTTGTAATATCTTATTATTTATAGTTTATTGATTAATTTATGATATATATCGAAAAGACGAATAAATATAAATATAAAATAATTTAATCGATAAGTCTATTTGGCACCCACGAACTCAAAATTCTAGATCCGCCACTGATTGGAGTGATAATGTTTATCTAAATATATCATAATTGTTATAATGAGGTGTTGTAATATATGTATATTGTCATTTGGCGTTTGCGTTTAGCGTTTGCGTTTGGCGTTTGCGTTAGGCATTTGAATCTCATTTAGTTATTACATAACTATAAAGTATGTAGCATTTGTTTGATACTTTTATGTATAAAAAAGGAATGTATTATTTCATCAAATAAATAGAATGAGTGCGAAAGGAAAAGTTTTTCCTTGATAATTATTGGGTACTATTTAAATACACTTTATTCTATTTGTATTCAAAATTTACGGTATAACATTAATAATAATTCCACAAATACGTTAATATTTTAATCTTATACATAATATTCTTCTATTATTTTTCCTGGCATAGTTGAGCCATCCTGGACTTAAATTAGATACCTTGGGCTATTACACAATATTTGAGTATCATTATTCTTGAGAGGTGATTTTATAAATAGTGTATCGCTTTAATGAATGTCGTTGTTGTTATAGGTAGAATATTATTATAGAGAAGTAAAATCTAACATGAAAATCGGTTCAAGAGAAAATCAGATTGTTATATAGAGAAATGTTGTTATAAAGATTGATCATGATAACGAGGTTTGACTATATAATACTCGGAAAAGGGTCAAAAATGTCCTCAACATATCATAAATGGCTCAAAAATTCTCTTCTACCACCTATTAGATAAAAAAAATCCCTTAATATATTTTTAGGTATAAATATCCTTTGTTAACATAAAAATGATACATAATCGGTGAGTCATTCAATGAAACAAGTAACTTCATCTAATTGATCCACATAGATTCTTAGATTCAGCTCAAAAAATGTCATGCCCCGAACTTACACCCTGGACATGGTCGGCATTTGAGAACCATTTTGGCCTCAAGCGAATCCTTCGCCTGGCTCAACTCTCACATGAAGACTTACTCAACATTAGATGAATATTAGATGAACTCAAAAGTAAAACTTTAACTCAATGTCTCAAAATAATAAATTCATGAATGTATAAGAACATTCAACTAGTCAAAAGAAGGCAACTCAAGTCTCAAACATCAATAATGAAAATGAAAAAGACTCGTAAACCACTAATGTCTATCTATGAAGCCTCTGATACTATGAGGGATGTTAGGACAAGACCCCCCGATCATCCTAACAAAACTTAAATAATAGAAATGAATAAGGGATCCACCGAAAGTAAGGAACCTACCAAAGCTAACTCGAACTGCGATGTTATCAACGAAGTGCCTGTTGATGACTTGATCTCATGTATTTGCATTATGGACGATGCAGGCTAAATTGCATCGGTACATTAAATGTACGAGTATGTAAGGAGAATAGTGAACATAACATAAAAGCTTGAACTTGGAAAGAAGGAAACATACTCACCTCAACTTTTTTCAACTCAACCTCAACTTATGGATACTCAACTCAATGCCGTATAAAACAACAATAAAGATGCAGATTATATAAAACATTTAAAACAGTAGATAACAACTAAACGTATCATATATTTATATAAAAAAGAACCCTAGGCACGCCTACATAGCGCCACACATGCAAGAATTTCCTTTTAAATTTATTTATTTCCAAAACTAACTTTCTTCTTTCATGAAAAGATGTGCCTTTTATGAAAAGTTGTGACTTTAATAAAGAGTTGTGACTTTTATCAAAAGTTGTGACTTTTATGAAAAGTCGTGACTTTTATGAAAAGTTGTGACTTTAATGAAGAGTTGGGACTTTTATGAAAAGTTACGACTTTAACGAAGAGTTTCAACTCTATGAAAAAATGTGACTTTTATGAAAGGTTGTGAACTTTCCTAAGAGTTGCAACTTTTCCAAATAGTTGTAACCTTTCTGATAAGGCACAATAAACAGTTTTTCACACTACCCTTTGTTGTCTATAAATAGAGTGATTTCCTCTCATTTTAAAACAACAAAACTCTAATCTTTTCTTTTATTTCTGCAAAATTAAATATCCGTGTACTTTGTTCGTGTTGAGTGACTTATTGACACCATTGTTTTTGTATCAATAAATTGGTGAATAAAATCGTTCCATCTTGAGAGATTGTAATTCTTTAAACTTCTGATATTAGAGGGAAATAGTTTTCTCAAGGGGACATTGTGCATTCAGTGGACTCGATTTTTTTCCTTTCTATTTCATTTTATTTTTACATATCCTGATATGTTTTTTACACTCATTAATTCATGCTTATGATATTAATTTTATTTTTGAGTATATGTTGTAAACTCTATTTTTATGTTTCTGCAAAGTTATTGTTTCCGGTTATATCAAAAATATACGCATATAGTACGTATATTAATTGTGCAGAAAATAATTATTGTACTCAGTTCCAAAAATTTATGTTTTGATATTCTATATTAAATTTTATAACTTAAAAGTACTATACATAAGCTTACATATTGTCTATCTTTGCATAGATATTAAACTTCTCACTTATCAATTGAAGAAATTCATTATGCAAGTTCAAACGTTATAATTGCATTCATGTTCAAGTGTAATTTCTTTTTTGAATATGTTAACAAATTTTTGAATTTTCTCCTAAGACATATATCACAATTGTATATCTACGCAACTTAAATGTTTCTTTATATTAAGAAATGTTTTTGTATATATATTCTTATTTTCTTCTTTATTTTTCTTTTAATGGTGATTAAAGAACCAACAATTTATTATTTCATGAATAATTCATTCATTAGAGGTTCTTAAGTAATGTGATAATGAAAAATAATCAAATTAATATTGGAATATTGCTAATATTTTTTTAAAAACTTATTTTTTCATTATTTTTAATGTATGGATATTAATAAAAATTTAATTGCATATTCAACGTAATTATTATTTATTGTCGCAGCAAGCACGGAAAAATTACCTAGTTTAAAAATACAATAATAAGTCATTTTGTATGTAAAGATACACAATAACTCAATTTGGGAGATTCTCTAACTGACAACCATCACTATGAGCTATGTGATGATACAGTGTCTCGCCTATGCTACCAGAACTGTCCAATATCTTGCCAGAGTATAAGATATTCTCAATTAAGTTGATTCACTAAGCTATGCTTAGAAAATAATCATATAAAAAGTATGACCCTCTCTACCCACATTGGCTACATGGTTTATGAGGACTTTGAGTTGTATAAACTCATACCTATATCGGTGCTCAATACTACTCCCGAAAATATAACTCAGATCATATGTTTAAAAACATTACCTCATATTATTACTCAAGATATCTCTTAAAAGAGATTATACTCAAAAACTCCTCATGAACTCATTTGAAAATCGATATTTCCTCTCATTTTAAATGTAAAAACATCTACTCTCGGGAATACTTAGTTTCCATATATATTAATTTTGAAAAATGAAACTCAACTCTCCTCATCCTCAAACTTAAGTAATCAAGTCTTAAAACAAGCTTTTAAAAGATTGTAAAAGACTTTTCAAAATGACTCGAAATAACTCTCAACACTTTACTCTTAGTTCTACCTTGAATTTTAATTATTAATTCAGGTGTTGTGATTCATGTTATGAAGGATCTCTAGATGTTGAAATATAGTTTAGAGTAGCTAGAATCAGTAGGGAGTGAATGTACACTTTAAAAGGATTCAAACGGAGCAAATGACGAAATAAAAGTGGGGGCAAACGACCCTGTCGTGGAGCACCCAAATAGATAGAATAGCAGCAAATAACATCTTTCTAGACTTTGTATTCGTGGAACTCAATCTCATTTAGAAACTATCTTTCAGCAACTGAAGGGGAAGTGGTTTAAGAATAAGAAAGGACTTTAAAATCGATGCGCTCACCTAGCGAGAAAGGCTTAAACTTTAGAGACTGGGTTTTGGCGCACTGCTGGTGCGCCTCCCCAGACCTACTGGCGCACATCGGGTGCGCCGCCTCATCCCCTCCCCAGAACTTTTTGATGAATTTTTCTTCTCGTTTTCTGACCCTAACTTGCACATAATTGATTGATTTCCTCAGTTTTTCCTTATATTCAATTACCCAATATAAGTACACAAGAATCTACTCACTTTTCTTCAAGAACAACTCTCAACAATTGAAATTTTCACCTCAAGCTTCATAAACAAAACATGAAGAGCAAAACCTTAAGAACACCCATCAAGAATTCAAATCAATCAACCTCAAGAACAAAATTATAGATGAAATTTACATGATTGGCGTGTGGGTGAACGAACCCAACACTATGAAAGCTTACATATCTTAATTTGGCGAAACAAATCCTCAATTCACAGAAACCTTGGCCGTTCTTCCTTTTCTCCCTTTTTTCTCTTCTTAAACTCCTCTAAAAACCCTAAGCGCATTTTTTAATTGTAAAATTGAATCAAATCAAATTTGACTCAAAAATATTATTAAAAACGTGTTAAGCTAATGGGATAAGGAAACACCAAAATATCCCTCATTAATTTGGGTGACTTTTTTTAATTAGACAAACTGACTTCAAACGGGTATATCTCCCTCATCTGAACTCAAAATTTAGCAAACTAGGTGTCATTGGAAAGAGGATTCCAAGATCTTTCATTTGATATCTTATGGGTCACCTAATTCATCGTGTACTGAAAATTTATGATTAATACGCTCAAATTATATCTTTCTAAAGAAGTATAAGCGATCATTGTCAAATAGAGAGCTCAACTTATAGGTTGGGGCCGATCCCACGAGGAAATTGTTTTAAACTTCAACTTAACTCACTATTATTTTTGTTTATTCAAACTATATCCGATAAAAGTAATCAGGGGGTTATATATCTAAAATAACAGATTGTTGATTTAGTAACAAGTAAGCAAGATTCGAACTTTGATTTATCAATATGAGAGGAGAAACTTGGGTATATGTGTTCCCAACAAGCACTTAACGCAATAATACTAATAATAGTAAATTTTTTCTAGTGTGTTACATGTAAAGTTGGTAAGTTAGGTATCCCTAAGTGATTGGTCCTCCAAGTAGATAATTTCATCACGCACCTTGGTCCGGCTATGGGTCTATGCTTTATAATTAACCCTTATCTTTACCTCAGATTAGTCATCATATCAATGTATGACTTAGTTTTCACCCTCACTCCAATTGACACTAACCTATTAGATAGCATCCACTAAATCTATGTTGTTTAATTTCTTTCTCATTCATTACCTTCTTGGTCAGACAAGTAAGAACGAGGTATGTTATAACGCGTGCACACGTTAAAAAGACTTCTAAACGAAAGGATTAACGATATATGCATAAACACTATTCAAGAATTACTTAATTATTATTCATACTTTGTTAATTGCTTATGGTTTTCACAACCCTAGTTATAAATTTAGCTACTCATGCTTGAAAGATCACAATTCAAAATTGAGTAAAAAGAATTCATGAACTTACAAGAAGAATTGATGAAACCCGAAATTCTCAATTGAATTTCAAAGAGAAAATTGTATAAAATGAATTTCAAAAATCAAATTGCTAAGAGTTTGCAAATTTATTCCAAAACACAACAAACTAAAAGTTTACAATAATGGCTAACCCCAAAAACAAGGTTTATAACTCCTATTTATAGAAAAAAAATCCTAAGTTAAACAAGAAACAAAATAAGGAAATAAACTGTCAGGACGTAATTTCGATCACTGCTTTGACGTACGGACTATGGGGTCGACCTACGGTCCGTAGGTCCCTCCGAGGCTCAACACTTGGAAATATTCATTAGGTAATGGAACCTTCAACTCCCATATCACCATCGATGGTTGTGAAGGATGGGTCATGGTTCGACCTATGGTCCGTCGTCTGCTCCGTCGTTTCACACTTGGTCACACTTTCATGGTATTCCACCTACGATGCACAACCTATGGTCTGTGGACTGGACTGCGGACCATCCTGGCATTCAATGGACTGGGTACTGGAACTTTTAACTTCCAGACCATGACCTACGACTGCCCATCCACGACTGTCGTTGGACCTACGGTTCATGGGTGTCTCCGTTGGTGTCACTTCTGCACTTTTCAGCTCACATTTTCATCAACCACATCCAAGCCTATTTCTCGCAAACATTATACGCAAAACATCAATTCTTATACAAAATAGCCCAGGACACACACAAACTCTAAGTGAAACGCATAAAAAATATTATAAACTCACGGTATATCAACACTCTCAACTTAAACTTTTGGTTTGTCCTCAAGTGACACACTAATCTCTAAACGACAGTTATATAGAAGTAGACATACAAACTCAAGCAATCACATGACTTTTCAATCAATTCCACCACATTAGTGCAAATTGTTTAATCTAGACTCAACAAGCTAACACATGCAAGTCGAAACATGACATAGATCGACCAATAAACACCACAACATACACTTTTCACACTCACCATGGTATCCATTCGCCAACAATGTAAGTAGTGCCCTCACTTCAAAAGAAATCTTTTTTTCACACCATAGATGAATTTCAAATTTAAGGATTCATTCAACACTCACACTTAGAAGTGACTTCAAGTACAATTAATGCTTAATACCACAAGCTTGCCCTTATTTTCACTACATACACTCTCATAACTAATCGCTAGGATCACTATAGGACTTTCTTAAATTGTAACAGAGGCTCAAGGTCAGGTCCGATACATTTGGATACTTTTTTCCTGCCCTTTTTGACATTACATTGACTTTTTACCTTTTTTCTCAACCAATTTTTGACATCTTTAACTTTACTTATCTTTTCCTTTGAGACTCTTTCGCAAAAATGTGACTTTTGACTTTATACCTCTTAATATTCACTTTCTTCTTTTTCTTTCAGTTTATTTTTCTTTGTTTCTTCCGATACTTTTGTCATTCATCTTTTTGCTTCTTTTGAATAAAGTCACAACTTTTTCTATCTTTTTTTTTCTTCTACACAAACTCTTTTCATACCCTTTTCTTTTGGTTTCCTTTTTCATAGTCACCCTCAATTTATGTATTTGCATGAGTTAAGGTTCACAACATCCGATATCGGATCAGGGCCAAATCAAGGTAACTTTTTTAATTAGCCACTCTCAACTTAGGCTTTTGGCCTAAGTCAAGGTGCACATGTCCAAGGAGGGACCGGGGCCAAGACAATTATTTAGGAAAGATGAGTTAGGTGTATTGAAAAAAATTGGTTTACATTAGGCTCAAACATTTGGATCAAAGGGAACATTTTTTTCTTTTTGTTGAATTTCTTTTTTTAGGCTTGAGTGGACTTATTTGAACAAGGGCCTTTGATCAATTTCCAACTTCTAGCCTAGAAATCTTAGCAGGACCAACGGGGCAAGTTGTAGATTGACACATACCATATAAAACATTCAAACTTTTCTCACACACACTTGGGACATTGTTCCATTATCAGATTATTGAATTATAGAGTTCAAGTTTTATCTGAAGGTATGTTATCCTAATGGTTCCTTATCATGTCATATGAATATCCAACACATTCAACTCATTCAACCTATAGATCTAACATATTTCAAAAAAAAATTGAACCGTATCAATTTCATGCTCTTTATGCCATCATGTTGTCATTCTTCTACTTACTTCTACACATGCAATCCTAAACATTCCGGTTCAACATCAAAGTAAAATAGTCCCTTGGGGGAAAAGAACACAGACAAGAAAATCGCAAAGGAGGATTATGAGTTAGGTTACTCAGACTTTACCCTATCACTCAAAATTTATTTACCCCACACCAACAAAAGAAGGTGCAATTGCATTTAATGCACAAAAAATAAAAAGTTAAGGCTAAGGTGAAGCAAATCTATGGCGCAAATGCGTCGAAGCCCCCTCAAGAAGCGGGTGAGTCTATTTCCCGAAACCCCCCAGTTCAACACTAGGGAAGCCATCAGTAGCGCCCTCACAAACTATGGGAGCACTACTAGAAGTGATCGGAATGCCAGATGGGCCAACATATAACTTATAGGCCCGTTGTTGTCATCCCTCTAGGCCACCTCTAACTACTCACTATTATTTCCATTTAGTCAAACTATCTTTGAGAAAAGTACACAGGGGCTTTTGTATCCAAAATAATAGATTGTTGATTTAACTATAAGTAAGCTAGATTCAAACTTTCAGATATCAATATGAAAGAGAAACTAGGGTATATGTGTTCCCCACAAGCTCTTAACGCAATAATCCTAATAATACTAATTCTTTCCTAGTGTGTTAAATGCAAAGTTGGTAAGTTAGGTAATTCTAAGGGATTGGTCCTCTAAATAGGGAATTCACCACGCACCTTGGTCCGGCTACGGATGTATGCTTTACTAACACTTACATTTACCTCAAGTTAGTCATCATATCAACGTATGACTTAGTTTTTACCCTCACTCAATTGACACTAGACTATTCGATAACATCCACTAAATCTCTATTGTATAATCATTTTCTCATTCGTTACCTCTTTGGTTTGACATGTAAGAACAAGGCGAATTCTAATGCGTGCACTCGTTAAAAAGACTTCCAGACGAGAGGATTAATGATACATGCATAAATACTATTCAAGAATTACCTAATTATAATTCATACTCTGTTAATTGCTCATGATTTCCACAACCCTAGTTATGGATTTAGCTACTCATGCTTGAAAGATACAGAACTCATAGTTGGGTAAAAAGAAGTCATGAACTTACAAGAAAAAATGATGAAACCCGAAATCTTCAATTGAATTTCAAAGGGACAATTTATTAAATGAATTCTGGAAATCAAATTGCTAAGAGTTTGCAAGAAAATTCCAAAACAACAAAATCTGGATGTTTAAAATAATGTCTAACCCCAAAAATAGGGTTTATAACTCCTATTAATAGAAAACAAATTCTAAATTAAACGAAAAACAAAATAAAAAAATAAACTGTTAGGACGCGGTCTTGATCGACGCTTTGACCTACGAATCGTGAGTCAACCTACGGTCTAGGTCCCCTCCCTGGATCAACACTTGGATACATTTATCACATATTGGAACCTTCAACTCCCAGATCACTATCAATGATTATGCAAGATGGGTCATGGTTTGGCCTATGGTACATTGTCTGCTCTATATGGTTTCACACTCGGTCAAACTTCCTTGATGTTCCACCTACAATGCATCACATATGGTCCGTGGACTGGACTATAGTCCTTCTTTGCATTTCATGGACTGGGTACTGGAACTTTAACTCCTAGACCAGTACCTAAGAGTACCCATCCACGACCCGTCGTTGGACCTACGGTCCGTGGAAGGCTCTGTTGGTGGTCACTTCTGCACTTTTCAGTTCGCATCTTCATCAACAGCATCCAAGCCTATTTCCTGCAAACATTATATGCAAAACATTAATTCTAATACAAAATAGTCCAAGACACAAAAAAATTCTAAGTGAAACGCAACTCACGGTATATCAATGGTCATTTAAATTTGATCCAAAACTCACAACTTAAGTATAAATTACAAAATTCTCAAATTAGCTTTTCCACATTAGATCTTTCTAAATTTAACTCTTTCTAAGGTGAAATGTTACCATATCTCCCCCTTGGGAACATTCGTCACCGAATGAGATTCCTCTAAGTAGATTAAAGGTGGCAACATCTGACAACCAGCTCAAACACCCAACATTTCAACTTAAAAAGTTCCAAGAAAAGAATCAGTACCTTAATTTGAAGCTTCTCCAGAAGTAAAGAGATGTGGGTATGTCTTCTTCATTTCCTCCTCAGCCTCCCAAGTAGCTTCCTCAAAAAACTTATTCCTCTATAAGACCTTGATTGATGCCACCGCCTTGGTTCTCAACTTGCGTACCCGACGATCCAGAATCTGAGCGAGTATCTCCTCATAATATAGGCTATCCTTAATACCAATATATCCAATGGGTATATAAGCGAATGATCACCCATACACTTCTTTAATATTGAAATGTGAAATACCGGATGAAATGCTGCTAAATCTAGCGGTAGCTCCAACTTATTGTCAATCCTCTTGGATATTCTATAAGGACCAATATACAGGGGACTAAGCTTCCCCTTCTTGTCAAACCTTATAACACCCTTCATGGGTGAAACCTTCAAATATACTCAATCATCTACCTCAAACTCCTAGTCTCTTCTGCTAACATCAATATAGGATTTCTAATGACTTTGCACTATTTTCAACCTTTCTCGAATGATCTTCACTTTCTCCATAACTTAATGAATCAAGTCTGGTCCTATCAACCCAAACTCACCAGCCTCAAACAATCTAATAGGATATCTACATCTTCTTCTGTAAAGAGCCTCATAAGGAGCCATTTGGATGCTAAAGTGATAACTATTGTTGTAAGCAAACTAATGAGAGGTAACTAATTATCCTAATTACATTTGAAATTGATCACACACACCCTCAACATATCTAAAGTTTGAATTGTGTGTTCTGCCTGACCATTAGTATGAGGATGGCAAGTAGTACTCAAATTTACCTTCGAACCCAAACCTTTCTATAAAGACTTCGAGAATTGTGCAGTGAATTGCACACCTCTTACTGAAATGATGGACACCGGAATTTCGTGAAGCCTGACTACCTCTTGGATATATAACTTGACATAATCTTCTGCTGAAAAGGTAGTCTTTACCTGTAAGAATTGAGTTGATTTAGTCATCTGATCTAAAATCACTCAAATCAAATCATGTTGCCTGTTAAACCGTGGTAAACTAGTAATAAAATCCATATTGATAATCTCATACTTTCATTCTGAAATATTTATGTTCTAAGCATACCACCGGGCCTCTGGTGCTCCATTTTGACTTGTTGGAAATTCGAGCACTTAGCAATGAATTCTGGAATACACCTCTTCATACTACTCCACCAATAGACTTCTCCTAAGTCGCGATACATCTTTGTGGAATTAGGATGGATAGAATATCTGGAGCTATGAGCTTCCTCCATGATCCTCTCTTGGAGTTAAACCACATTTGGTACAGACAATCTATCTTGATACCTTTATACACCATCTCCCCATTGTTCAAAAGTCATCACTTTTTTGCTTATGAACATTTACCTTCAATTCAAGCAAGACATGGTCTTGGTCTTGTTTCTCTTTCACTTCGGACACTAGTGATGATTCAGCCTCATTCATCATCACCACTTCTTCTTTATTGGAATCCATTAACCAAACTCCCAATCGTGCAAGTATGTTCCTTCCTCAACATGGGAAATATTACCCATAGACAACCTGCTCAAAGCATTAACAACAACATTAACCTTACTGGTGATAGAGAATATTCATGTCGTAATACTTGAGTAACTCCAACCACATCCTCAGTATGAGATTTAATTTATTTCTAACTAAATACATACTGAAGACTCTTATGATCAGTGAACACATCAACATGAACACCATAAATATAGTGAAGCCATATTTTCAAAGAAAACACTACAACAGTCAATTCTAGACCATGGGTTGCGTAATTCCTCATGAATCTTAAGTTGCCTGGAGGCATAAGCTATAACCTTGGCACTCTGCATCAATACACATCCCAGTCCAACTCCAGACGCATCACAATACACCATGAAACCTTGCGTACCTTCTGGTAAGGTCAACACTAGGCAGTAGTCAACCTGGTTTTCAATTCCTAAAAGTTTTTGTCACAAGCTTCAGACCATTGAAAATTGTTGTCTTTTGAGTCAACTTAGTCAAAGGGAATGAAATGGACGAAAACCCCTAGACAAACCTTCTATAATAACCAGCCAATCCCAAGAAACTCCTAATATCAGTTGGAGATGTGGGTTTAGACCAGTTGTCAACTGCCTCAATCTTCCCAGTGTCAACTCAAATCCCTTCACCAGACACAATTTGGCCTAAGAATGCCACAGAGTCAAGCCAAAACTCACACTAAGAGAATTTGGCATACAACTCTCTATCTTTGAGAGTTCGAAGAACTACTCTGAGATGACTAGCATGATCCACTTGATTCCTCGAATAAATCATGATGCCATCAACGAAAACGATAACAAACATATCAAGATACAACTTAAGCATTCTTTCATAAGGTCCGCAAACGATGTAGGAGCATTAGTCAAATCAAAAGACATAACTTGAAACTCGTAATGACCATAGCAAATCCCGAAAGCTATCTTTGGAATATCACTTTCTCTTACTCTCAATTGATGATAGCCAGATCTGAGGTCTATCTTATAAAAACAGGTAGCACCTTGAAGTTGATCGAAAAGATCATTAATCTTCGGAAGGGGATACTTATTCTTTATAGTAATATTGTTCAATTGGCGTTAATCAATACACATCTTAAGAGAATCATCTTTCTTTCTCACAAATAAGACTAGAGTGCCCTAAGGTGAGATACTTGGTCGAATAAAACCTTTATCAAGAAGGTCTTTCAACTGTTTTTTTTAACACTTTCAACTCAGTTGGAGCCATTCTATATAACAGAATATAGATAGGGCGAGTATCAGGGATAATATCTATACCAAAGTCGATTTCTCTCTCAGGAAGGACTCCAGGAAGATCATCAAGAGAGATCTTCGAAAACTCACTCACAACTGGAATTGACTGAATAGGTAGTGTCTCAAAACTAGAGTCATTAACTCAGACTAAGTGATAGACACACCCCTTGAAAACTAACTTTATCGCCTTAAGGTACGAAATAAAACGACTCTTAGACATTACTGAACTACTCCTCCACTCAATAACTGACTCATTAGGAAACTGGAACTTTACTACTCGAGTCCTACAATCAACTTAGGCATAACAAGCATGAAGCTAGTCTATACCTAGAATGGCATCAAAATCCACCTTATCTAACTTGACTAGGTCAATCACGACGTCCTTGTGATTGACAGAATTGGTACAATCACGATAGACTCTCTCCGCTAGAATAGACTCAAGAAATTGTTGGGGGATAATATCAAACCTCATAGAAAATTATGAAGTCACAAAAGATAGACTTGCACCTGAATCTAGCATTTCATATACATAAAAAGTAAATACTTTAGTCATACCAGTGACAACATAAGGTGAATTCTCTTGCTCTTGGAGACTGGTAATAACATAAAGATGGTTTGCTTCTGCGTCTGTCCCTGAAGTAGCACCTTTTTCTGGCGGAGCCACTAAAGAAGATTGGGCTCTATTGTCTTCATTACCATTTCTATGCCTCTTCTTAGGGCAATCTCTCATGAAATAATCATTTTGACCATACTTTAAGCAATCAGTAGAGCCATCACAACACTCTCATGGGTGGTTCCTACCACACTTAGCACGTACAGGAGTCCAATTACCTCTTTGTGCCACACTACCTTGAGAATGTGTAAGTCTAGCTCTGAAGTTATGAGATTTTTCATTCTTGAATTTAACTTAAAGCTTTTTTTGAAAGGATGACCGGTTTTCATTACTCTTCTATTATCCGAACTTATTTTCTGTTGTCTTAGTTTTCTTGTTTCGAAACTCTTCTATATCCTTCAACTTATCTTCCTTAACCTGTTGCACATGAATTATTAGCCTTGCTATGTCCATGTCCCTTATCAACATTGCAACCTTACCCTTTTTTTTGGACATACGAGATAACCTAGATACAAATAAGCTCATCATGCTCCTCATTAAGCAACCATATCCGGAGCATAATGGAAAAGTTGAGTGAACTTAAGTTTGTACTCATGCACACTCATGGGTTCTTGCTTAAGAGTGAGAAACTCCCTTACCTTCGTATTCCTCAGTTCATGGATAAAGAAATGCCCCATAGAAACATCTTCAAACACATTCGAACTCACAATGATGGTCCTTTAGCTATACTCTTCTTTATTTGGTCAAACCAGATCCTCGAAACACCCTTTAATTGGTATGCAACTAGTTCCTCACCTCAGCATCTACAATAGGCATCACCTTAAACACTTTCTGCAACTCATCCACAAAGTTTTTCGAATCCTCAGTAACACTTGAACTAGTGAAGTCTGGAGGACTCATCCTCAAAAACTCACGGATCTTGGATGTATCAGCATACATCATGTCTATTCCCTCTTTGTTTCCTATCTTGGTTGGTCACAACTTGACTCAACATCCAAATAGCATTCCAGAACTCAACATTAGTGACCTCTTCTTGGGTTGCACTTTTGGTGCACTGGAGACCTTTTGATCCTAGGGATCAACATTCCTCTTAGCAGGGCGACCTCATATAACTCTTCATGGAGACATGATCTGAAATATACGCGCAAGCACGAATTCGAAAGAAACATTATATAGTCACAAAAAAGCAACAAAGAAGTAAGATAGTAACTAAATGTCGTAGCCTCCTAATTATAGATGTGGTGCGCTTCACACTGATAACAAGGACCCTACACACGACTTCATAGACATCATAGGACTCTTGAATTCTGTGCTCTAATACCAAGTTTGTCATGCCCCGAGCCTACACCCTGGACGTGGCCGGCACTCGAAATCATTACTAGCTCCAAGCGAACCCTTGGTCTGGCTCAACTCTCAACGAAAGACTTACTCAATATTAGATAAACTCAAAAGTAAAACTTTAACTCAATGTCTCAAAATAATAAACTCATAAATGTATAAGAACATTCAATTGGCCAAAAGAAGGTAACTCGATTCTCAAACATCAACAATGGAAATGAAAAAGACTCATAAACTACTATTGTCTATCTATGAAACCTCTAATACTATGAAGGATGTCGGGACAAGACCCCCAATAATCCTAACAAAACTGAAATAATCGAAATAAATAAGGGATCCTCTAGAAGCAATGAGGTTCACCAAAGCTAACTCGAATTGCGATGGTATCAAATAAGCGCATGTTGATGACCTTGATCTCATGCAGGCCAAATGACATTAATATATTGAATGTACGAGCATGTAAGGGAATACTGAACATAAAATAAAAGCTTGACATTGAAAAAGAAGGAAACATACTCACCTCAACTCATGGATACTCAATTCAATGTAGTATAATTTTGTACATCTTTTGGCTTACGTAACACACTTTGTGATTCCATAAAGTTGAGGCGCGTGAGAGATGTTTGAATGCCGCGTAATCTAAAAAGGTGTACAAAACTACCAAAAAAAATAGGTTAGAGGGGTAGTATGACCTTAATTTAGTTAAGATGTGTTTCTGAGATTTCAATCATAGTCTAGGGGGTACTTGTGTCTTTTTTCTTTAAAATTTATTGCAAACAATTATATTCATCGTTTGTTAATCAACTCCCTTTCCCAAATATTAAGACCTCATTTGTTTGCACTTAATGAAGGTATGAATCTTAATCATTCAGATTCAGTCCATTAAGTACGTTTAGGTCTGAATCTGACATTTAGATTCAACCCATTAAGTTCATTTGTTTGCACTTAATGAAGGTATGAATCTTAATCATTCAGATTCAATCCATTAAGTACGTTTAGGTCTGAATCTGAATCATTTAGATTCAACCCATTAAGTTCATTTGTTTTATTTTTTAAAAAGCCTCTTAATGGGTCTGAAGATGCCTGAATGAATCAGCTCTGTAGGAGACTTTTAACTACATTTAGACTCATTTAATAAGTTATCAAATAATAAATCATCGCTTCTCTACTTTGTGCGTGTCTTTTTATCTCATAACTAAAAAATTTATTTTTCTCTTTTCTCAATCAAACACCATTTTCCCCTCTTGAACTGGTAAGTTTCATAAATTCGTTCAAATATTTTTTTTATATTAATAATTTTCTTGTATTGACGTGTGTTAAGAACACTGGTTGCAATAATATTTTTGGAGTGTTGTTGTTTATCAAGGTTTTTGAATGAAAAAATAGTACTCCAAATCATGATTATTAAAACTTTTTTTTTAAATCAAAAGTGATATCTTTTGTTGAAATAAAATTTTATAATATTTTATTAATATAATGTTTAGTTTCACATGCACATTCAGATATTGAAAACCAAATACATTAATTATTTAGCGTTCAGATTTAGAGACCACATCTTAATATTCAAATATGTATTCAGATAAAAACACTTAGATGTTAATGTAAAACTTAATATTTAGATGTGTATTCAGATTCAAACCTCTTAATCTTAACGGAAACAAATGAGACCTAAGAGTACTTTAATTACTTTGTTTTAGATTTTACTTAAAGATCTCATTTTAAAATTTCTAAAACATTTTGAGTTGGATGATACGGATTTCAATTTGAAAGGATATATAAAACTTTCAATTTCTCATTTTATGTGGCACAAATAAAATTTAAAAAGTTAATCAAACATTTATTTGATCATAAATTTTATACATATTTTTAAATTAGTTTATTAATTATTGTGATTTATAATATGTTTTATGTAGTTTCTAATTATATAAATTATTAAACATTACATACTTAAATGGCAAAAATATACCAGGAAGATAATAATAAACTAACAATAAGCTATCAATAGTCACTTAGAAATTTAAAGACTATTGATAAAATCGTAGTGAAAAAATTTAATATACGTTGAAAGTTAAAATATTTAAATTAAAATAAATTATTAAATTTTAATTCAAATTAAGTGATAATGATATTAAATTAAACTAAGAAAAAACAAAGATGATTTATTAAAATTAGAAACGATAAACATACAAATTGGAAGATATGAGTACCAATGTGTAAAATTCAAATGTTTTCTTAAAAAGGTTAGGTAAAACAGTATTCATTACAAAACAGTGTTTAGTATCACACTATCATGTGATTCACATGGATTAAATACGCTTTTTTTTCTTTAATTACTTATCCATCTTTTTTCTATCTCTAATTATTTATATATTTTTTTTATAATTATTCCTAGTTATTTATTCATTCTGACAAATTAAAAACTAATTATTTTTTTATTTATTATATCCTCAAGTAATTATTTTGAAAATGACAAACTCCTTTGAAAATCTAAATTTTTTAATCTATACATTTTATAATTAATAGAGATAAAACGATAAAGTTACTATATCAATATTTATTTTCTTAACACATGTGTCAATTAAAAAAGAACAAATAATTAAAATATAAAGAATATTAGAAATCCACATATTATTTTTTATAAAAAACATTTTGTAGAAAAGAAAATTTCCTTATCAAAGGCCCCCATAAATGTTTGTTCAAAAACGTTAGGTAAGACACTACTGATTACAAAACAGCGTTAGTATCATGTGATTCACATGGGATAAAATATTAGAATATGTGGAACCAAAGGTTAGTCCAAATGCACACATATCCATATTATTTCAGACTAGTCACAACCTAGTGGATCTGTTCCCTTTACACATCAATGGAGGAAAATAAAGTACCATTTCTTCCTTCAATTACGCCTTCTTCAAAGGCTTCTTTTGATGCCGACGAAGATGATATTAGATCGATACATGATGTAAAAAGCTTCGTAAAGGAATTCCATTACGAATCGAAAAAGCTATGGTACTTAGCAGGACCTGCCATTTTCACTTCCCTTTGTCAATACTCATTAGGTGCTGTTACTCAAATCTTTGCTGGTCATGTTGGAACTATTCAACTTGCTGCTGTTTCTATCCAAATCTCTGTTATTGCTGGATTTTCAGAAGGAATACTGGTACCTATACTTATGTTTAATTTTAATTTTATATCAATCAATTGCACTTACCTAATACTTTTTTTTTTTTTGACAGTTGGGAATGGGAAGTGCATTAGAGACGCTGTGTGGGCAAGCATATGGAGCTAAACAGAAAGATATGCTGGGGATTTATATGCAGAGATCATGGATAATACTGAACGCAACTGCGTTAATTTTAATGTTTTTGAATATATTTGCAACACAAATTCTAAAATTAATTGGGCAACAAGAGAAGATAGCAGAATGGGCAGGGCAATTTTCTTTGTGGATGATACCAATGGTTTTTGCTTATGCATTTGAGTTTCCTATCATGAAATTTCTTCAAGCTCAAAGCAAAATTATGACTATGGCTGTTATAGCTGGAGTTTCATGTGCTATACACGCTTTGTTAACTTGGATTTTTATGTTGAAATTGGGTTGGGGTTTGGCCGCTGGAGCAGTGATTCTGAATTGTTCATGGTGGTTTATGGTGACTGCAAAAATGGTGTATATTTTGTGGGGGAATTCATGTGGTGATGCTTGGTCTGGATTTTCATGGGAAGCCTTCAAAAATCTTTGGGGATTTGTTAGATTATCTCTTGCATCTGGGGTTATGATATGGTTTGTTACTCTCTCTCTTTCCATCTAATTTTAATTTTAATTTAGGAGCGAAGCTATAATATTCAAAATATTAAATTTGTTTTTGTGTACTTTGCAGCTTGGAACTTTGGTATTTCATGTCATTGATTCTAGCCGCAGGTTACGTTGAGGATGCAGAAATCGCTGTCGATGCTACTTCCATATGGTTTGTTATAAATTCACTCACCTACTCCCACTAATCTTTTTACTTTCAACTAACTTGACAGAGTATTGTACTTGTTAATAATAATAATAATAACTTTATGAGTATATGCAATGAAAAGGAGTAAACTATCTAAGCAATAATGACATATAGTGGGATAAAGTATTAGGGCGTGTTTGGTACAAAGGAAAATGAAACTTTTATGAGTATACTTTTTTTCAGAAAATATTTTTTTGTTAATCAATCAAATATGAAAAAATAAGTTAAAAATTTACTTATTTTTAAAAATATTTTTTAAAAAAACAATTTATTTTCTTACCAAACACACCTTTACTATTATAAAAATTACTATATATTAAATAAAATCTTTTTCTACGACCTCAAGGATCTATCATTATGACTTTTTTGCTTTAAAGGTGGGTTATTAAAAGCGAAGTATTAAACCTACTATGAAACTAGTACTATTTAATTTATAAGTAAAATAGGTTATGAGCTATGAGATGTGGAAAAGGGAGATGGATTAAAAAGTAGAACAATAGAAAAGTATATCTTGTGGAAAGGGATTTTATATTTATTTTGGGTTTTGGAAAGTCATTGTAGTTGGTTTCCACTTGTGACATTTTGCAAGAAAGTTGAAAAGTAAAATACAAAACATGATTCACCTACTCATATTTAAAAACATATATAGTATGGTCACTTTGGTTAAGCACAAAAAATCAACAAAGGATGAGAAAAAAAAAGAGTAGGATTTTTGAAAAGTTGTTAAAATCATTTCAATATAACTATAATAAATTCATTATAATCTCATATATAATGAATAGTAATAATGAACGCGCATACATACATAGAGATTACTAACGCGATACGAATTGCAGCGCAAACATCATAGGATGGACGTTCATGCTGTGTATTGGATTCAATGCTGCGATAAGGTATGTAGTTTTGTTTAGTAAAGGAGTAATATAAAACCTAAGAGTAAAATTTGTGATTATTTTAATTTGTGTATGTAGTGTAAGGGTATCAAATGAACTAGGAGCAGGACATCCAAGAAGAGCAAAATTTTCAGTATTAGTGGTGTCAATAACTTCACTTGTAATTGGTGCATTATTGACACTTTTACTCATACTTACAAGAAGCCAATATCCACTTTTGTTCACAAATAATGTGAAAGTTCAAAAAATGGTGTATGATCTTACTCCTGTATTGGGACTTACACTCTTCGTCAACACACTCCAACCTACACTCTCTGGTATGAACTTACACTATTTCTTCATTATATAATATATACGTGGTAGAAATTGATACAATTTTAATATACATTGTTTTTTGTAAGTAGGTACTCACTTCGTTTCTATTTACATGTTGTCCTTACTAAAAAAAGATGTTACTACTCTTTCTCTCCAGTATTGTTTGTCAGGTATACAAAATTAATTATCAATTTAAACAATTAAGAAACAACTAGTCATTTTTTTCAAATTGTACCCTTAATAGTTACATAACTACCGGTTTCAAAAAGTAGTCATTTTAAAGTTACAAGACTATTTTAATGTGAAAAATGTTGTTTTTACAATTTTCAGAAAGTATAAATCATTTGTAGCAGAGTTATATTAGTCAAATTGCACTTTATATTATATTTTTCTTAAAGATTGTGCATGATCTTATCAATACAAGCAATAGTGGACGAAGGGAATATTATTTTTCATTTCATATAAGCAATGCATAAATTAGACTATTCTTTATATTTTACCTTTGGAGAGTTATTAGTTTTGAAAGTATGTATTTGACAAATATATAAAAAACTAAGTAATTAAATTCATATTCATTGGTCAATATATTAATCAAAATACATTACTTTATATTTATTGATTGAAAACTTGACTTTAAGAGAATATTAAATAAATTTACAACTTATCCAATTTTTTAAGAGACCTAAAATCTATAACGATGGCAACTAAATAAAAACGGAGGAATTATATATATATATATATATATATATATATATATATATATATATATATATACACATTTAAGAGTAAATATGTTTTTTAATTAAATAATGTACATGTTGAAACACTCCTTTTACCTATTTTGAAATGGGTGAAATTAGACTTTACATCAAATGACATTTCTACTCACGTTATTGGTTGTCCAAATTGTCTACTCACATTTTCACATTATTGTACCATTTCACACTTTGACTATGATTTCCAATGGAATGAATAGTAATTTCTTTATATCATCAGTATATAAAATAGGGAAAAGGGTCAAAAATATCCTTAACTTTATTTTATTGGTTGATTATACCCTTATCGTTAAAACGAAGTTATTTTTACCTTTCTCGTTATCAAACTTGTCATATGTACCCCTCAATAGGATGGAAAGCCCAAAATTGATCAAAATTATCCAATTTCAATTGAAATTACCCATTTCATCTTTTTAACCCAAATCAAATCCACCCAAATTCAAATCCAACCCACAAAACATATCAAATTAAATCCCAATATCAATTTCTTCATCTTCTTCCTTGTGGAAAAAAAATCATCTCTCTACTCCTTAAAAGCTACGTACATTTGCAACAACATATATTCTTATGGATTCATCATCTTGTCGATTCAATTTTCTTACTTTTAACATAATGAATCTTCATTAGAACAAGACAAAGTAATTGATCTTCATTAGAACAAGACAAATATCTTCATTAGAATCTACCACTAGCAATAGCTTCACTGTAAACACATCCTTCTTTTTTCATGAAGTAATTGAAATCCATAGGAAAATAAGAGTAAAAACTTCAGACCCATATTTTACAGAATCATCTTCAGAAAAAAGGACCAAATATTATTGTTCATGAGACTATTAAAAAAAAAAAGTAATTCAATCTTTAAACCAAAAACCCATTGGATTTTTATCAATTTTCTGGTAATTGCCTCCTCCCTGAAGGTTCGAAAAAGAAAATTTTTAATCCGCCATTAATGGTGGATTGTCAGACCTCGGATTCATCGAATGTAAAGATTCGTTTTTCACTAAAAAAAATAGAAGCCCTTTGAGTGTTGCCTCCTATGATTGAAAAAGAAGATCAGGAAAATTGCTATTGAGATTACAAACCTATTTAGCAAGAAAAGAATTTGGTTGGGTCCTTTTAGTATTGCTAAAGAAGTTCCTGAGGTTTATTGGAAGTTTATTTCTGAAAAAATTGAACTTGAGTTCTTCTTTTTCGAGTGATCCACCATTAATGGCTACTTCTCAGAATGGAGGTTCACCAAATGAGTCTCATGATATATTGAAGAAAGCTAATTGCTTGGGTTACTTGTTTGTTGGGTCGGGTTTGGGTTAGAATGGGATGATGGGTTTTTTTCCGGGTAATTTATTTTGATTTGGGTAATCAGTTAAAAGAGGGGTATATATGACAAGTTTGATAACGGCAGAGGTAAAAATAACTTCGTTTTAACGGTAAGAATATAGTTAACCAATAAAACAAAATTGAAGGATATTTTTGATCCTTTTCCCTATAAAATATAGCAGTACCAGCATGTAGATTTTGTAGTCAATCGAAGAATATTTTTTTTATAATAATAAATCAATTCTTTATGATATATTCTATATAAATGGTATATACTATATGAGAATTATAGAAGATTGAAGAATAATTCTTGAAAAGAATAAACTAGTTATATATGATTCTTTGAGGAATGTTTTTCTTTAAAATTATCTATAATATTCTATACGTATATATTATGATATATATAATGTGTTTACACTTATTACAATATATTATAGTATTTTTATTTCAATCGCTACTGATTTATTATTTTAATATACGATATGTATCAAGTAAATCCTTGAGAAAAACTCTTCAACTTTTTGACCATAAGTCACTTATAAAAAAAAATAAAAAATTAGCCAACGAACTAATACTACTGTGTATACAATAGTTAATGGAGAGCTAAAAGTGAGTTTTAGTTTATTTTATATAATAAGATTCTTCCTCCATATATTATAAAGAAAAGATGAAAAATACTATCAATTTTTTTTTAAAAAAAATATAGCTATCAAGAACAAAATAACACTTAAGAGTTTTGAAATAGAATTAGTAAAATGTTACCATAAATATTATTCACTTCATTATGGAATATTTATTCACTATTTCACTTTATTCCGAAATTTTTGTTTGGCTACTAAAAATCAAATACAACTTGAATTTGTATTTAGAATTTTTGAAAGTACCTTATTTGGTATTTTCACTTTTTACTATTATTTTATTTTTTAATTATTACCCCCAACATTTTATTTTTTAGAAAACTACCTTATTTATTTTACCTACCAACCAAATTAAGAAAGGACCATCAATCAAATAAATACAAACACACTTGAATAGTTTATTTAATTATGGGAATTTTCTTTAATAAGCAAAAATCAACTTTACTCTTCCTCAACTCCTCTTGAGGAGCGATATTATGGAAACACCTAACGGTTAAAGTATGTGATTATATTATTCGATAATCTCATGTAAAAACTTAAGTTGTTAGAGAGAACATATCTTATTCAGAAGTTGATTATCTCATCTAAAAGCATAAGATTTTATTTTTTAATATGGATGGCGGAGATTCGATGTCAGGACCTCTGCTTGCTCTGTTACCATGTTAAAATTATGTGACCATCTCATCTAAAAGTTTAAGCTATTAAAAAAAAACACATTTTTATTATTTAATTATATTCTCGATAAAAACATTGCTTTATATGTGGTTGCTTTAATATTCAATAGTAATGTTATTTACTTTTTTATATTATAAAAATTAAGTTGGATTATAATTTTCATAATATTATGTGAAAGCACAGGGGTGGCAATTGGAGCAGGGTGGCAAGAACAAGTTGCTTATGTGAACATAATATGTTATTATGTCATTGGAATTCCTTTGGGTCTCTTTCTTACTTTCTTCATGAAATGGGGCATGCCGGTATCAATCAATCATTTTTTCTCATCTTGTTAATATTTTATTTTTCACTTTTATCATTTCTATTTTAATATTTGTATTAATTTATTTATATATTTTGTTTTCAGGGCATGTGGTATGGGATGTTACTAGGAACTACAACTCAAACTAGTGTTCTCATTTGGATAACTGCTAGAACTGATTGGGACAAGGAGGTAACATTCTATAATAATAATATGATACGTATCACATAAATTGAAACAGACAAAATATTACGTAACGTCTAATATATGCAGGCTTCTGTTGCTGAAGAGAGAATAAAGCAACTAGGAGGAAACAAAAGCTTGGATGTCATTGATGGATATGCCATCAATTGAGACTCATAGAGTTACTCCAACTATTTCCACTTCTCAATTATTTAATTTTCCTTTAAATCCTTGATTAGTGTTATTTATCATTTGAGAAAGCTTTTTGTAACCTACTTTTGGTATGTTCTTTCTTTATTTTTTTGGTCTATGGTCTTAAAAATAGTTGCTCATTTTTATTTATTCAGTTTGACAAATTAAGAGGTAATTTATTACGGAGAGAATATATATTTTTTCTCATTTTTTTATAATTTATGTGATACGATTTAAATTTGAGAATCAAACCTTTTAATTTTGATAGTAAATTTGGATATCAAATTTTTAAATATTTTGAATTTAAAATTTACCTCTGGTAAAACTATGTGGAAAAAAAATTATGGTAGTATTTGGGTATAAACTTTCAATTACTTTTAGCAAGTTATTTTTTGGTATAGTTTTTATTGAGATAATAATGTTAATTGTGGAACTTATACTATTAATCATGTGTTTAGACATAGTATTTATAATAAAAAAAAACTGTTTATTCAATTTTAGTAAAAAAATTGATATATCATATATTCATTTATGTGTCCATTTATTTATATAGTAGATACTTTAATATTCATTTCATATGCAATTTCCTTAATAGAAATCATATCACTAATAATACATATATATATATATTTTTAAAAAAGATAACATTCATAAGTATTTTTTGTTTTAAAAAAAGGGGCCCCAAAAAATATGAGGGCCCCAAGCAATTGCTTTAGTGACCTAGGGATTAAGACGGCCCTGAGAGTAGGGGCGTATATAGGTCGGTTTGTTTGGTTTTTCATTAAAAAAATCTAAACCAATTATGTCGATTTATCAAATCTAAAAATCAAATCAAACCACATAAAGTCAATTTTTTTTCGACTTTAGTTTGTTCTTTCGGCTTTTTGTTTTTTTACAACTATACGGTATTTGTAAAAGAGGTTAAATATTTTTTCACTCACCTGTATAATTAAGCTAAACTTAAAAAATGTTAAGTGAATATAAATTTTCGAAAAGGCGATAAAATTCACATGAGTATAGAATATTTTTTTAGAAATATCAACGTTCATTATATTACATTAATAAGATTAAAGGGTAGAGGCAAACCGAAAACAAAATAAAATATTTACAATGTAAATTGTTAACTTTGAATTTGAAAAACTATAACAATATATATAATTATAATTTCGGATCTTAATGCACAATAAAATATTTACAACTTTTACAAGTCCAAATTTGAAATAAAATATCTAAACATTGACAATTATAAACTAACTAAAAATATATCGACAGGAGCGGCTCAACGTTATCAGAGACCTACAACGAAATCTTAATTAGAGGCCTAAAATCTAAATAAACTTCACATGCATTTATTTAAAATTTATTTTTCTTACATTTTTAAATGCAAAGTATTACTTAATTTTTTTTATATATAAATGATTTATTCGATTTCTTTTTCAATTACTAGTTTTAAATAAGATTTTATCAATTTAACGTTGAAAAATATTATTTTACTCGGGCAATATTATATGAATTGTTAACATAGTTCTACAAGTAATGAGTTGGCATATTTCAAATAAGTATAAGAGTTAGAACCATAGCTTTGATGAAATTGATAATTTGGTTATTCCACATTTTATTATGATTGTTGTAATGCTTCAAAATTTAAGAAGAAATGGAAAAAGAATTTACAATTCACTTTGTTCAACACTTTTCGATTATTAATTGATATTATGACAGAAGATTACTCTAACTTATCAAATTTTTTAAAGAAGAGAGTGTTTTGAGTTAAAAGGAATAAAGTAACGTGAGTAGTAGTGAAGAGAGTGGGGTTGAAGAGGATAAAATAATAATTTTAAATATATATTTTTTTATCATAAATAATCAATGTTTTTTCTAAAAATAATTATACCTAATTTAGTCTAGGTAAGAATTTGAAGCCCCCTAAAATTGAGGGCCTTATTAAAAATAAGCATAGAGCCAGGCCTATATATAAAAAAAAGTAGATTATGAATAATACTTCCTCCGTTTCACAAAGAATGACCTAATTTGACTTGACACGGAGTTTAAGAAAATAAAGACAACTTTTGATCATGTGGTCCTAAATTAAAGTTATGACAAATGTAGAAAATTTCTCTTTAATTTTGTGGTCTTAAACATGCCACGTGGAAAGTTATTACCAAAAAAAGAAAGAAATCATTCTTTTTGAAACATACTGAAAAGGAAAGGAGGTCATTCATTTTGAAACAGAGAGAGTATCTTATATCTTATATATATATATATATATATATTGATTTGATTTAAGTTCGATTCAACTTTTTTTCTTATAATACCAAATCAAATCAAAAGTAATCAATTTTTCTTTAAACACTAAATCAACCAAATCAAACCATAAATTATTTTTTTCTGATTTGATCATCAATTTAATTTGGCTTGTACACCCCTGGAGAGATATAAGTAGAATGTGTAGATAAAACTTATACAAGACTCCTCTCATATTTTGTCAAGTCAATTATTGGTCTCATTTTCAAAAATAGCTAGAGTCCCAACTCACTTTTTTTCCCCTCTCTCATCCTTTAAACTTTTTTCCCAATCTCTTCCTTTTTAACTTTTGTTTTTTCTTTGGTTTCAGCTTTTTCATCAATGCCCCTTAAAAAGTTTGCACTTCCCTACTTTAATAATTTTATTTCTGGAAAGTATGAATATTTCCCTCTTATTCATATCTGGAAAGTAATATTTAAATATAAATTATACTCCCATCGTCGGTATTATTTATCATAATTTCTATTTTTAGAGTCATATTAAAAAAACTTTGACTAACATTTTAAGATATATTCTTTTATCATATTAATATGCAAAAAATTATAATTTATAGTACTTTTCATATAATTTTAGAATATCTAATTTTTTTGTTTAAAATATCGAATTAATGTGATCTAATTTAACTTTGAAAATTAGTCAAAATGACTTTCGAAAAGCGCAACATGACAAACAATACCGGACGGAGGGAGTAAATAATAATCTTATTAGCTTACTTTTTTTTTTCTAGCTTTACAATTTTTTTTTATATTTTTTTGAACATTATTTATACTTTAAAAAAAATATTTGTTAGATAAAATTAAAACTAATAATTAATTATATCTTAACTTTATATGATAACGTGGATAACTAATCTAGAATAGTAAAAATAATATCAAAATAATAAACTCAAAACTTATGTATTGATCACAATAAATTAAACCAAAATCCACTACATAAAAAAAAAAAAAAACTTAAAACAATTAAATCAGCTAACCAAATTTTTGAAAGATTTGGTTAAGGTAGAAAGGAAAAAAAAACACAATTTTTTTTAAAAAGTGTAAAACAAAAGAACTATTACATGTGAGCTGAAGTGTGATTTCATATTCTCCAAAAATTATGATATGAGAGTTTCATATCAGCAGAGGTGTGATTTCATATTCTCCAAAAATTATGATATGAGAATTTAATATCATGATTTGAGATATATTTAATACAATTAATTCAAAAATTTATATTTTGTTAAAACAATCTCGCATTTATATCTACTAATTATTTATTTTATATGTATATAAAATTTATAATAACATCATTACTTTTTAAATTTATTATTCTCACCAATATATAATCACTTTTAATACACCAACCGATTGTTGAATCAAAGTTTGATGAATTAAAGTAGATAAAACAATTACTTAAGTGGAGAATAAATAACTTTGTAATAATTTATTATGCGATTCCATAAATTTTTGTTTATTTGGTAAGATTTAATAAATAATTGAAGTTATTTTAATAGTTTTACAAAATTTCTTATATTTATAAGAAAATATACAATACAAAAATTCTATATCGCATATTCAAAATAAAATTTTAATTTTATCTTATAATTTTATATTATAATATTATCATAATATCATATCGTATAATCAAACGGGGCCTTTAGAGTCCCATCTCTCTCTTCCTCTTTTAACTTTTTTCCCGCTCTCCCCCTTTTTTAACTTTTTTTTTTCCTTCTTTGGTTTCAGCTTTATCATCAATACCTTTGTGCAATTGTTTTAAATTTTGCACTGCTTTACTTTAATAATTTTATTTATTGAAAGTATGAATAATATTTCTCATTTTATTCATTTAATTTCTAACATTTTAATATTAATTTCCTATCTCATATTAGTTATGTATATTACTAAAAATAATTATTTAAAATTATATGTTAATTTATAAAGCTAAAATATAATTAATCACAATTTTCCTATTTTATTATAACAATCAATTCTTTTTTGAAGTATAAACAAAAATTATAAAGTTATTTCTTAAGAGTTTTCTTTGCAACTTCTTATAGATCTCACCATTTCTGATAAATAAATATTTCCCGTAAGAGACTAAAAAATTAAAATTAAAATATTATCAAAAAAGGAAAATAATTTTTTTTTAAACAGAATAAAAAAAATAAGTTATTCTTTTTTGAGTGAGTACTTTTGCAGCTTGATAAATAGGTCCCATGCCTCACACACATTATAAAGATAACTAACCAATAATTTCTCTAAGAATAGTGTGCATCTGTTTGCTTAGGTGTGAAAATGGAGGAAAATAACATACCACTTGTTACTTCAATTACACCTTCAAATGCTTCTAACCAAATCCTTGTTATTGCTGGATTTTCAGAGGGAATACTGGTACGTATTTTCTTAATTTTAGGGTCTACATGTTACTATTTACTCTCTGGTAACTCACTTAAAACTCTCTTTAATTAAACTTATTATTACACTGCTTGATGATTATATTTTGATGTAACACTAATACAAATATTTTTGAAATATGACATAAAGATGTCCTTTGAAGTGCTGCAGCTCGGAAACCCCGGAAAAGTTCCCTTTTCACAACATACATTCTATGGAGATTATGGGGTAAATTCAATATAATAGACGTCTGTTGGCATTCCAGCCTTCCTTCTCTTTTCAGGTCTATCCGAAAGAGAATCCAGTACTTCTTGGTCGTGAATATCTGAACTGACTGTTTGTTGTTCAAGAATTCTTGTTTAGGCAGTTCATACCAACTCTTTTCTCACTGAGATCATTTTCACGAGTTCTACTCATCGGAATTCAATTCTGTAAAGTCCTATGAGTTTCTTAATATCTTTGCTACAAGAAATATCAACCAAGCCTAGACTTATCATCGCACCCATTTCCAGATGGCCCTAGACCTTACCTTTCCCAGATTTCGTCTGAGACAGGCCTAATCTAAAAAAATTATGTCACTATATGGAAAATTTTCTGGCCCAACCATTAGCCTACTCATAACGATCGGGATGGGACATTACCATAGATACTAATTTAATCATCGTTTGTCTCCGAGTGATCAAACAAGAAAAATTGGGCCAAAATTGAAAAGAGGGAGTACCTTAATCCTTTAACAATTGTGGGTATTTGTATTAACAATTGTGGGTATTTGTATCACATGTCACTCTCGGTCTCAAGTAGCTTTTTGAACCGGACGATGTTTCCACCGAACCTTTACTAATTTTATCTCCTTTTTCCTCAACTTTTGTATATCCCAATAAAGAATCACAACCGGTTCCTCTTCATATGTAAGTCTAATTTGTCCAATACTATTGAATATCACTTGACAATATAATCCCCATCCCATGGTAATTCTTTAACATAAACACATGAAAACTAGGCGGCTCCAGACAAGTTGGGTGGTACTGTTAACTTGTAATCCACTGGCCCAACACGGTAAAAAATCAGTGTAGCGAGGGATAGGATTATACTTTTTACCAAACCTCATGACTCCTTTAATAGGTGGCACCTTCAATAGAACTTGATCACCAACATGAAATGCCATGTCCCTTGCCTTGCGATCCACATACTCTTTCTACCTACTTTGGGCTGCCAACTTGAATGCCCCTCACCTTTTATGGACTTTCTTAACCAAATCGACACCCAAAGGTTTCACATCACCAACCTCAAACCACCCTATAGGTGATGTGCATCCCCTCCCATAGAGTGTCTCTAATGGTGTCATATCAATGTTGGAGCGATAATTGTTATCATAAGAGAACTCACATAAGGGCAAGAACTGATCTCAATGGCCCCCAAAGTCAATCGCACATACTTTCAACATATCTTCCAATACCTTAATTGTTCTCTCTAGTTGACCATCAATATGTGGGTTAAAGGTTGTGCTGAAATGATTTGAGTGACCAGCACCTCAAGCAACTTACCTCAAAACTTAGTGGTAAACTAAGTGTCACGATCTGAGATGATAAAAGGAGCACCTCGTGCAACCTTACTATTTCCTTAACATAAATCTTAGCCAACTGTTGAGAGATGTAATCCAATGTGACTAGAATAAAGTGGACTAATTTAGTCAACCAATCTACAATGACAAACTAAGTCATACTTCCCCAGGTTCTTAGGTTGTCCCACTATGAAATCCATGACTATTAGGACTCGCATTGGGTAATTTGGTTCAATTTCATTTTTATTATTTCAATTTTTTAGTTTTTATTGGTTATCAAATTTGTTGTACCAACAACCAAATAATTTTTTTTTGTGTAATTCGATTTGGTTTGATTCGATTTATATATTAAATTTGAATTTTGGAAACCTAGAACTAAAATTTGAAATCGCGGCAGTACTGGACGTCGTTTGCTGGACGGACCGGCGGAAGCTTTCTGGATCTTGGAAGTTGAAAAAAAAAGCTGAGAAGGAGCGGCAACTGCTGCAGAAAGAGAAAAGACGATTGGAAATTCTTCTCTAAAATCAAAAAGACAAATATGAATCGTAAGGGCTACGACAAAAAGAGAAATGAAAGGCTTAATAATATAAATATCTTATTTAGTATTAATAATTAAATAATATTGAATATATATTTCGGTTAAACTAACATACCGAATTACAAAAACTATGTTACTAATAATCGAACCGAAAAATCAAATTCACAAAAATTATGAACCGATATCAAACTAACAACCGAAACCAAAAGATTGAAAAAAATTGATTCGGTTTTGTATTTCAGTATTGATGCCCATCTCTAATGGCTATCCTTTCCCACTTTCACTCAGAATAGATATTCTCTAAAGTAAATTTGTAGGCTTTTAATGTTCATACTTCACCTGTTGACAATAAACATACTCAACAATTTTCTTCTTCATCCAAGGCCACCAATAAGGCTGCCTCAAATCCTGATACATCTTGGTCATAACTGAATAAATAGAGTACCACAAACCATGAGACTATGCCAACACATTATGGATCAAGTCACCTACCCGAGGAATACAAATTATTCTTCTAAAATTGAGTACGCCTCATGGATTATAAATGGCATCTTGGGTCTTCCTAGATACCACCTTATTTCTGAGCTTATTCAAGTCCTCATCCTTAAACTTCTTAGCCTTAATTTCTTCTACAAAGGTGGGATTTACCTCAATACTGACTAACACTGTATCCTTCTCAGAGATGCTCAACCGCATGAACTTAGAATACATAGCCTGAATCTCTTTGGCCAAGGGTCTCTTAAACACCCCAAGCAAATCAAACTACCCATGCTAACCATTTTCCGGCTCATTGCGTCTGCCACCACATTGACCTTTTAAGAATGATACTGAATAGTCACATCTCCTGCCTTAGATTAAGATCCTTCTGAGTGAACGCATGTTATAGATTGCCATCAGTGAATACCTCACACTTGATTCCATAAAGATAATGCTGCCAGATCTTGAGTGAAAACAGTGTCGCTTCCAACTCTATATCATAGATGAGGTAGTTTCTCTCATGGACCGTCAATTGTCTGGTAGCATAAGCAATAACTTTCCTTTCCTGCAACAAGACAGAACTCGAGCCCGAATTTGAAGCATCACAATAAATAATGAAATCCTTACCTTACATTAGTGATGTCAGAATTTGTGTTGTCGTCAAAATATCCCTGTGCTTTTGGAAACTCTTTTCACACTTATCCTACCACTTGAATGGTACCTCCTTTTGAGTCAACCTGGTCAAATGCGTAACAATAGTACTAAAGTTTGCACAAACTTGCTGTAGTATCTAGAAAGACCCACGAAACTCCTAACTTCTATCACCGAGTTATGCCAAACTTAGTTCTTAACCGTCTCAATCTTTTGAGGATGTACTATCGCCCCTTCTCTCGAAACCACATGCCCATGAAAGGCACACACTTTATGTTTCCCACTATACCCAAAACAATAGAAGGTGATATGGATGCTTCTCTTTTACCTAGATCAATATGTCATCTATAAACAGAATCACAAAAGAACCCAAGAATCATTTGAACACCCCATTCATCAAGAACATAAACAATGTAGGCGCGTTAGTCAACCCAAATGACATAACTAATAACTCATAATGCCCATTTAGGTCCTAAAAGTTGTCTTAGGTATGTGATTAGGCCTAATATTTAACTGATGGTACCCCAACCTCAAGTCAATCTTAGAGAAGATGGTTAATCAAATTATCTATATGGGGTAAAGGTACTTATTCCGAATGGTGACCTTATTTAATTGCTAGTAATTTGTACACATTCTCATGCTACCATTTTTTTCTTTACAAAAAACAAATGAGCACCCTAAGGAGAAGCACTAGGACGAGCAATCCCTTATAAAGTAGTTCATAAAGCTATGTCTTAAGTTCTTTCAATTCTTCCATAGTTATGCGATAAAGAGGGATATAAATTGGATTAGTGACTGGCTCCAAATCAATAAAAAAATCTGTCTTCCTATTCAGAGGCATACCAAGTAGATCTGTAGGAAACACGTTTAAAAATTCTAAAACCAAGACTCAATGGAGGTAGACTCTGCACTAACATCCTGAAGATGAGTTAAATCGTTACTAGCCCAAAGGAAGAACACCATTTCCCGCTCTAATATTTCCCCACCTGGGATCTCTAGATTCATTATTTTAGCATCACAGTCTAATACAACAAAATAAGGAGACAACAGAGTCATAGCTAAGATCATATCAAAGTCTAGTATATCCAATATGGCTAAATCTATGTACCCATAAAAATTACAAAACAATCATGATACACAGGTTACCATTAAAGACTCTTTTTATATAACATAGGTAGGGGAATCAAAGGTTTGACAAATTAAGTACAGATGAGTTACCACTACAAACTCTCCAGTTGAGTAGCAACATAGATAGGAGCGTTGAAGTTATAACACAAATCAAGTCCAAGAGAAAAATTAACAGATATATTAGAATAAGTACAACCCGGATTAAACTAAAATGTAGCCATTCGGTCTCAGACAAGAATTATACTTGTTATCACAACGTCTAATACCTCAACCTCTGTTCTGCCAAAAAAGCATAACACTAATCTCTATCATCATTACAGGCAACCCCCCTTCTGGGATGTACCACTCCTCTTCGTGAATCATCATTTTCTCAGCCTCTATGCCCTCCCTAATTACCTCCTCACACACTATGTTGAAGTCCTCCACTATTACTACCTCCACTTGCTGGAACGACGACTCTAGTCTGCTGCTAAACCTGTCCAACAATCCGTCTATAAGGATATTCCCTCTTAAAGTGTCCCGACTCACTATAATTAAAAGATCCATGGTCAAGCGAAGTCTTGCTGTTGGATGTACGAGAAACCCCTTAACCACCCTGAGTCAGAGTATGTTTTGGCACCCCTAATGACCACTTGTAAAAGCGGGTATAGCCGACTGAATCAGACAAGCTGAATTCACATGCAGACCGGAACCCTTAGACTACGAACCACTATAGTTGCCCACATTTCTTACCTCTTAGTCAATTCCTTGGTCTGTCCAATCTGTCAAAATTCCTCTATCCTTTTCACAAAATCAATCACCTAATTCAAGTTTTTACCAACAGAGGTCATATGAACAGACAAAACTTGCAATTTTGAGTCAAACCTTTGACGAACTAGAAAATTCTCTCTTCCTCATTGTTACCAACCATGTAATGTAACGGGACATGTCATTGAACTTAGCCTCATAAGTGGTCACAGTTATATTGCCCTGCTTAAGAGCCATGAATTCATCCTTCTTTCGGCCTCTCAAGGTACGAGATACATATTTCTCCAATAATGAAGTATGAAACCGTGTCCAAGTTAGTGAAGGAAAGACTGTGTTCAACATTCCACAAAATCTCTCCACCACTGCTTTGCTTCATCCTAAAGATGAAAAGTCACAAACTCAACCCCGTGTTGCTGCAGAATACCCAACTAATTATGTAGCCTCTCATAGAAGTCATAGAAGTCTAAGATGAATTCAAAGTCATCCTCACTCTCAGAACCATGGAACATTGGATGCTTAAAAGCTTCACAAACATTTTTAGCATCTCATGTTCAATGTAAATCATCATAGGGCCAAGTAATGGGTGGGTGAATGCATAATTGGACAAGTCTCCATCCATCTTAAAAATCATAGAAGAAATATGATAGATAACTAGAACCCTATTAGCCTGCACTGTGGGAGTAGCTCGCATACTTTCCAATCTACTTAGAAACGTTAACACTTAGGTGAACCACCCAAAGTCCATAGGGGGAAGACCTGCAACCCCGACCTATTTTCTCACCTTTGGCTTAACATCCCCCTTAATCTCTATCTCCACCTCTCCTTCCACATGATCCTAGGGTATGGGTGAGGTCTCTTCCCGTGGTACATTCTTTGGTTGTGATCCACCTCTTGCAGGCGTTTTCCTTCATTTCCCCCTACCGCTACCTTTGCCACACCCTCTTGTTGTGGGATCAACTGGTAGCTTTTTTGTTGGAGCTAGTGCCTTACATAATTATGTCTCGTATCAATCATCTACGGATAGAAGAGTGAAAGAAATTAGATATCAATTTGAATCGTCAGATACCAATTGAAATCAAGTCATAACATGAAGGAAGAAATAAGTGAGAATTTTCCTAAAGTCATGTAACTTCTTGAAGAAAAATAAAAATGTCTCTAACCGTTCCACAAGACTCTAGTAGACTCATTTGAATACGACGAGATCAACAAAATTAGGCACATGATACCAACTTTATCATAATCCAAACCATCGTGCGTGACACCCACACTAAACCACTTGGTGGGATAACCCCTTACCTTACCCCAAAACATAATTTCTAAAATCAAGTCTTCATAAAATAGTAAGAATCGTTTAAGAAACAACTAAAGAATTGAGTACTCATAGATTCAATCAATAGTTAAATACTTTACGGAAATTAAAATCCCTTAGAACTGAATGTCGTGGTACCAAAATCTAATGTAACCTATAATGGGGATATAACCCTGAAAACTTCGCAAAATACAAACTAATAGTCTAAAATGTCTATGTCCAAAAAAGATGGACAAGAAAAGATAGGTATCGTATTTGAAAAGTAGATACGAGAAATTGGAAGAGTAGTTCACTTTTGGATTTGAAGTCACTCTTTCTAAAATTGGTCTCGTGTCAACCATACTCAACAAGAAAGGAACAAGTTCAGTATCAGTACATAACATTGAATGTATTGATAGAACCACACATTCAATTCCAAAATATGAATGTAAATAGATAACTACAACATAGTAAACACATGCAAATATATATAACAATAATCACAAATACATAGAATCTCAGTCACAGTATCATGGATCAACCAATACTTGGCACATATCTCATATGATCACAATTATAAATTCCCATTCCTCTCCTAGAACCACAAATACATGTACTTGGTCCTCCTATGGAACCACACACAAACTGTTAGTGTACTGATATGGTACCCGAGCCAATCCTGATTGTTATTCATACCGAATGTGGTATCTAAGCCAGCCAATTGTTAGTGTTTTTGTACTAGTGTGGTACCCGAGTCAACCAACAATAAAAAACAATCATGTATAGTCAGAACAACAATGAAAAATAACACTTGAAAACCACAAGTAAAGTTAATAGGTTCATTGCATAAGATTATTCAGCATGATTTCATTTCATATGCTTCCTTATGTTTTCCCTACCATGCATTGTACCAATGATATTATAACGAAATAGACATGCATACATACATAAATTGGAAAGCGTACGAGCATTACCTACTAAAACAATAAATACATACAACAATCAATCAAAAATGATCTAATAATATCCGGATTATAACTAAATCCTATCCCAATCCAATTCATGATCATTCTACCCAACCTAAGCTTTTTCCACCATTAAATCAAGTCAAAATCCTCCCCTGAGAGTAATATCCTAGATTTTAAGGCTTAAGAATCAATTTACAAGATAAGAGTAATGAACTTATCTTTACCGACAAATTCGATAGAAAAGCGAGTGCAAACAACCCTAAATCATCCCCCTCAAACCCAAAAACAATAATGCAGAAAATACGAATTTTTGGGACTTTTTTGCATAAATCCTGACTTATCCCGCTATAGCGGTTGTCACCCACTATAGCGCATGCACATGCTTTTTATAGTGTTCGCCGCCTGCTATAGTGGATTGTACGAAGTATTGCAACTTGAAAACCCTTGAAAAGTCCACGTTTCACAACATGCCTTCTTTTATTGACGTCCCAAACTATCACTTTCACGCCAAGATCGATTTTGGGAGTTCTACTCACCCGAATTTGATTCTGTAAAGCTCTACGAGCTCCTTAATTTCTTGCCTACAATAAAATATTAACCATCCCACCTATTACTGGATGACTCTAGGCCTTACCTAGCCCAGATTTCGTTTGGCCTAGCCTAAAGTTTTTACGCCACTACTCAGAAAGTTTTCTGGCCCGATTTCTTTCACCATTGGCCTACTCGTAATGATCGTGACGAATTTTTATGATACACTAAAAATACATTTATAACTCTAACTAGCTATCAATAACTTTTAAAGACACAAATGACATTTTATTGCATCATGTTATATGGTATATAGTATATACATACTGTCAAAAATTTTTTTTCACTAATAATGTTTTCAATATGTAAATTAAATATTAATGTTTTATTTATATATTTTGAAGATGACGTGAATTAATAAAATGATGTATGTGAAATAACAGGAGTGGCAGTTGGAGAAGGATGGCAAGAACTTGTTGCTTATGTGGACATAATATGTTATTATGTCATTGGAATTCCTTGGGGTCTCTTTCTTACCTTTTTCATCAACTTAGGCATGCCGGTATTAATTCTCTTATCTTATTAGTAATATTTTGTTTACATTTTTAACCTTTATATTCTTCATAAGATGATATATATACATATATATAAGATGTATTTTATTTTGCCCCCCTTGTTTTAAGGGCATGTGGTATGGGATGATAATAGGAACTACAGTTCAGACAAGTGTTCTCATTTGGATAATTGCAACGACTGACAGGGACAAGGAGGTAATCTTCTAATTTTTTTGGTTTTTTCCATCATCTTTAGCTTTCACAGAAAATACAACTAATTATGTTGATTTGTATTTTTCAATTTTCCAATTTATGAGACATAATTTATATTATAATTAAGAGAAAAGACATAAAGTAATATTTGGAGTTATCTCAAATTTTTTAAAAAGACACTTTAATTATGCAGGTGTTTCATTATCTTTCTAAATTTTTTTTGAACTGATATTATATATCATTTTGGATCAGTTTTAAATTCTAAAAAGCAAGTATTATTATACATCAATCATTATTTGACACGTGTTTCAATTTTGTTTCTCTGTATTAACCTCTCCCCCCCCTTTCCCCATATTTCCTTCTTCTTTGGCCAACTTCCTTTCTTTTTTGAGTGATTTTATTTTTATAATATTATTTTCTAAATTTTATTGAATTATTGATGGTAAAATTAATTATTTTTCTAAGAAAATTTAAAATTTTGAAGGTATCATCAATAAATTTATCTCTTTTTCATATAACTCAAAATTGGAAATAATAATTTTTTTAGAATCAACAGATTCTCCAAAAATTAAAAGAGTTTGATTGAATTTCTGATTAAAAGCTATAATACCTCCAAATTATCTTGGAATCTAATGAGTTCATCAAATTGTTTGAAATGTATTTAGATAAAGTCTTAAAGTTGAAGAGAGTTATGCTAATAGTAACAACAGAAGGATGGTGGAGTTGTGATAAAAAGGGTGAAATTGAAAGTGAAGAATTTCTATGGAGATGACAATGAACTTTTGAAGAATAAAGAAGAATGAAAAAGAAAAATAATAATAAAAAAGGTTAAAATAATAAGAAAAACAAGAAAATATATAATATAACAAAATACTTGTAAAAATAAAATTATATTCATCATTTTTGTTGCTCACGGAGGTGTGACTTTACGTCTTTTACTTTAATTAATCAGGCATGAATTTTTAAAAATAAACAGTTTTACACCATTAATATAAGATTTTTTTAATCTTGTAATTTTAAAAATGTAATAACGTAGAGAAAAATTATTCCATAAACCAAATCAAACAAAATAATAAGGAATAGTTTGATAGAGAGTATTAAAATAAATTGTACATATTTGACAGTAGTCATACTTTTTTTCAACCTATGTTAACTAATGTATACACTCGTATAGAAGTGTGTACTATTAATACATGAATATCCATGATGTCAGTAATGCAAATGGTTTTAATATCTGCACTAGTATGATTAAAGACTCAATCACATCTTCAAAATTACGCAATGCATGTTATTTTTAATACTTTAACCGAACACTATATACAAAATAATCTAAATATGACTAATTAATGCAAACATAAACACCATAGTCAATACTATTTCTAAGTTAGATTAATCTTTAATCATGATAAATGACAGACCTTTATTGTTGGAGAGAGAATAAAGAAATTTGGAGGAAACAAAAGTGTGAGTGTCATTGATGATTTTTAATATGGGAACTCATAGAATTATTCCAACTCTATCCCCATTTCTCCACTTTTCAACTATTTAATTTTCCTCTTATCCTTGATTAGGGTGATTTATTATTTGAAAAAGTTTTTTGTAACCTAGTTTTAATATTATGTTTATTTATTCGGTTGAAAAATTAAAAGATAATTTATCATAAATAAAGTATATATTTTTTTTATCTTAATTTATATGACACAATTTAAATTTCGAGAATCACTTTTTAATTTGTTTCCTAATATAATATATAAATTTCCTCATGGCATTTTGTCAAGAGGTTGAGGAAGAACGTTTAACTGAAAAAGAAAGGGCTTAAAAAGAAAGTGTTTTTAACCAAATGCAAAGAAAGAAAAAAAAATCCTGCCTTTTGGGAGAAACTGAAAAAACTTTCAAAAATAGTTTTTTGTTTTTACTTTTTAAAAAAGTAATACTTTCTCCGACCTATTTTATATGAGTTGATTTATTTTGATACAACATTTAAGAAAAAAAAAAGGATTTTGAAATTTGTGATATAAAATAAGTAAATATGTGACTATAAAACATTTCATTAAGGATAAAAAAGAATACTTTTCTTTGTTATTGTTTAGGTGAAAAACATTTTGATAAAGCAAAAAAAGTAAAGTAATCTTTTAGAATGTATTATCGATTTTTTGGTTTTTAATAGCTAAACCATTAAGATATTTTTATCAGTTTTTGATTTATCAATTTTTGATCATTAACAGTTCAATTTTAGGTTTAGCCAATAAGAAAATACTCATAAAATAAATATATGATTTCTCACTTCTCTAACAATTTGGCGCGGTACAGTGTGAGACAAGCAAATTAGTTGAAAATGCTTTGATATAGTGAAACAAGAAATATAATGAGAAATTACATAAAACAAAGTAGATGTAGTACGAATGCTACGATTACATGTTACAACCAAAACATAATATGGAATTTCTAATGTGAAATAGAAGTATTCTGACATGTGAAGTGTGTAGATCGTACTACGAAGTACTCATATAATGTCTAATTATATTAAGTTATTTATATTTAATATTTATGAAGGGTATAGTATAAATTACTATTGTCTTAATGGGTCATCAGTTTACCCAATAACTCAATACTAAAGACTAATACAAAACCGCTAACCCAATAATTTTTTTCATAAAACCATTAAATAATCCGTTAACCTAATAGCAATAACCCATTAACTTTTTTCTTTAGTTCGAATTATTGGTCGATTCGGATTTTGCACACCTCTACTTACACAAAAGAGAGAGAAAGTAGCCAACAAACTGAGAGGATGCTTGGATTGACTTTAAAGATGGTCAACCATACTTTTAAGTTAGTTTTTGATTTAGGAAATGTTTGGTCAGAGGCGAACCTAGTATTTGAAGACGACGGGTACACCACCAACAATAATGCACTTAGTTAAAGTATGTACCCAATATTGATTTATATGAAATACAAAAATACGATATTTATCTATAAATAAATTAAATGATACTACTAGATAAAGTGTCTTAGGTGAAGTGGTCGTTTTAAATTTCACTTTGCACCGTAAGGTCGCAAGTTCAAAATTACTCATCCTCCTATTTTATTCGATATTTTAAAACTTCATAGCTAAAAACGAAAAAAAAAAACGGAAAAAAACAACAAGAAATGAACATATGGAGATTTGAACCCAGTCCCTCCTCAAGGAAGTTCAACATCTAAACCAATTAACCCAACTAACTTTTATGTCTTTGGGTTCCTAATAAACTATATATCTATCTCAAGGTGTATATATACGTATATATACATAATTTTCCAAAGTTAACGGGTGCACGTGCACCCGTAGTGATGACTGTGGGTCCGCCCCGGTGTTTAGGAAGGTTAACAATAACTTTAAATAAGTTTAAAATAACTTTAAATAAGTTAAAAACCAAAAGTAGGTCTGCCCCTACTTTTATTTTTTGACTTAAAAGTCATTTAAGTTTGACTTTTTGTTTTTGATTTAAAAGCTACGTTTTCAAGTCAATTCAAAATGGCTCTAATACTACTTTCGTGTATATAACTAGTAGCCAAAACTTGTGCTTTGCGCGGGTCCAATTTATTTATGATGTTATTTTTCAAAGTAGTGTCAATTAAAGATTTTTTTTTTAGAAATAAGAGAATAAGTTGAGAAGCTTCAATATATATATATATATATACATCCCTCTTCTATGCTTAGTCTCTTAGCATAAAAAAAAATAAAAAAATATACATATATCTATATATATATATATAAGGTCCTCTGTAAAACAAAGTCTATACTAAGTTTGAAGAAGTTATATTTCTGTGAGTTTTTCAGGTTTTTCGAAAGGGAAGCTTCACTCTGTTCTCAATAATGTAAGTTTTCATATTTAAGATCTAGTAACTTCCCATATATGTAAATTATGTTATTAATCATATTTTGATATGTAAAAATTGTTTGATAGTTTTATTTACCATGAATCTATGTTACTTAGTATATGGTTAGTCTCTTAGCCTCTTAAAAGCATCGATAGATTAACCTGTAAATTCCTAGGACACTGACAGGTCATATTGAATGTTCTTGTGATAGAACTATGAATGATCATATCCGGGGTGTGGTTAAAGAAGACTGCAATTAAGAACAAAAGCTAAGAGAAAGAGATGAACAGTAATAATAGATTCATGAATGAACATAGTCTAAAAAAAAAAAAAGAACATAGTCTAAAAAAAAAAAAGGAAGAATACTAGAAACTTATGCTGATAACTACATAAAGAACAAGGAAGTGAAGGAGTACTGAGTAGGATTTCACAACAAATTTTTTTACCGAATCTCAAAAATTTGAACATTTATAGTTTAACTTTATTGAAATAATCCTCCTCAATTGATTTTGGTATCAGAGCAAGTGATCTAAAGACCTAAATTGGTACATGAAAAGACATATTTATTTTAGAATAATATTTGGAATAAACACAAATCTACATTTTGAATGACAACATTTAAAATTAGTAAAATCATATAAAAAATCACTAGAAAACCATCTAGCTACCTTAGAGTTACGATTATCTTTAACTCATTTTTATAAATTTTCGTTAAAAACACTCCAGATAGTAGTTAGACAAGAAAAAAGTCAGCTTAGAGATATACCACATAAATAGAAAAATTAGAGAAACAATAGCACGGATAAAACATATTAAAAATAGTTCCTTTTACAATAGCCCTCTAGGATAACTATACATGAGAAGACCTCATAAAAATACTAAAGAATATCACAATGTTAAACAGGACTTACTAAGTTCATATTTACAATATACAATATATTTAGAAGAAATAAGATTAAATAACTCTAAAGAAGATAGTCAAAAACTAAACTACCTACTATTTTCAATTAAAAGATTAGAATACAAGTTATTAAGACACCTCAGATCAAGAAATATTCGGATTATAAGCCACACGTTTTATGAGAAACCATCCTTTTACTAAAAGTATACAAATAAAAAGGAGTACTGAGTAGGATTTCACAACAAAGTTTTTTATCGAATCTCAAAAATTTGAACATTTATAGTTTAACTTTATTGAAATAATCCCCCTCAATTGATTTTGGTATCAGAGCAAGTGATCTAAAGACCTAAATTGGTACATGAAAAGACATATTTATTTTAGAATAATATTTGCAATAAATACAAATCTACATTTTGAATGACAACATTTAAAATTAGTAAAATCATATAAAAAAATCACTAGAAAACCATCTAGCTACCTTAGAGTTACGATTATCTTTAACTCATTTTTATAAATTTTCGTTAAAAACACTCCAGATAGTAGTTAGACAAGAAAAAAGTCAGCTTAGAGATATACCACATAAATAGAAAAATTAGAGAAACAATAGCACGGATAAAACATATTAAAAATAGTTCCTTTTACAATAGCCCTCTAGGATAACTATAAATGAGAAGACCTCATAAAAATACTAAAGAATATCACAATGTTAAACAGGACTTACTAAGTTCATATTTACAATATACAATATATTTAGAAGAAATAAGATTAAATAACTCTAAAGAAGATAGTCAAAAACTAAACTACGTACTATTTTCAATTAAAAGATTAGAATACAAGTTATTATGACACCTCAGATCAAGAAATATTCGAATTATAAGCCACACGTTTTATGAGAAACCATCCTTTTACTAAAAGTATACAAATAAAAAGGAGTACTGAGTAGGATTTCACAACAAAGTTTTTTATCGAATCTCAAAAATTTGAACATTTATAGTTTAACTTTATTAAAATAATCCCCCTCAATTGATTTTGGTATCAGAGCAAGTGATCTAAAGACCTAAATTGGTACATGAAAAGACATATTTATTTTAGAATAATATTTGCAATAAACACAAATCTACATTTTGAACGACAACATTTAAAATTAAGAAAATCATATAAAAAATCACTAGAAAACCATCTAGCTACCATAGAGTTACGATTATCTTTAACTCATTTATATAAATTTTCGTTAAAAACACTCCAGATAGTAGTTAGACAAGAAAAAAGTCAAATAAGATTAGAGATATACCACGTAAATAGAAAAATTAGAGAAACAATAGCACAGATAAAACATATTAAAAATAGTTTCTTTTACAATAGCCCTCTAGGATAACTATACATGAGAAGACCTCATAAAAATACTAAAGAATATCACAATGTTAAACAGCACTTACTAAGTTTATATTTATAATATACAATATATTTAGAAGAAATAAGATTAAATAACTCTAAAGAAGATAGTCAAAAACTAAACTACCTACTATTTTCAATTAAAAGATTAGAATACAAGTTATTAAGACACCTCAGATCAAGAAATATTCGGATTATAAGCCACACGTTTTATAAGAAATCATCCTTTTACTAAAAGTATACGAATAAAGTATTGGTATTTATATAGAGAAATAAAAGAAAAACAAGAATTACAAAAAATAAAAAAAGCTATAATAGAATACTTAGACATATACGAAAGTCAATCATATATACCAAAAAATTTCAAAGATATACAAACGCAGAATATATAAGCGCTTTAAAGTGGGAATTAGAAGAAATTAGAAATAGTATTTACAATACCATTAAAAGAATAAAAATCAGAGGAAACGGTGTAAAATAACCACTTTAGGATAAAATAGTAACAATAGCTTCGCTAAAAAATCTAGAATATCTAGACTTACAGATAAATATAGAAAAAAATTTTAAAAGGTTAAAAGACGATAGTGTCATAAAGTGTAATTTTAAAAACTGAGAACACTGCTTGCACACTACAGAAGACTCTCAATATAATACCTTAATAAACTTAATAATAAATCTTAGCGAAAAAATTAAAGAACATAATAATAAAATTATAAAATTATTAGGTGAACAAGAAGAAACTCAAAATAGACAAAAGCAGGTTTTTAATAAGATAGAAGACAATTTAGATTATCTTAAGGAACAAGGAGTTGAATTTAATAAGAAACTAAGCGAACTAAAAAATAAACCAAAGGAAGAAGTTAATAATACATAAATTATAAGAGTACAAGAGATAAAAACAGAATTAGCATTATTAAAAGAAATAGTTCTTTCATGATAGACTTAGTAGAAACTGAGACACACAAAGAAGCTCTTACGTTAATAGAAAAATTAATAGCTCTTCCGACAGATTACAAAGATTTAATCCGTCTTCAAAATCAGATCAAGTTATCATAAAACAAAATAATATAATAATAACACTATTATTACAACTACATAGCAAAATAGATAAAGTTTAAAGAAAAAAGGGAAAGTAAAAATATAGATATAACAGGGTAGAAGAACTAATAGAAAAATTAGCTAAAATAGAAATCACTCCACAAAAAGAAAAACAGTCAAAAAACAGAAAAAATGGATATTTTTCCAGCTAGATCAAGAAATGAAGAAAGACATAGACCCAGCTACTCCCAAAATAGTATAGGCAATAATTTCATATCAAGAATATTAAAATAAAAGGACTAAAGAAGATAACAACCAACAATTAGATGAAATAATAGATGTAGATAAGGATATACACATTTTTCAACAAAACCAATTAAGATTATTAAACCCTAGAGTCTTATCTAATACAAATTACCTCAACAAGTCTCAATTATACAGGCACTATAGAGAAGAACAATTATCAGTAATAGGAAAACATTTAGTAGCTCTAAATCTTATAAACTCAGATTCTCTAACAGAATTAAAAAATGTAAGAAAAGACTTAATGCATATGGGACTAATAATAATAGGTATTAAAGGATTAACTAGAAAAAATCTAGGAACAAAGATATTAATTGTAATATATGATAATAGATGGTCAGACATAAAAAAACAATTATAGGATTAACTGAGGTAGACATGACTAATAATGGAGGAATATTTTATATAAGCCCAGACTTTATGATGAATTTAAAAGAATTTGGAAAACATATTAAAATAGGAATACAAACTAAAGGATATGAAGAAATGCAAAATGGAAAAAACCTACTAATGTGTATAGAATTTCTAGGAAAAATGACAAACAACAGTAATATTAGATTTAAATTACAGATAAATGATGTAGTAGAAGTAATGGGAATAAAGGAATAAAACTAATAAAACCTATAAAGATAAACCCCGAAGAATACGCGGGATTAGAATGGAAATTAAATGATTTCAAAAAGAAAGAAATCTTAACTCCTGATACTCATCTAATGTACACAAATTCTAAAGGAGAACCCTCGATTAGATTTACAGATTATAACTATGAAACTCAAAGAGATATAGAGGAAGAAAGCGTCATAGAAGAAGTATCGTTAGAAGGAATGAACATGGAAGTAATATTAGAAGAAGAATTTGCAGTGGACTTAGTTATAGAAAAAGCAAAAGAAATAAGCTACAACAACATAAATAAATTGTTTAAGTGTAAATGATGTAAACTAGGAAATCTAGATTTAGACAAGGTAACATCTAATTTTAAAATATGTAAATTCAGGACAAATAATAGAGGCTATAGATTAGAAAAAATATTACAAGAAAAACTAGAAAAAGCTAATAACATAATAATGGAATTACAAGAAAGTGATAGCGAGACAACTGAGTTAGAATCTACACTTAGCCAGAAAGAATTAATTGAGTCAGCGAGCTCTAGCAGCCCATTCCAAAGAACAACATAACAAGGTGTCACGACCCAAAATCGAGCCGCGAGTGGCACCCACACTTATCCTACTATGTGAGCGAACCAACCAATCTAAAACCCCAACATATTGAACAAAAATACAAAGCGGAAGACTTAAAACTCATTATCCCCAAAATCTGGAAGTCATCATCACAAGAACATCTATCCTCAAGTTACTAATCTAAAAGTATCTAAGAAGCTAAAATAAATAAAAGGCTAGTCCATGCCGGAAGTTCAAGGCATCAAGACATTGAAGGGAAGATCCAGTCCAAGCTAGAAGCATTAGCTCACCCTGAAATCCGGTGTAGTGAAGACTGACTAGAATTGCTGCTGAGTTGAAGACGACGGTACGTTTGCTGCATTTCCCAAATAACAAAGAAAGAAACAACAAGTAGGGGGTCAGTACAAACCACAAGTACTGAGTAGGTATCATCGGCCAACTCAAAATAGAAAACAGTATATATCAGTTCATATCATAAATCAACTACAATACTCAACATGTAGCAACAAGTACTATAATCATCAATAAGTACTACCAAGTTCATCCATGAGGACTCAAGCCTCAATACCACACTCATTTGGGAAATTAGGTTCATTACATTGAGTATATAAACATCTCTCAAGATTCATTATCTTTCTTCCTCTTGTGTCGGTACGTGACACTCCGATCCCCTACTACTATGTGTCGGAACGTGACACTCCGATCCCCTAATTCTACGTGTCGGTTCGTGACACCCGATCCCTTAATACTATGTGTCGGAACGTGACACTCCGATCCCCTAATTCTACGTGTCGGTTCGTGACACCCGATCCACTAATACTATGTGTCAGAACGTGACACTCCGATCCCCTAATTCTACGTGTCGGTTCGTGACACCCGATCCCCTAATACTATGTGTCGGAACGTGACACTCCGATCCCCTAATTCTACGTGTCGGTTCGTGACACCCGATCCCACTAATACTATGTGTCGGAACGTGACACTCCGATCCCCTAATTCTATCAATTCATCAAGCCTTCTTTTATACCAAGGCATCATCAATAACAAGGTGAATTAGGGTTTCTTCAAGATTTTGGATTCAAAAGCTTCATTATGCTTATTTTATCACAATCACATAATCACATTCATGCAAGCATAAGATTAAGCATATAGAAGGGTTTACAATACTACCAATACATATCATTCACTATTAAGAGTTTACTACGAATAGTATCAAAACCATAACCTACCTTCACCAAGGATTCTTGATCAAGCAAGCAATCTCTCAAAGCTTTTTGTTTCCTCTTTGTTTGTCTCTCTCTATCGATCGTTCTCTCTCTTCTCCTTATTCTCTCTATTTTTCTTCTTCAAAACCCTCTCTCTTTTCCCTAATTAGCATCTAATTAGGTATAAAAGATGAGGAAATAACCCACTAAGTAACTCAAGGTCATCTCCTTTACACCCCCAAGAATTTGAGTTATTAATATTAACCCACGAAGTTCATAATTATAGCAGGAATAGTCCAAACGCCCCTTTAAAACTTACCCAGAAATTCGACCCAGACTGGGATTACGCAACCGGTGACAGCCCGTCGTGCCTGCGATGGTCCGTCCTGCACTTCCGTCACGACGGACAGAGAATTTCTCCCAGTACCCAATTCTCAAGAGTTGAAGTGTTTTGAAACGGAAACTCACAATGGTCCGTCGTGTCTGTGATGGTCCATCCTGCAGGTCCGTCACAGAGTTCAGAGAGTCGATTTCAGCACTCAAATATAAGAATTCCAAGTGTTTGGAACGAGACACCCTCGACGGTCCGTCGTGCCCATGACGGTCCGTCGTTGGATACGTCGTCTCAGACAGTTTTTCCAGAAATAAAATCTGCTGCTCAAAACGACTAAGCAGGTCGTTACACCCAAGATCGAGCCCAACACCTTCATTTTATTTTCCCTTAGTTTTTCTCTTCATTTTTTGCTCAATGGGATTGAGAGGATGTGGGATCGAACCCCCACAACCTCATTTTCTTTTTAATTTCTTTTCTTTAAACTCTCTCCTTTTGGACGAGGGGTTGTGGGCTTGAACCCCCACAGCCCCTCTTTAATTTCTTTTAATTTTCTCCTTGAATCTTCCTAGGAGGTCGTGGGTTCGATTCCCACACACCTCCCCCTTTATTTTTCTTTTATTCTCCTCCTTAATCTGCCTAAGAGGTCATGGGTTCGATTCCCACACCTCACATTTTCTTTCTTTTCGTTTTTCCTTAAGTTTTGACTGTGAGGTTGTGGGTTCGAATACAAATCCTCTCAATTCTTAATTTCATATATTAATTTCCAGCCAGGAGCACCTAAGTTCGAACCCCCTCAGCCCCATTTCTTTATTCACGTTTTAGTGCTTTTCAAGGGTGAGGTTGCGAATTCGATTCCTAATGACCTCACCTAATTTATACCCATTTAAATTTCCAGATTTATTCATCTATGTTTAGCATAAAACAAACTTATAATTTGCTGGAGATTTTGTCACATTTTTCAGCTCACTTCCTTCAACATTTACACTTGAATTCATAAGGTAATTTGTAGATCATTCAATACGTTCTTAGGTGCATTTTTCATGGATTCGTTTAGCCAAAACCAAACTTGTAAGTTGCTGGAAATTTAGTCATTTTTCAGCTCATTTTCACCAACACTTTCACTTGAACTCTTAGGGAAATTCATAGATCATATATTACATGTTGGGTGCATTTTTCATAACTTCGTTTAGCCAAAAGATTTGTACTCAAATCAGCCACACTTTCATTTTAATGAACATCATGATTTACATAGGTTTATGCACGTAAATTGACAACCATAATATTATTAATTTTTGAGCCTAATCCGAGAACTTTAGTTACTGTAAAATGCTTGCACACACACACTTGCACATAATTTCGAACACATGGTTGTCTTTCATACGATTTCAAGTACACAAACATAATCATATTCATCACGAAAATATAACATACACCTAAACCTACCAGTAATCGTACCCAACCTACGGTTCATTGGGAGCTAGTGACAGGGGCATGCAAAAGAGGAACAATCCTAGTTTTCGGAATGAATAATTTGAACCTTAAGGAGTCTCTTGGGAAAGGGACCAAGTGAGAAGAAAACCCATACCTTTTAGACATTCAAACCTCGACTTGCTGCCCAAAAACTTCTCCAAACACACGTCCAAGACTCAAAATTCAACACCCCACTCGACGGAAAACCTTCTCTTTGCCTACGTGATTGATTAACGTTTGTTTTTCTTATATTTTCGTGTGAGTTCTTCAAGTGTGAAGAACCTTGGTAAATTTTCTGTTCTTGAATGTTATTTGGCAGAAAGAAAGTGAAAAAAAAAGAATGATAGAGACGTGAGAGAGAGATGAGCGTGAGAGAGGAGAGTTATCTTAGGCTTAGGAGTCTAGTTCAGGACTTAGTCAATTAAGGTTTTATTAATTATTAAAAATCTGATGTCCTTTTATTTTAAATCATCTAATAAATAATAAATATAAATTAATTACATTAATTTACCAACTTAAATTAAAAACAACTTTAATTCATTGCTTCCACCTAGGTTCGAACCCGGGTGGAGCAAGACTTCACTTCAAGAGCCCATTTTCGGCCCTCTCTCCCCAAAATGCCCCTCCACCTTATTAATTAAATAATTAATTATATATTTAGGGTAATTAAGATACAACCCTTAGCCTGGAAAAAGACCATTTTACCCCTAGACCCTCCAAACCTAAGATTTCCCCTTTTTAAGTCCGGTAAAGACTCCTTCGAGTAAATCTTCGTATTCGAGAGCCCTACATGGTTGGACCCAACCTTTCCAAGCTCAACTAACTCCCCAAGTTAGTTGGCTTGGCTGTAGCAAGAGTTCCGAGGTCTGGTTCTACGCGCATCAATCCGTGTGAACCCTGGTCTAATCGTAGGCATTCTAGACACATTAAGCATTACTTATCTTATCCATTTTTAGGATTGTTACAAACAAGATCTTCAAACTTCAAAATATATTTTTTTTAAATTATTCCGAGTTCTTTTTTTAAAAAACAAAATCTCACAAATTTGAAAATATGTGAATATATATGAATCGTTTTAAAATTATCATTTACAAAATAAATTTATTTTCAATAATATGGAATAAACATTTCAGTTTGATCCCAATACTAAATTAAAATCTAATAACCATATAAGAATATAGCAACATTAATTAAAAGTCCTATTTATGTTATGTTAGAATAAAATTGATCTGAAATACAGCTAGTGCACATTAATTCTTTAGTTATAACAATATAAATTCTCTTAGTTATTACTAATTATTGCAAATGTCATTCACACTCTTTAACATTCATTAGTTATAAGGTTATGAATTCTCATAGTTATTACAATAATTATTTCTATCTTTCAACTTTTCTTATCTTAATTTTGACCAAAATTTTTCATAATATTATACAGTAATAACACAAATTATATGTGATAATATTATACAGTGATAACACAATTATATCTTATCTTAATTATTACTAATTATATGTGATAACACAATGTTGTTATTTTTCTTTGGACGAATCATGCCTTATTGAATAAATTGAAAAACTTTTACAAGTGTATGAACTACAGCTTTGTTGGGGGTAATATAAACAATTGATTATATATTTGATTTAATAGATAAAATATATCCTTTAATTTCTGTTTTAGTTTTTCCAGTAAAAAAAAGGAAACATTTCTCAGTTAACTACGGACAGTCAGATAACTAACTTTATTATTTACACGGTCAATTGAGAAGTCAAATATGAGATCCAACAACAAGAACAACATTTATAATGTTATAACTCATAAAAAAAATTAATATACACAAATTAGTTCTAAGAAATAAAATGTAGTTGTTCTCTTCACATGTTCATATTACATTTGAACAGTTTAATGTGAAATACATGTGCAAACATATCTGGTTATATGACGAGAAAAATATACAACAAACATCATTTATAAGGTAATGTTATTGAGATACAGTCAATTACATGATTGAACCTCTACAAATTGAAATAAATATATACATTTAACTAATAAAAATTTTCATCGTCTTTATAGGTTCGCGTGGATAAGATATATTTATGTTGAACATTCACACAAAAATCTATAATATTATTTTTTGCAAAACTTATTATTCAAATCTTTTCTTAAATAAGCAATACTATTTACTATAACATATATTTTTTGTGTTGGTAATCACGTGTCGAAAAGCTAGTACTATTATATGCAGGAAGCCCAAAAGTAAGAAAGTTAAATTACCATTTCACTCTTATGCTAAATTCAAATGTTATTAAAATATTAAATTAATTTAATAGTAAATAGTAGAATTTTTATAATATTTTTAGTTGGTATACATGTGAGTAAATTAAATAGAAAAACGTTAAAAAATAAAGTTATCCCTTTAAATAGATACATGAACGTGTTTCATCTTCTAAATTAATTTATGTTTTTAAGTAATATTTATCTTTAATTTGTAGTAATACTTGGAATTTCAACTTTTTAAGTGAATCTTCATATTCCAAAGCTATATTTTTTCCTATACATACAAATCTTTCAATTAGTAACTTCTTAGAAAATTTTATATGTGATACAATTTTTGTGAGTGGAAAACTAGAGAAGCTTTAACCAAGTGAAGAAACTTTCAAGGTAAAAATATGAACTATCATTTTATCCTTATTTAATTAATTAAAAAGTAAATAGTAGAATTTCTATAATAATTTTAGTTTGTATACATGTGAATAAATTAAATAGAAGAAAAATAAAAGTAACAATTATCCCTTTATATAGATACATGTATGTGTTTCATCATCCAAATTAATGTATGTTCTTAATTAATATATGTTTTTAATTTTTGTAAATCATTCAACTTTGTAAGTGAATCTTCATATTTCAAAACTTAGCCAATTGATGTATTTGTTTTTTACTTGTTTGCTAAGATAAGAACTATGATAAGACCCCTCCATTTATATAGTTGAATGTCACTTCCATTAACTTGTCTTCCAAAACTTTTAACTCTTTTTTTATGAGTTTTGGGTTAAAATCATCCCTCAAGTATAACCCAAACTCAAAATACATCCTTATGGTATAATTATAGAGGTGTCAAAATGGGCTGGCCCAACCCAACCCAACCCAACCCTAACAGGCTAGAGGTTAAATGGGTTGGGGCGGGCTGGCCCTTTTAATTAAAGGGCCAGTAAAATAGCAGCCCAACCCAGCCCTAAGCAGGCCACGGGTTGGGACGGGTTGACGTTTCATCCAAAAAATGAACAATATTATTCTCTTAGAAAGAGTATAGAACGTTGACGTCTATGAACACGACATCAATTCATACAAAAATTCATTTATAAATTATACACTTTGGTGAATACATACAAAAATACATTTATGAATCATACACTTTAGTGAATACTTACAAAAATACATAATAGTCAACGTAAGATTTAGCGGATAAATACTTAACTAGCTGGTTTAAAAGATTTCCAGCAACACAAGGCAGCCTAAACACTTAACAAATCTAAATTTCTAAATATTACATGACTCATTAATTAAAGTTTTACAACTCCCCTTCCGCTTTAACCATCAATCACATTTGAATCAACATGTGATATTATTTTCTTAAGAAGTTCATCTTCATCTACAATTCACCATACAAGATGATATTGTAAAAGACTTGATTTTTTATTTTTTAAAATATTTATTGATAAAAATCTTTACAAATAAAACACTATTAAAATATATAAAATTATTTTAAAAAAATAGTAGCCCACGGGCTGCACTCTGAGGCTTGCGGGTTGGGCCTACGAGGCCAACGGGCCAAATGGGACGGGCTAAACAGCCTCGTTCCTAAATGGAGCAAAAATATTAAGCCCAACCCCACTTATTGCAAGGGTTGGGTTGAACCGGTCTCACGGGTCAAGCCCATTTTGACGGCTCTAGGTATAAATGTGAACAAAAAATATTATTTAACTATCCTAAAGTTAGCAATAATCATCCTTTAACTTGTGTTAAGAAACTAATAGCTGAAATAATAATATGTCAAGCAGGTGAGCTTCCCCCAAAATCTCCATATTCTATCGTGTGCATCCTTAAGAAACGATAGGTGGACTTTCTTTTATTCTTTCAAGTAGAAAAATAATATGCTCCAATTGAAAGAGATGGACTTATATAAGGTTAGGAATCTAGTTTTTATTTTCGTTGTTTTTATCGTCTCCAAAGAACTATTATAATTGTTAAGCACAAGTAACAATAACCACTGGCAAGATCTGTTATGGGAATGTTAAATGTACCTTACCTATTTGATAAAATGTCTGAAAGAAGTTGAAGGCATATTGCATATGAATTTTGATGTCTCATGGCCTTCTAAAGTAAATTTAGCACCTTCAAAGTTGCGAGGAGTTATTTACAATAAACTATTTCTGAAAATTGAACACTGATGCATTGCAGAATGTGACGCTTAAAAGGCCATCTTTGAATATTGCATATGTGATGCACCAAAACCAATAAATGATGTAATTTTGAGTTTGTCAGGAAAATTGTTGTAGTCAAAAATGAGAATGAGAAAATTGTTGGTTTAAATATATCAACATGATAGGGTACTTGAGAGATAGCAGAATGAATAGGGATATAAGCCTACAGCTTCTTTATATATAGCAAAAAAATGAGTGACATGTTCGTATTCTAACTAAAAATATCTTCTTCCTTTTTAATTGTAGGAATCAAGATTATGACTACTTCAATCGGAAAGAAAAAGAGCCTACCGTCAATCCCATTTATGAGATCCATTTCCATGAAAAATGATTAGTCTCAAAGAACAAATTGAAGACCGTTACACAAAAGAAAGAGCAGCAGGAGAAAGAAGTTAATATCATCAACAAGTCTTGCAATTGGAAAGAGAGAAGATGGAAAGTGAAGCATAGTGAAGTGTTGTGTTAGTCTCGCTTTGTATTTCTTGTACTATATAAACGTATCTACCTACGATTGTTTAGTGCAATAAAAAAGTACTATGAGTTGCCTCAGAGTATTTAATTTTTTCTTCATTTTTCCACCTTGAGCATATTAACCGATAATAAGCCAGCAAAAATCAGCAACAAAAACTAGAAGAAAATACACCCAAGAAAACATCAAAGCACCTGAAACTGGTAAAACAGTATTACAAAACTAGTAAACCATACCAAATATCAGTAAAAACAACATTAAACCAGACGAAAACAGCAATGTAGCAGAAAAAAACAGCAAAAACAATTGATAAAGCCGTAGAAAAACAAGACCAAATTAGTTAAAAACAGTCATACAATAGTGAAACTGATTATTAGTAGTAAAAAAAACATTATATTGGCAAATCAATAGAAAAAATAAAGTAATTTATTTTTAGGCAAAACATAAGAAAAACTGTAAAAAGTAACTACGCAGTGCACTTACATATATAAGGAAAACAATATTTAGAGAGAGAGAAAAGTCACATGCTTGCCACATTTTTTTTATATCACTGTTAATTATTTCTAACAAAATTTAACAGAAGATGATTATTGCTAAGTTTATGATAATTAAAGGATGTTTTTTTTTCCATATTTATACCATAAAGATGTGTCTTAAGTTTGAGTTATACTTTAGGGATGATTTTAGCTCAAAACTCCTTTTTTAATGGTCAAAGGTGGAATGTTTATTACTAAAGTTTTGTTTCAATTTGCATTATCAATAAAAAGTAGGGAAAAGATTGTTTTAGAATTTTTCTATTTATGTTGGTAGCCTTATATATGCTAAATTTGCTCCTATATATAATACTCCCTCCATCCCATTTTATGTGGCACCATTTTCCTTTTGGTCAGACTAAAAAAGAATGTCACATTTCCTTAACTGGTAAGTATTTAAAGGTATAATTTCTTTTTTACCCTTGTTGGTCCCACTTAATTTTAAAAATAGTAATCAAATATATTTATGATGAGAGGGGAAAGTGAGTCTACTTTTGAAGGGCAATTTGGTAAATATTTCAGAGTCTTCAATTTTTACTTAAACTCTGTGCCCGGTCAAATGTTGTCACATAAAATTAGACGGAGGGAGTATTTTTTTTCTTTGTATTTGTAATTTCATTTTAAGAATGTATTTGATTGAAGGGTATATTTTTTCTATAGAAAATAAAACAAATAGAATCATAAAAATAGTGTATAATGCATGTAAAAACAGACAATTAATGCCTACAAGATATTCTAATTTCAAATTATTAATAATTACATTTTTTGCACGTTAAATTTTAAATATTTGTAAAAATTATTGTTACATGTGCTTGTGGATAAAATTTGTAGTTTTAGACAATTTTTATTAAAATTATCATGAGATCCAAATCTCAAAGTCAAAAATATGATACACCAAAATAATTAAGAAGTTAGAAGATTTTTTGAACTCTAACCAAATATTGCTCCTATTATATTTTTAACAAAATAATGTAAAATATATCTTAACAAACTTTTAAATGTAAAAATATTAATATTGTCATTTTGCTTCTTCACTAAATTAAAATCTGATTTTTAATTAAATATTAATATTTTAATTATATAATGGCAGAATTTAAATACAAATCGTTGCAATTTAAGTCTTTAAATATTTCCTTCTAATTAAGTTTTCTTATTTATAAAATTTGAATTACTTAATTGCATTCTACTTATTTAGAAGGAGAATTTCATCTTTTACTAATTATTGTCAAACATTTTATCTTCTCGATATGTGTATCCTGTAATTATTACTTTAAGTTAAATATTTTTACTCTATTTTATGAGACAAGAGAGACATTTTAATGAAGAATCTCAATATTTGCTCTATTCTATGAGACAAGAAATACATTTTAAGGAACTTAATCTTAAGGTAGTGTGTCTCTACGTTTGTTTTTGCTACTTTATTTTATCTTTTAAAACAAATATAAAATTTCTACATCAAAATTATAATAAGGGGAGGACTAAATGCAAAAAAAAAAAAAGAAAAAAGAAAAATCTTCTATGAGTTAACTATACACTACAAACATTTATCATTTTACTTTTCATATTTTAATTTCAATTCAAATTCTATTTTAAAAGAAATTATATAAGTTTTTAATAGTTCATATTCATCGTTATGGAGTATACGTGCAACGCACATGCCCATATACTGGTGTGTATATATATATATATTTATTTGTTCAATACTACCTTGACAATACTCGTCATTTCACAAAATTAACATTTGGATTTTTGTCCATTTGGATGTGTTTTTTGTTCAAGAAAATGATAAAAATGGTATCTTATATACATACTCCGTAAAAAAAAATGGCATCTTATATATGGTTAGTAGGATCTTAAATATATTTTGATTAATTTTATTTTAAAATATGTATCATGTTTTATGATCAGGGGAATTTTTCTTAGAAATATCAGCAAAACTTTATAAATTTCAGCTTGATTCAATGGTTAATTGTGCTCACAAACGTACTTGAAGCAAATTTATAGAGTCAATTCCAGAATGTTTTCGTGCGCAACATAAAGATTCTCTTAGGTTTGAAAGTTTAAAGCATGTGATAATTTAATAGATCCTTGAGTCAAAGTGAGAATGACTTGTATTTACGTGTACACGTTTGTTAATTAATCATCTTCAGTAACCCAAAACTCAACCGCTTTAATAGTGTAGAATTAATTAAGTAGTCTGTTAAGCTTAAAAAATCCTGCATTTTGGTTCACCTCCTTCCCAGACATGTTAGTTAATGTGGTGGCTTTACCCTTTTCTTGGGGTTACTTCTCTCTCCTTTTCAAGAAAATTAATTCAAACTTTTTCCTCATTAGAAGTGAAATTTCACTATGGATAGATTTGCCTCTAGCTACTTATACTATATTGCACTCCCCGCCCAGTCTTTGTACTCCCTCCGTTTCACAAAAAATGGTCTACTTTGACTTGACACGGAATTGAAGAAAATAAAAAAGACCTTTAATCATGTGGTTCTAAATTAAAGTTATGTCAAATGTACAAAATTGTCGTTTAATCTTGTGGCATTAAATATGTCACGTGGAAAAGTGTTACAAAAAAAGAAAAAGATAATTTGAAACAAACTAAAAAAGAAAGTATTTCATTCTTTTTTAAACGGATGGTGTATATGTTTGTGGTGATTCCTTAAGAGTGGATGGAAAATCAACAATAAAGTGAAGATGACAAATTCAAGATTTGCCATATATGGCTGCCGCATGTAGTGACAAATTTTCTTATGAAGTTCAAAAATGTTGTATTACTAGTTTTGAAATCCTTCTTCAAAATGCTGCAAACACAGTTCAAGGCTGAGGATGAAACTGTGAGGTCTCATAATAGTGGAGACTTTGTGTACACTGATCTAGGTGAATGGTTTAAGGACCTAGGGATTATCCATAAGAGAACTTGTGCTTACATTTCCCTCAACAAAATGGTGTAGCTGAGGGAAGCACAGACACTTGCTAGAATTGACAAAAGCCTTTAAGTTTCAAGGTCACATTCCTACTAATTTTGAGGTCATTGTATTCTCAATTCTGTATATATAATTAATAGGTTGCCATCAACTGTTCTACGGGGTAAATCCTCTTATGAAATGTAACTTGGAAAGAAGTCTCACTTAGACCATGGCAAGACACTTAGTTACTTATGTTATGTGAGTGTATTACCTAGAACTGATAAGTTTGCAAGTAAAGTTTGACCAACTATTTTTATCTGTTACTCATTTGACACTAAGCTCTTTATGGTAGGATTTGTTGGTTTGAGATTGCGAGGTTGCTTTGATAGGGCCCGAGTTGGTTTATGAGGATATGAAAAAGGTTTAACTTATTTGTGAGAGCTTAAAAATGGTTCAAAGTCGACAAAAGTCTTATTCTGATGTTGGAAGAAAAGAACTAGAATTTGATGTTAATGTTTGAGTCTACTTGAAAATTTCACCAATGAAGGGTATAATGATATTTGGAAAGAAATGGAAGCTTAGTTCCGGGTATATGAGCCGACATACCTCAGCAATCTCAAACCAACAAATAGGAGACCGACACCTCCTACCATAAACACTTATGTATTTAAAGTGTTGTTTACTTACTGTATACATTAAAACCTCATTAAATTAATACTCTGTTGATTAATAATCTCTCAAAAATAATAATTCGGTCCCAACTTGGGGCAATGGAAAAAATCACTCATTTCGATAAATAATAGGATAATATATTTTCAAAAGACATCTATATAAATATATGGTCCCGTTAATATTATAAATTAATAATTCTTTAAAAGTACAAATATATCTAAGAAAATATAGTTATGATTCTGTTATATTTGTATTATAGTGAATGTCTATTATGTGAAGTGTTTTTAGGTAGTAATTAGGAATCCTAATTGGGGATCAAGTTAGGTTTCCCCTATATATAAAGGGGTTTTACTTAATTGTATATTAAATCTATGGATCCCCAAATATCCCTCAAGAGAGATAATAAGTCTTCTATCTTCTCCCTACTCAATTCTTCTCATTGTTTTACATAGTTTCATAACACGTTATCAGCACGAGACTCTTCCATGAGATTGCCTTGTAGATTCTTAATATGTGATTGATATTAAATGTTATCATGATTCACCTAATTGCTAACTAAATTGTTGATTTTCGTTAGGTGAAACACCCCATAGAACATAGTTAGACCTAGATAAAGTCTAATGGAAGCTAATAGGTGACTTTAGAGCATCACATGTTAGTTTATAGTTGGAAACTTGTTTAAATGATGAAAAATGGCTATTGCAGTAAGTTTTGGTGATTTTAGAAGTCAAACGTCACGAAACGACCATGACGTCCGGAAACTAGTCAGTTGAACTAGAGAGATGAACTAGTGTGTTGAAGGGTCTTATGGTTTTGGAGTGTTGTATGAGGGTTAAAATCAAGATAAATGTCTCATATACTTAGATGAAAATAATTAGGTGTTAAGAGTCCTGATACGACCCCCCAAGGACCCCCCAAAGGTTCCTTGAAGGGGACGCCAAAAGCAATCCCCCAAAGCTGCCTTGGCAGCATGGTCTGCAGTTTTTTAGGTGACTTAAAGAGGCCACCTACGGCCAGTAAGTGGAGTGAAGCCCCATAGGTCAAGGGCGTAAGTGAACACTTAGTTTTCTTAGGAGCCTGCAACTTTTAGAGATGCAGACCTAAACTATGGAGGGACAACTGCGGGCGGTAACTCCACCTACGGTCCGTAGGTAGAGGGGCGTAAGTGCTGCCAAATTTTAAGTAATTTGGTTTAAGTTAGGAGTTAGGGGTTGGGTTAGTTATTAATTAGGGGATAATGTGGGTTGTTTAATAGGTTATTCAACCACCTATATAATCTTAAATAACCCCTAAACTAACCAATCTAAAGACCCCAAAACTCTATCCAAATATTCCCTCTCTAGAATTGAAGAAGAAGAAGAGAAGTAGGGAGGCAACAACTAGGTCGAATTCTCCTTGGATTCAATATTTGTGTAGGGAATTTATCAAAGGCATGTGAAGCTTATTCATCCATGGGTTCTTCCACCCATGGAGCCCCCAGAGTTTCCCCCAATTGTGAATCCAAATACCCCAATCTAGCTAGGGTTGTGACTGCATTTGCGGGTAGGGCTTGATTGTGACTCCAATCTAGTGGATAGCATTCAGTTATGTTTGAATTATGTTTTTTTATGATTATATGATGTTTTCATCTGAGTTCCTTGATGAACCCTAATCTAAGTAAATGAAGGTGATCATTGTGGGTTTTTGCCAATAGAGGCAATGTTGAAGGTTCTAACGTGATCTTCCTATTTCAATTGTCTTGAATACTAATTGGTCTTAGTTAGGATCATCTAATATGAGTTGACCTAGATTTGATTGAATAGGAATTATCTTGGCTTATAATGTTAGAATTGAGCCTTTATGATCAATTAAGACCTGAATCACCTAGTAATGAGAGATGTGATCAAATTACCATGAAATTTAGGTATGACCTATACTAGGTTGGATTGCTGTGAGAGGCCTATACTAACCTAATCTAACTTAGGAATGCTTGCTAGATGAAATTCATAGAATCATTTGAACGTGGATTGATTGTAAATGACATCCTTCCATGAGAGATGAGTTTTAAGCAAGGCTTAACAAGTAAACCTTGGGTGTATGCTTGGCTCCAAGTGGATATTGTCAATGAGATGGAGTGTCACACAAATAGGGTCCGGACTCCAAGAAGAAAGGAAAGTCACACCTAGTTGATGTGAGGATTATCCAAGTTAAAAGGGGGAACTCTTACGTAGTAGAGTGCGGGTTTTCCCAAAGTTAGGTCTCATGAGATGGGATCCTTCACATAGTTAAGGTACCTAGTAGAGATCTTCTTATCCTATGAACTAAGACATTCTTGAGAAGCATCTCATAGTGGTCAAAGCATAATGAACTAAGACTTACTAAATAAAGTAACTCATAGGGTTCATGAGTATAAATGAACTTAGACATACCAAAAGTGGTATATCATAGTATTCAAAAGTATCGATGGACTTAGACATGCTTAAGATAGTATCTCATAGGGTCCATGTGAAGAAGGAAGTTAGACATACTTAAAAGAAGTATCTCCTAGGTTTCAATATAACAATGAACTAAGATGTGCTTGAGATAGAGTACCTCATAGTGTTCTAGATATAAAGAGAGGACCCAAGGAGAACTAACAATAGGACCTAAAAGTAATACTTATCATGATTAGTATTATGGGATACTATGAGTGCATTGCACAAAGTATGACTTAAGGCCACTAAAGAGAATCCTTGAGATATGATAGGACTAGAGTTGCCTTTCCTAGTTATAGTTGACTAAAGGCGAGAGATTCTTTAGTTAAGAGCGTGAAGTTAGTAATGAGGCCAAAGTAGGGTGAATATGACTAGGATGACTTCAAGGCTATGCTTAGTGTGAAGGGTAGTATGGCATGCCTTTCATGCATTGCACAAGTGTGTCTTGGGGTTACTTAGAAATATGGTACCCTTAGGACATACAGACGATTTAAAGGAGACCATGTGTATATAGACTATGTTAAGATGACATGAAAACCTAGGTCTTGACTATGAAGGTGGACTATGACCAAGAATGACCAAAGAGAGGTACTTATCTTGGATGGTAGTATAGGATGTTATCCTTGCATTACAAATATACTTGGAGGTGGCTTATGAAGTAGTTCTCATGTAATGTGAAAGACTTAGGGTTGAGGTGAGTAACATTGTGGGTCTAAGTAGAGACTTTGACATGAATGTGATGTTTATACTATGCTCATTAAATATATCCTATGTTGACTTATGTTCATATGAAGCTTCTGTTGGAGACTATGCTATGATTATGTTATGACTATGTTATTGTCTCTTATGCTAATGTCTTATGTTGACTAATCATTTGAGATGCTCTTATGATGTTGTGATAGCTTTCATACTTAGTACCTTTGTACTAATGCATATTGCCTACATTCTAACCAAATGTAGAGTTGGAGCTTTGAGTTGCTATTTGAGGCTAGAGTTTCAAGGATCTAAGGAAGATTGAAGATCTTGGTGAGTCCTCATAGATTCGAGGACAACATCCACTTACCTTTATGTCATTTACTTTTATGCTTAAGTATTTGTATGGGATGCGTCCCAAAAACTATTATTCTTGAGTATTAAGTAGATGGCTTGAGAAAAAAGCGTTAGAAAAGACTTCCGTTTGCGATTTATGAAAATGACTTCAATTGTATATCTTAAAGTATTAAATTCTTCCATATTTCTAATGTCTTATGTTATGAATATTCTAAGGGCTTGTATGGTACCCCTTCGGGATCAAGTACATCGAGTTACCACTTGGGGGTGCTCTTTGGTAGTGACATTAGGTGAATTGGATCCACCAGAATCCTTTTTAAATTAGACGTACTCGGATTGTGATTTGTAAACTAAGTTGTTATTATTTTTTGGTTATCTAACTTCTGATTTGTTGTTGCTATTATGGGAGATCTAATTGCAAATAAAAGCTGTAAGATTTCTTATGATATTAAGGTTTTGAATTGGCAACATATGAAGATATATCATCACTTCTCTCGTGTACGTGTTTTCTGTTGGATGAGGAATCGAAGTAACAAAAATCAGACGACATATGGAGAGACTCTTTGTTATATAAGTGAATTCAAGTATTTGAAAAAGTGTATCTATTTTATATATCTACATTTACATACTAATATTAATTATGAAAAATCAACAATCTCAACTTGTTGTATAATTATAATGTATGTATAATTATCAAAACTGATAAAAATATAATTGTTTAAAAGGCCTGAGGGTGAGCTTCATTGTGGGTAAGACGATGGATTCATGTACTATCGCACGAAAAGGGTAAGAAGATGGAATATATTATATATGTCCAATCACACCAAGATGCCAAACCGATGGATTCATATCCAATCACACCAAGAGAACAAGACATCAGGTTCAAGTTTTGGCGCACCATGATGATAAGATGTTGGATTTAAGTCCTGTGGATTTATGGCCTAAAACACATTTACATGTATAAGACATTAGGTTTAAGTCCTACTTTACCATATTGATTATATGTTGACTATTAAAGCAAACAGTGTGCTTTCAATTAAATTAGTCATGAAATATATCCTATAGAAGTAGCTTCATTCCTGAAAATAAATGTGGTAGCAGTACATAATATGTCCAAAAAAGATAAGTGATTGAATAATGCACATGAATATGAAATGAGGTACTAAAGTTATGATAATTTGATATACTCACATGTTTGTGTTCCATTCATGAAGAATAAGAATTTTTTATAAATGCCAAAAATATAGATCCATTCTCTAAAGGGAATGAGGTGCAAGCCACCATGCTAGGCGTGGAAAAGATCGCGACCTTTTGTTAATGATGTGGTATCACCAAGAATGTATTTGAGTAGACATGTTAAAGAAAATTTTTATGTTTTATCTTCAAGCTTGTAATGGACAAGAATTAGTGTGATTGAGGCACATTCTATAGTAAATAAGAAGTTACTTTCTCAATTTGGCATGATTGTGTGGACATTATTAATCTATAATGTTTAGACGAATTGTGAAAAATTAAAATGGGCATCCATTGAAGAACCTAAAAATTCTTTTAAATGGTGAATTTTTTGTACAGCTTGTTAGCAAGACAAGTTAATTAAGAGACCGTCATAAAAGAAAGTTGAGATTGAGTCCCATGTGTTCTAGGACCATATACATGAGGATATTTGTAGACCTATTCATCTACCTAGTGGATTATTTAGATACTTAATGGTCCAAATAGATATTTCTTCTAGGTGCTATTGTTATCTTGATGTTTGTAAAAATGTCAGCATAAATAATATGATTATGCGCAAAGTTTTTGATAATGACATTAGTCCGTTCAGTGATGAGATAACAACTTACCTCTAGAAGGGGTAGAATATCTGAGAAGAAAAAATCTAAAAATTACTCTTGAAGTAAGAAAATTAAAATCTACTCATATAATAGTAAATTAGAAATTCACTAAAGCAAAAGGAACATGCATAGTAAAGGTGGAATTTACAAGTACTTATAATTTTATTAGTTGGAATGAATAAATTGGTCATCCCAAATATGTGCATACTGAGTAATAGACATACATTGAAGAACTAGAATATTCTTTAAGAATTCTTTTTGTTGAGACAATATGTTCTTGAAGAGCGTACGACATTACACTTCATGAAACCTTGTGAGAGTGGTACGTCCTTAAAAATAATGAAGTGATGAGATCTCAATAAGTTATGTTTTATGTGAATTGATATAAAATGATATATCGTTGACAATATCTTCTATATAATAGCGCGCAATATTGAAAATATAATGATGATATAAATTCTACGACTATTAAAACATGTTGGTGTAGAAATATTTATCATGTTAAAAGTGAAATGATGCATCTTGGTAAGCGTAAAGCTTATTTGACTTGCAATCTAGGAACTGAATATGTCATATATTTAATATTGGATGTTGTCACTACAGAAAATTGATATGAAAATATTCGATGGGTTCAAAATCTAAAGCATATACAAGTTTTTGGAAAATATGTTTATAATCTTCATAAGGATTAAATAGATTCAAAATGCATAAATCATATACAAGTATTGTTATGCAAGTTGATGACTAGAATTGAAACTCTTGAACAATTTTTAAAAGACAATAGATTATTTGCTTAAAGAAGTTGAAGTAAAGAACTTGCAGGAATCTTTGATCTTGAAGGTAAGACTCATAAAAGGAGATAGAAGGAAGCATATTTCGTCAAAAAATTTACACTCATGAGCTCCAAGAATGATGATATCAATTACATGCAACAAGTTTGTTCAAGTAATACTAGAGTTGATGTCACGACCCAACCTACCGGTACGTGCGGGTACCCACTCTAACACCTAAGTAGGAGAACCCTCATATCCTAATAGAGAAAAAACATGCAGAAATTCAAGAAGACGGACAACAAGGTTAAGGAAATTAAATAAATAACGATTTTTAAATACAGTCTTTGTTAAACTTATAAATTAATTTAACAACCCCAGGGATCTAGTCTAATAGGTACAAGAGCTACTACGTATAAGATAGACAATAATTAAATAAAGAACACAAATCTTACTATGCGAAAAGAAGAGTCGAAGTTGCTTGAGGAATTCTTCCTCTTCACCTAATGAAACATCACCAGTCATGCATTCAAACTATGTCAAAAAGACATAGTAAGAGTAGTTACAGTACAATCACCCATACTGGTAGGCATCATCGGTCAATCCGACTTACACCTCAAAATATAAGAAAAGAATAATAGGATCATTCATGTACTCTAACTACTAACCATTTTCTTTTCCAATTGCTAACACTTCTAGTTCTATTAAGTCAGGGCCTAAACATTGCTAACCACATTAGATAATCCCAAACACCGCTAACATTCTTTTCTACCAATCACGTTTGTCACATTCTTAAAATATCACCACCTTATCTACCCCAAACCATAAAGTCTCTCCTTGACTCAACCTCTAGTCCTATCCCAATCCTCCTTGGGAACTTACCCAGACCAACACCTCGAAACATCACTCCTTCGCGACAAGTACACCTCATAAGAAATCTACAAATCACCCCACACTCACATACCAACAAATACTTCCACCTTTAACCTATCATCATTAGTCAAACGCAATCACCACAAGTGTAAACACATCGCAATACCGGAATAACATACTTTTAACTATAACTTATCATAAGTAGATGGTCCTTTCACGGAACCCAAACTTAAACTGTTAGTACACCGGTGTGGTACCCAATTCTAGTTAGCTTGCTAGAACGTGGCAATCTGATCCCATAGTTGTGCCGGAACGTTGAAACCCAATCTAATATTTATGTCAGAATGTTCCAATCCAATCCAAGTTAGCTTGCCGTAACGTGAAAATCCGATCCCCAATCACACACCAAAATCACAATCACAAGTACATCATCAAGATCATACATTCATATCATGATTTCATGGATATATTATTCATCTATCTCAGTTACAATGACATAATCAATATTGCAAAATTCATATACATACAAGTATAATAATGAAGCAAGAACGTGCATACATCACACAATCATGAAAAAAGACCAAACTCCACCCTACTTCTTCTTTACGGTTCGTCATTAGTGTTTTAAACCTAAATTTCTAAAATTCATCAAATTACTACTTCGATGGGTCAAAGCTAGCATAGACCGACAATTTTTCTCTTCTATCGGATACCCTTGTTTAATGAAGGAATTCTACTAAAGAAATAACTAAGAACACTTGATCAATCATCAATTTGCTACATCAAGCACTAACCCTAATTTTGTTGCAATATATAATTTTTCCCCAGATTTTACTCGGAACACGAAAGTCCACTCAGATCTCCTACTATTAGTTTCATATATTAAACGATAAGCACGAATTACAAATACTCTATGTGAAAAAACCTAACCTACCTGGGCACCAAACAATTTGCACGGAGTTTTGATTTCTTTTCCATCTGTCACGGATTCGCTACGGTGAATTTGGCCAAGATCTCGTAAGATTCATCCATCCCCACGCTAGAAAACTCCTTCTCATTCTTTCCCAAACTTAAAATAACTTTTGGATTTCTAGGGTAATTAACAACTTATAGATTATTTTTGGAAGATAAAAAAATAAGGATTCACAAAAGTTAAATTCTTCCTTGTCGATTCCGCTTTAGCAGGGTAAGTTGCCATTGCAGCACCACCGCGCCAGCGGTATCTTTCCTGTTGTAGCCGGACAAAGTCTAGATATTTTGTGTCTTTTTCTCTTTCTAAATAACGACTCGTTCGTCCCGAATGACTAAGGCCCGGTCATCAAACTCTCTCACTTCAGAAACCTCTCTGCTAGAGAAATGACTCTTATACGGAATGACAAAAGTTTGCGACCTCTGATGATTTGAAACCCTAAAATGGTAAACACAAGCTAGAACAGAGCGGTTAAAATACACTACAGGATAATAGTACTAGGCCTCCATGCTAAGGTAGTTTAACATGAAACACGCGAAGGTCGAAATCAACCCTCAAAATTTCCTATGGTTCTACCCGCCGAATGACTCTATGAAATTAGGTCGATACTTCCACATAATATGGGTAAGGTAGGAGACATCTCTATTTTTCCCTGGGGGAATCTTTTGAATTCCCACTGCTTAGCTTTCAATTCGCCTCTGACCATCAAATGAAATGTGAATAACTAGTCCTACTCTCTTTCAAAGAAGGGGTGCTTCATGTTCTGTAGGTGCTTGAAAGAATTTTATCTTCTCCATATTACTATATCTCGTCAGTCAATAATTTTTTATGAGGAACTACTGAACTCAATCACTTGTTTGCCTTACTCTTCAGTTCTCTGTTGAGGTCTATCCTGCAGAGGTACTCAAATTGGATCAGTGATTGATTTATAGGTTTTGTCGTAAACAAAAAAATTTATTTCAAATTACGTAAATCAATAGTTCAAAGTGCACTCAAAGGTAGGGCATTTTCCCATTTTTATAGGAGCTTCTGTACCAAAAAGAATGGTATCTTTAATTATAGCCCCTCTGGGATGTAAAATATATTTTCTCTCACCATCCTTATAATGTATGAGACAAATGTGTGCATTTCTATTTGGGTTGTTATTCTATGGTTACAATTCTACCATATATGTCTTTTTCATTCCGTCGAAAATAGATTTTACGGTATAGACGCTTATGACCCCCCCTTCTATGCCTTATTGTAATGATTCCTCTTGCATTACGACCTTTACCACAATGATGCTATCCATAATCAAATTATTTCATGGATTGGATTTGACTTGACCGTCTACGGTTCCATTGCGTGTGCTCGGGGTAGAAGTTTTTTATAAATGTATCGCCATGCTATTAAGTATTTGATTTAAGTTATTTTCTTTATAAGAGGTGGAATATAATAACCTGGTTGAAGCGTAATGATCATACGTCTGTAATGCATTGTATGTCCCATAATAGGCCCTATTCTTCTACTCTTTCCCGGTTGTCGATGACTATTCATAGCTATTACCTTGACACCAAAGAAGAGTTCGACCCAATGCTTTATTTATGTCCTAGTTGATCATGTATCGACATTATAAGTCTATTTATTTTTCCGAAATAACCGAATACTTTTGTCTGTAAATACTGCATATTTGATTCCATCGATAAATCTATTTTCTTCCCTATGAGTGAAAGTCTCGATAAGAATGCTAGTTCTTACTGTTCATTATGATATGAATATACCCCATTAATTCATTATGTATGGATGACGAGTTTCCACTGATACAGAGCCAATTCCAATAGACTTATTGAAGGGTCCCATTGGTGTGCATCCAGTAGGAATTGAACCTACCAATTCGCCAATTATGAGTTAGGCGCTTTAACCATTCAGCCATGGATGCAAAAAAGCGAGTGAAATAGGTTTTGGTATTCTTTCTAGAGCTTCTATTTCTTTCGTTAAAGGAGATTCGAGAAAATATAGAATAGGAAGACGTGTTTCTAGAATGAACAAGGTACGGGTTGAGAAGGGGGAGTTAGCAAAGTTGGACAAGATTGGAATGGACATAGAAATATGTATTGATGTGTCAGATCGGCTAATGCTCCCAGGTTAATGCAATGTGTTCCACCAATTGACTGAAGACTTAATTATTGGTATATCAATCGGTCCAGCACGTATTGAAATAAGAGCCGATTTAATAGAAACTTTTGAAAACTCGGTGCACCGAGGTAAATAAGGAACAAGATGAATACAGATGTTAAACAAGCATTCCACACCCAAAAGATGCCCCACATAGGTTACCCCTGAAACCCCCCAGTAACTAAGGTAAACAACGTAGAAAAAGCACCTATTTTTTTACCTGTTCCGGAAGAGCAAAGAAAAAGGGGATGTTTTGTTAATAGGAAGAAAAAATTGTTTATAGACGTAACGATATAAACAAGAATACTCATCCGAGCCGCAGGAACATGTACATACGGAATACGAGAATTTCCACCTTGAGATCTAGTGGTGCTACCCGAAGACTTAAATAAATAGCCATCGCTGTTAAGAACAAGCCAAATCCAATGAGAATTTGTGCATAGCTTCTGGTCTTTGACATCAAAAAAGAAGGTTGGAATGACGAAATAAACATGCGAGAATTTGGTCTTAGCTAGTGGAACAAGAAAGACATGGATCTATACTCAATACGCAATCAAAGGATTTCTCCCCAAAAAAGAGAATAATTTCCCTTGCTTTCTTTTTGCTCCGCTCGTGCGTGGCACTCCTTGCTCGCGGAGCGGCATACCAAAAAAATAAAATTCACCTTATGGCGACTACCTTTGTTTTACTTCACATAGCTTTTCCCTTAATCAATTCCCAAATTTAAGGTGTAGTTCGCTATTTTGGAATGCAGTTAGAATACGTTTGTAGGGTGGGCTCTAGTGTGGCCCAACCCTTTCAATTATATCCACATAACTCTGATAGGTCGTGCTTGCGAGGGGTCACCCATACGGATAGAAAGTGACTCCTCGTATTTGGTGCCTTCCGTTGAGAACCGATTCTGGGCTAAAGCCATTGGCCAGTAAAGCACTCTCCATTTTTTTCAACAAATAACTTTGTTGCAACGTAGCGTTTATTTCCCTTATTTCCAATTTGAGACGATCAAGTGTAACGCCAGCCGACTATCTAGCTCCTAACGCCTTAGGGCATCCTGTAACAATAAGAATGGTTGGATCTCCACCCTAACATCAACCGCTGCTGCTTCTGCGAGGGCATTTTGTTGGGCTTCGTTCACACTTGATTCTGAGCGAGAAGTTCCCCAATTTGCAAGGGCGGAAGTCCACTAACACAATTGCGGTTGGTCACCCAAAGTATCAGAGCTTTCTAAGTCTTCGGGAGAGGGTACCAGTACTGGCTCTTTGTCGGGAGAGGGGACCATTATTGGCTCTTTGTCCGGGCTTTATGGGATTAATGAACAGCTTCTACGACGATAGGCATAAAAGCATGATTAGTTCCACAAATCTCACTGTACTGACCATAGTAAACTCCTTCTCGTTGTACCGAAATAGAGGTCTGATTTAAAAGACCCGGTACAGCTTCACATTTGACACCTAAGGAAGGTACATCCTAACTGTGAGGTACATCAACAGATGTTACAATAAAACGTATATGACTCTTTGCTTGTAGTACCACTCTATTGTCGACTTCTAATAAACGTGATTGACCCAATTCTAGATCATATTGTGGAATCTTATAACTGTCAAAAGTGAGTGACTGTTCATCGGAACTGTTATAGTCCGAATACTCATAAGGTAGGGTCGACGCTCACCTCCCCCCAAACTGTACTTGCAAGTTTCCCAGCAAAAATCTCTCCACGCCAACTCTTAGAAAGAACACTATTTTTCTTTAGTTAGGCAGTTCTCCCGACCGTAAGACCCTTTATGAGTAAGGTTAATCAAAGGCCAGGGAAAGTTTATTGGCAAGAGGGAACCATTTCTCACCCAACCCTACCTACCCTATGTATTCGAGGGAAAGGATGGAACCAAAAAATACTAGGTTCCACACATATGAGACAGGCAGAAAGTATGGGAGGAGCAGTTTTTTGAAGAGCGAATTCGATCCTATAGTCATCTTCTTTGTTTGAAAAATGCATGGTGGAAAGGGATGCTAGTCAGCTCGACGAAGTTGTAACCCAAAAAAAGAAGATCCAGAGTGATTCCTGACCTATCCTGTCAGGGCCCAGTGGAACACTCTAGTATAGATTCCCTATGCTCATGTAAACGGCCGGGGCCGACCGGCCTGTAGATCTAAAAGGATACAGCCATATGCCTGATCGGATATCGTTTATCCAAAAAACAAATAAAAACAAGGTTGGTTTTTAATAGTAGTTCATGAAACGTCGAATTCCCACATTCCAGCGTGCATTATGCCAACAGGTCCCACCACCAACTCTAGCTGAGAAGTTGAGTCACCCTTATTTGTTTTTCCAGAAATAGAATAGAATAAAGAATGAGATAGTCTATATCCTGTATCGATCATAGGATCACTCTATGAACAGGTCAATTATCTGTGACCTCCCACCATTCATGATATCCCTTGCTTCTTGCAAGAACAACTCCTCGGTGGAGGAGTAGAAGCACTGGTCACCTTCGGTGTACTTGCTTGTGCCTGCTGTTACCTATCGTAGGACTTCCGTCCCCGAAGCAAAGAAAGAGGAGCAGGAACAAGAGGTTGTCCTCTTCTTATAGTCAAGTGGATTTTCGCTCCTCTCCCGGCCCAGTAGTTCCACAACTACTACCGTGGTTGTTGCCAACGGGGATCCCCCATTCCAAAAGGTTACTAGGCCAGCCGTTAGGTCCAAAGTTGTATACCACTGCTATGGTACCGATAGATTCACTACTTTAATGCTGTTAACGGACATTGCAGGTTGAGCATCTATTTCTAGTATATCGTTTCACACCGAGAAGAGGGATGTGTACCTCCAGCAACAACAAAAATAGAACCATAGGCTCCTATGCTGGGAGCATTTCAGGGTATAGGTCTAACCACCTCAACTCCCCATTTCTGGTATGCTATAGTTATTAAAGTCTCTCGACGGTGGGAATGGGAGATTACCGGTAAGCCAGATGCTTTGCGAACCCTATTCAAATTTAAGGCATTTCGTTGAATTTTAATCACCCTCGTGAAGAGGCGCACTCTGATACCATTGATGTCCAATAGCTTTTATAGTAATGGCTAGATGTACTACTACCTCGTCCATTGTGTATAAGAGAGCAAATGATGTTATAGCAATGAACATAGGGATGATACTAGGAAATATGGTCCGAAGAATCTTGATAGTAGTTCCATGAACAATCCTTTGCGGGATTGGATTTTTTTATAGTGGAAATGCCATAAATCGTGACCCAAGATCCATGATACAAAAACCAAAAATAAGAATAACGAAGAAAAAGACATCGTGATGTAAGTCTGTTATTCCTTGCATTATAGGTGTTGCTGCATCTTGAGATCCTAATTGCCATGGTTCCACTGCATCACAAGGAGCAATTGTGAGGAAAGCCATTCTAGAACAATCATTTAGTTTGGTTCATTCTTTGACTGCTCTGTTCCCCCCCCCCCCCAAAAAAAAAGAGTCTGAATTTTTTCCACCTTCCCAGTAGGAGTAGTGAAGAAGTATAAATTTAGTTGGTTGTTGACCAACGGAAAGCATGGGATTAAAAAAGGCAAAATTTACGCAATTGTTTTAAGAAAAGATCATAGTGATTGATGGCTCTTTCAATCCGGCGAAATGGAATTGGCATGTACCAATTTGGGTCAGATTAATAAGCTTACGACCACTGAACAAACTTGGTTGAGGAACATAGTTTATGCGCCGCTAATGTAGCGGCTTGTCGAGCATTTGAAAAACTCACACCATCCATTTCAAATAGGATTTGTCCCCTGGACACACGAGCAATCCAACCCGTAGGATTTCCTTTTCCTCTTCCCATACTTACTTCTGTAGGTTTCCCGGTAATCGGGATATCTGTGAGAACTCTTACCCATATCTTACCATTTCTTTGGAATTTCCTGCTCATAGCACGATGGAAGTGTCCGATTATAGCACGACGCGCTGCTTCAATGGATCGATATGAAAGACGACCAGCTCTACAACTTTTAGTTCCATATATTCCAAAACCAAGTTGTGTACCGTCCGGTTTGCAACCCCTACTACATCTACCTTTACGATATTTACTATATTTCGTACGTTTCGGATATAGCACGTCCCCTATTTTTTTTACTATATGAAATCCACACTTTGACACTTGAGATTCAGTAACGAGTAGATACTTCCGCAGGAGTATAATCTATTTTCTGGTTAAATATATTACGAGATGTTTTTCCATACTTTTCGCATTCAGTTCTAGCTATTTTTGCACCTTCTAATTGACCTGAACAACATATATGGATCCCCTCCACCCCCTTTTTCATTACTAATAGAATATCCTTCACTATTTGACTAAAAATGGAACGAAATAATCTTGTTTTGTTCCTCGGTTGAAAATAGATGTCTTGAGAAATCAGAGAAGCACTTTGATTAACATATTTGATCTTGACCGATTCAATTAAGGCATTAGTGTTTGTTCTATTATACAACAACAATCGCATGTTTTGCACTTCGTTCAAATAATAGTTGTACCCGCACGAAATTCTTTTGTTTCTCAGTATGATCTCTATCATCATATCTATTCCCCGTATCAATTCCCATATCCTATTTAGGTCTATGAATTTCTCTATCATTTCCATTACCTTATCCTTACCCATGAGGTTCCAACATTTTCTCCTTAATTGACCTAGGAGTTGTTCCAGGGCATCCTAAAAAAGGTTATTATACACCCCAAACCTATCCCTTGGGAAAAAAAGGTAGCACCAAAGAAAGGAAAGAGCGATATGGTGGTTTTTGTTATTCCCGGGAAGCGAAGATCATTCGCTTGGCGAATAAAGTGGGTCACCCTCTTTTTGGCTTCAGCCAAACACTTTTTCTCGTTGGTCGAGCTTTCTACAAAAAAAGCGATGCAAGAACGCATTCTTTTATCTAAGCTTCTTCCCTATGCATTAGCTCCCCCTTCCATCATAGATGGTTCAGCTACGCCCGTTGCCACGAAATGATTGAGAACTACGATGGGGTCGAAATGCATTTTTTTCTTTGTATTCAATAAGTATTGCATGATTGAATAATTCAAGGAAGGGCGGACTACGGGGAGGGTACTTTTAAGTAGATGACTCGTCGGGTGGTCGGAGCGGACTTCTTTGGGAAAAAACTTGAATAAGTTTTTTTTTCTGAAGGAGTCGTCATTTTCTATCAGGAACGATATGTCATTTTCAATCCCGACGTATTTCAGATGCTTGAAGGTCCCGCAGACACGAAGTTATTTAGAAAGATTCTTCTTTATCGATGGTGATCGATCATGGTATCCATAGCCTTGCTTCTTTTTCAGCCAAATCATGATTTCATTTTGCTTCTCCCGATCGTCGAGCCTGATCGACTCGACTCTTTTCCCTGCCCCCAGCCTCTCACTTCATTTTGTTATTCTTCTGTACCGTCGCTTGAATGAAGACACCGAATCGGCCCGACTTTCCCAAATAGCCCCCCACCGGCCCTTCTCTTTTACGGGTCTGGATTTTTCGCGTCGTGTCAGTCGTTGTGGTCGACAGGGAAGAAAGAAATGAATGAATGTTCTTTTGGGAAAATGTATAATAATATACCTACCGACACAAAATCCAAAGATGAGTCTCGTAGGTGGACGTATAGAACCGAAATAAGATCTCAGATTTATATCTTGATACACTAATTTACCATAATAATAAATAGATTCAATGGTGACTCCGCCGTGGGAAGAGCCGCTTCCTTATTGCTTGATAGGGGGAGCTTCCATTCACTAGCGCAGACTAAAAGTGCTCTGTGAAATGTGCTGGATAGTCACCCATCACACGACTCTCAAACCCAACCTGTGGTGGATCTCGGGAGACAAACTCAAAACGTAACATCCTTTGCCCCATACTTTGAGATGCTCTTCTCCTGTTTTACGAATCCTACAACTCTCTTTACTGAGTTAGACTCCATCCATATCCCTACTAGTGGTTTTTCTTTCATTTAATCATCACTTGTTTGGCATCTTAAACTAGGCTCCACTTTAGAGATAGGGTTTTGGTCGTTTGAATTATTAATGTTTACTAATTAATTCCTTATCATATGTCTTTCATTCTAAAGGGCTTGCGGTTTATTACACCAAATGCTTTCAGTGAACTATTGAAGCTAACGAGAGAGTACCAAATGCTGACGGTGATGGAGGTTACCGACTTTCGATGGACGCGGAGCCAACGAGTTTGGTCGAACAGCATAACGAGTCTAAGGTTACAGAAGCCTTCGCCAACTTTGATAGGCATAGAATTGCAAGCAAATAGAGAAGAGAGCTTACCCTTTCTTTCAATTAGAGTCGCGAGCTTGTTGTAGTCTGTCCTAAGGGGAGAACCTTGCTGCTTACTTTCTATATCCCCGCGTCTTTGCATGGATCGGCTCGTTCTTCGATCCCTTCTTCTACCTTCCCCCTCTCCCCGTTTGAACTTTCCAAAACAGGCCTATGGAGTATAGCCAAGTGGTAAGGAATTGGTTTTTGGTACCGGCATGCAAAGGTTCGAATCCTTTTACTCCAGATTATGAACACCCAACCGGATCTGTCAAGAACAAGCTGACGGCTATTAAAGAAGCAGCTTGACTGCAGTACCGAGCCTGCAAGCCAAAGGTTTGACTTTCACCTACCTTTTCTAAGAGAAGAGAGAGAAGGGAAAGACAGATGGCAGAAAGAAATCCTTCCAACAGCGGAATTGAACACAAGACTTACTTCGGCTAGGTTCTTTTATCAATCTCCTGTCCCTTGCTTAACTCCTTGTTCCGTAAACCGGTCGCTGTTAGATCTAATACGAACATATCTTGTTGAATGAATTGACTTCGGTTTGATTTCCTGAAACGCAAGTGGATCGGAAAAATAAAATTAATAATAGAATAAACAGAGACAAAAGCAAATATTTGAGAACTCGGGAAAGGAAAATAAGCCTCTCTAAGGAAAGAAGACCTAGCCCAACTTTCTTTCCAAGCCATCAATAACTGCCGGCTTTCAATGGTTATCCTTTCACTGGTCGGTCAGTTATGGAAGACTCTGCTGGGTAGAAGCCTGAATATTATTAAGAATATATTAACATTTTGCATTTCTTTTCTAATGGAAGGTAATATATGAATAAGAACAGATAGCATTCTGCTAGAGAGAGAGGGCACAGAAGAGAGAGGGCCCTAGCCCAGGTACATAAGTATTAGGTCCACCTGTGCTCACAATTATTCTGTTATTATCTCCTGCCCGTTTAAATACTCCTCGAGACATTTCTGTTGATGGCCCTTGAATTATAGCAGGAGCAACCTCAATTGCCGTACCCAGGCGCCGGTCTCTAGAAGCTTCTGGAATGTTTAATTTGTATGGCCTCAGTGATGAGAATATTTTGTGTGCCACTTCTAATGATGCATGCATTGGGACAAGTATATGTCAGTTCCGTAGATCAAGGCTTTCAAGGACTCCTGAGTTGGTGATTTTTCACCAGGAAGCACATTACATATTAGCAGATGGATGCTATAAATTCCTCCAAAAAATCATAAAATACTGTGCGACCATACATATACTCTAAATTCTCGTTGTCGAGAGAAGTGAATCAAAAAATACATGCTAGAAGGGATGTAATTCAGGAGGTGTAGTTCATCTTAACATTCATTTATAACAAGAACAATAGATACAGACATTCTGGAATAAGAAACTGGAAAAAAAAAACAAGGTCTCTTGTTTCTAGTTTTTTTCTTAATCAACCATAGGTGATGACAGTTCTGGCAAATTTCAAGGAAGCATGGGTCGCTTGTTAGACTTTATGTATTTTCTTTTATATGACCCACATAGGCACGGTGACCCTACCCTATAAAGTGAAACAAAAAGCAATAATTAGACTCTTCGCCTGGTTTTGTGCTCATTAAAATCAACTTCAAAGGAGAATTTTTTTTATTGGCCATTGTTTTGTTTTCTAATGGTCAATTTCAGCCTTGTAAATTGGAACTTGCAGAAAGGCTAAGATACATTGGAACAATCCATAACCGACTCTTGTTGCAAGTCGAGGGGGCGTTCAGCCACTTGACTATAAGGAGAGGGGGCTTGGCTGGTACCAGGCTCTAAAAGAGTTTTCTTCGAGCGAGCGGTCTTTCTTTCTTTTGGGGTTGCATGCCCAAGGCAATGCTTTTTATAGATTGAGATGGATTGATCTTCGCTATCGTGCCTCCTCCTTGTACTAGTTGATGCTGGGGCAGTTCTTAATATCAGTTTTCTCCTGCCACAGACAGCTTCGAGGTTCCCATCGATTATAGAGGTTTCTACCACTGAACTTGTTTAGGCTACCCTTTGATCGAGTGTTATTTCTATAAATAAGATTGAGTAGGAAAATATTGAATTGGCTTCAATCGAGATTGCCTCGGCTTCTTAGGCACATGAGGAACCGACCTAACATCTTTTCAATCGAAATCGCAATCAAAGACAAGTTCTACCAATTCTAGGATCTGAAAGAGAGGATTCACTTTCCAAAATTCCAAGTGACATGATTCCTCCTTCAGAAGCTAAAGTTGAATGATCGAAGTCTCCTTTAGGTTCAGTCGAAGAGATCGAAACAAAGTCATCAATTCAACCATTCGAATGGTCTCCCCAAAGATTGACCTATTTTCCAAATAAACCGAACCTCGATAGCACATTCATCAAAAAGATATGGCAATCTCTAGGTTGCACAACCCCTTTAGATCGTTCTATTCGTGCTTGAAAAATGACCCCATCGGTCTTCTCCTTTTAATGGACATTCTTAGCCGTCCTCCGAGGGTTAACACCCCATAGATCAGATCGTGAACTCTTTCAGACCCTTAGTTTCACTTGGTTGGGGCAGAGTTTCTTTAACACCCTTAAAATACTAGACCATGATTTACATGTCGGTACATCATTGCTTAATACCATAAGGTATTTTATTCGCATTTTGGGAACTTGAAATTTTGTGATAATTGGAAACGTGCTTAACATAAATTGTTATCGTAATTTAACATATTGTATGGGGTATTTGCGTAATTTTCTAATTATATTTAAACATATATTGAAAGTGTGGGTATAAGGTATATAAAAATGGGTAGAGATGTGTGCTTTTTGGGCAGCCAACTATTTTTAGGGGCAGCCCCTTTTGGTGACATGCGTACATGTGATGAGGATCATTTTGTATCTATATATTTTACACCTTCTTTGACTGATTTCGTTTTTCCTGAAGTCTAAGAACATTATAACATTAGCTAAACATTTGTTCTTAAAAATCAAGACAAAAACTAGCTCCTTTTGGCAGAATTCGACACACACACTTCATCTTGGTAAGTGATAAAGAATTTCTTTTAATATTGGGTAGTGTTTGGTAGTTTAATCATATATCGTTCAATATAACTTTGTTTACAGTGAGTAAATATGATTTGGAAATATAATTTGTAATTCTACAACTCTTAAGTTTTTGCAAAACTCTAATTTTGCTGTTATAGATTCGAAATATGGTACGCAACATAGGACAAGTTCTCTCCAGCTTCTGGAATTAGAAATCTTGTCTGTACAACTGTTAATGTTTTGATTATATCTTTTTGTACAAAATGTATTTTGAGGTTATTATTGATTATTTTCAAGCTTTATAGATGTACCTACATCTTTTATGAAGGATATAAAGTCTATTTTTACCGTTTTCTCTTTCAAATCTTAGTTGCGACATGAGACATTAAGCTGGCCAGAACACTGGGAGCAATAGTTGTATTTGTAAAGGCTAAGCGTGATGGTTATCCTGTTTTACTTTGACATTTTTGAGATACTAGTAATTAAAAAAGTTATTTAATTGCATTTTTAAGATTGTATATACTCGTGAACAAGTTGAGGACCTTCATACGTTGGTTGGCCTACGGTTTGAACTCTTGAAGTCGTGTTGGACTGTTTCTTTGCTAAAGTGTTGAGGTTTGTGTATAAACTTGTACTTGTACTATTTTTACATTATGGTATATCTGAAAGTTTATATTGGTACGTTGATTACCTTTTGTCACTTCGCATTATTGTGTTGTTGTCGTTTAAGATGTTAAAGACTCTTGTGTAACTCACCCACTTGTACGGATTATTTGATCACTTGGCATTCTTGTTGGGACATTGTCCTTCTTGTGGCTGTGACTTTGTCACTATTGGCATGCCTCTTGATTCGGATAATTTGCCATCTTGACTCTGGATTTTTAGTTCGTCTTAAGTATGGGAGTTGTCCATTTTATGTACGAACTAGAAAGCCATTTTTAATATGGTTCTTGGTTCTCTTGATTATTGGGCTTTGACCCTTCTTGATACAGGCGTCGACCCTTCTTGTTTCTGCTCGTGCTTGGTGTGAAGACATGATGTATATACTAGGTGAGTCTTGTTATTGAACCTCTTGGAAAATTGTGCTATGAACGTTATTGACATTTGAAGCTTTGATTATCCAACTTGATACTCTTTGTCTATTGTTTACTTAATTTACTGATTATATTTCAATTATGCTGCCCTTTACTTGAGAATGATGACTTGGTGAATCTAAGGGCGTTGGATCTATAGTCTTTACACCACTAAGCTTTATGCTTAGCGATAGTTGTTTCTATCGTAGGGAATGTTCGAGAGGACGGTTGAAGTTGGTCATTGAAGATGGAGATTTTGAAAGCCTTAAAGGAAGATTACACTTGCATATAGGCATATATATATTTTGTATAAACTTTAGGACTTGTGCACGATCTATGTGTTGTATAATTACATTAGATTTTGAGGGTTGATTTGGTCATATCACCATGAGTTGTAATATAAGTATGGATATACATTTTTATCTTTTTGGGATGTGTAAACGCAAGTCTTGTAATATAATAATTTACTATATGTTTTGTAAGTTCTGTGAGGCATGTACATGCTGATTTTTGCTACATGAAAGTTGATAATACTATTGTTATTTCGTCCTTAAATGTGAGGATAATATATGCATGAAAGCTTGTCGGTCTTGCTTAAAATTTCGTGCCATATAAATTTTGTCCATAATTAAATATTTAAAGAAGGCAAGCACATCCTTAACTAAATTATTCTTATGAACCTAATCCCTCAACTAGATAAAAAAATTTAGTATAACTTCATTAATCTCTTTTAAATGTCGCAAGTATTAAATTAGGGTTCTTTTCAAGTTGTAGTATCTCTCGGAAAGGGGCGTTACAATTTCAGCCTGCCTTCCACAGAATATAAAGAACCTTAGAGCTTCCTAACCTGCTGACATCCCGGTGAAGAGAGTCATTTTTTGTGTTACATCTTCGAATTCGAGAGAGGGATTTCCTCTTATCTCTCAAATTATAGGCATTGAAGCGATCAAGAGAAAGTAAGAAAACTATTGCACACGCCCCCCATTCGCCGTTTACTAATATAATAGAAGGTAAGGCAAAAGCAAGAGTGAAACTACGAGCTAAAAGCAGGCGTGCCTCACTTATAAGAGAATATGATACCATCCCCCACTTTTGGCGCACTTGTTTGATGAGCTACGCCTAAGTGCCATATAAGTCAAAATCTAGCCTGAGACCTAAAAAAGTAAGGTCGAAATCCATCCCTCTTTTTCCTGTATTTTACTAGTAGGATTAATGAACGACCCTTTGATCTATGTCGTGTTCAACCAGTCTGATTAGAAGTTCCAAAATGAGTGGAGCGAGGGGCTTTAGAGGGAAAAAAGGGGGCCGAACTTTAATTGAAGTAGGGTCGGAGCTCCTCTCCTTACAGTCAAGTGGCTTTCACTCCTCATAGAGAGTTAGAAAGCGCCAGTTCTCATAGTGAGGCTTAGGCCGAGTGGGTAGGGAGCGGCCCCCCAAATCTCAACCCCGACCTACACAAGTGGTTTTTTAACCCAAATTAGGAAAAGTTCTGTTAGGTTCTTAGTAGCAATCGACGACCTTTTCTTCTTTTACTTCACATATCTTTTCGTCTCCTTGATGGCTGGAAGTTCTCCACAAGTATGAAAAGCCGGAGGACTTTGTATCATCCATTCCGGTGTGGTTGGATTTTGTTCAATAGCCCAAGGACTTGGAGCACATCATTTGTTCTTTCCACTGCTTGAAGTGATTTTTACGACCACGAAGAAACGACCAATCCCAACTACGGATATATAAGATCTAAAATTACTAAGGGCATTCCATCCAGCGTAAGCATCTGGATAATCTGGAATGCGATGTGGCATACTCGAAAGCCCTAAGAAATGCATAGGAAAGAAGGTCATATTAACCCCGAAAAAGGTGATCCAAAAATGGATTTGACCTAAAGTTTCAGGGTATGTCCGACCAAAGATTTTACATACCAAATAGTGAAATCCTGCAAATAAAGCAAAAACGGCTTCCATAGAAAGTACATAATGCAAATTCGCAACCACATAATAAGTATCATGTAGAGCAATGTCTAGCCCAAAATTATCCAGAACTATTCCAGTGAGTCCTCCTATGGTGAATAAAAAGATGAACCCTACAGCAAATAACATGGGTGTTTTGTATTGTATCGACCCCCCCCCCCCAACATGGTAGCGATCCAACTAAAGATTTTGATTCCAGATTCCAATGGGGACAACTATGAGCATGGTAGCTGGAGCAGCAGTTTTGCCACTGTAGCGACATTGCTGCAGCGGGAGATCGGGTAACAGTAAGTAGGGGAAGGGTAAAAATCCTCCAGTTGACACCCAATTTTGACCGACCTTTAACCATTTTTACGAATGCTATTCGATTAAATATGTATTTTAAAATTTATTTTAATTTTAGAATATTAGTCGATTTTGCATAAAATTATATATTTAGTATGCACACTTTATAAAAATTATTGTAAATATTATCAAAATATTTTAAAACTATTAATAAATTTGGAAATAATTGTTTTATTCAAATGTTATAAAATTTAAGTGGTTTTAATTATATAATATTTTTATAGTATTTGTAGTATTTTAATTGGATAGCATTTCTTTAAATTTCTCTTAAATCTTTTAAAAATTAGCCCATTTTATTCCAATTTATTTTAATTCTAGCCACTCCAATTCCAATTTTATTTCAATTACAGTCACTTTTCTTTTCAATTCTAGCCAATATTTATTTCAATTTTGTCCATTCTAACTCTTCATTTCAATCTGATTTTAAGATTGCATCTTTTAATCTCACCCAGCCTTACTCCTAGATCGAATTCTAGCCCTTCATCTATTTTAAAATCAATGGATGAGATTGAATCCCTTATTACTTTCCTATTTTGCTCTAAAAAGGACCAAACACTAATTCTAATTTTCATTCTCTTCCTTGGCCTCTCTCTAGCACCGCAAGACCCTTTTGGGCCCTCTCCATTTTCTCCGGCCAACGCAGCCAACGAGAACAAGAGGCGGCGATGCCCCTCTCTCCTATCTTCCCCCTGTTCCTCCCCCTCTCTCCTTCTTCTCGTCGCCTTCCTCTTTTCCCTTTTTCTCTTTCTCCGGCGAGTAACAGCCAGCATGCGAGGCAGGCAGAAGCATGCAACAGCCGGCGAAGACAGCTGCGAGGCAGCGAGCCACCGGCAACAGCAGTCTAGTAAGGAGTGGAAGCACCAACCGGCGGAGGCTAGCCTTTCCTCCCTTCGCTCTTTATCCTTTCAGTCCAGCAGCTGCAGGAGGCGAGCACCACCAGCGAAGACAGTCGCCTGAAACAGTAGCCAGTGGAGAAGACGCCAGGAACCATGTGCAGCTCCGATAACCACCGGCAATCTCCGGTCGGCGAAGGAAAAAAAATTGGTTAAGTTAAAGTCACAATCGGTTGAAAGATGGATCTTTACAGATCCGTCCGGGTTCGTTCTCTCACTCAAACCATTACCTAATCAAATGTGAAATTCATGGTTTCTTTCTTTATCGCATGAAAATCTAATGCCTAAAGGTTTGGCTTAGCGTGAATCGATTGTAATTTGTTCCTTTAGTATTATTGTTCTCCATATTGATGCATAGTTGCTTATTCTTGATTAACAATGGAGACCTCAAATTGTTAGGGCTAAATTGATGTCGCCTAATTAATTTCTGTGACTCAGCTTTTGAATTGGGATAATTTCATACTTAAGCTACGTCAATTATGGATGAATTGGTAAACTTGGTCCATTCTTATGCCTAATTGATTCAAATATATTTTTCTTACATGCTTATGGCAATTTGATAATACTTTTGTGCTTAATTGATCCAATAGGAATCAATCATGAAATTCTGGGTCCTTAATCTGATTCCAAGTGGCTAAAGTGGTTAATTCTGGCATAATCAATTCACTGTGATTGAGACTTTTATGTTGCCTGCTCTGTTTATGGAAAACTATGGGATCTTGACTCGGATGGTAATTATATTCTTCCTTAAATAAATTATTCCCTTTGTCTAACAGTACGTGATACCAATGTATTGATTGGTGATTGCTTGTTTTACATTTCGTTATTATGGTTGATTGATATTTTGTGCCTAATTAAAATTGAAATGATTTCTTACTTGGTTTTTATTTGATAAAATATTTGATCGTTTGGCAAAAGAATTTTGCTGATTTTATTCCTCTTTGATAAGTAAATAATTTCTTCATAATTGCTCTTAATTGATTCTTTTCCTTTAAAGTCCGGCCCTTATGTCACTATAAAAAAGAAGACTTTTGTTTCATTATGTCAATGGTTGCAACTGTTGAACACATTCTTCAACCCCCTTACACACTTCGACTCTTACCCACTCTTACTACTCACCCGTCCACGCTTACACACTTTTAAAAAAATCTGAAACTCACTTCACGCTTTAAAAAATAAAAATATATACTCCTTGTTGGTGTTTGGGCTTTCTTTTTTGTAACACCTCTAAAACGACTTAGGTGAAACTAGATCCTAACACTTGTGCCATGATGTATTGAAGTCTTAAAATGAGTTAAAATGATGTTAGGAGGCAGTGTCTAAAGTTTGGTGAAGTTTGGAGGTCAAACGTCCATGACGTTTGGAAGGTTTGCCTTGAAACTTGCTTGTGTGCCTTAGTGTGTTTCGTCAAGTTTTACGTGTTTGTTTTGAATGAAATTGATGTGAGGGGTTCTTAACATGTGTACGACTATATTTTGGTTGGATACGTCCGGGCAAAACTCCCCAAGGACCAACCTAAGGGTCCTTGAGGACGACCCAATTCAAGAGCCAAGACAGTCTAAAACAGTCTCACCTACAGAGGGCAATCGACGCCCAGTAGGCTGGTCGACGCCCCGTAGGTGGTGGCATCGATGGAGACTTAGTCTAGGGATCTTGAGATCCCATTTTCAAGGCTTTAACCCAATTTACAGTTGCCAACACGGGCCGTCGATAGGTCGACGCCCAGTAGACTGGTCCGTCGATTGGCACCTGCAAATTTTCTGCAGGTTTCTCGCCCAGCCCAAGGTTAATTAGAGGTTTTCACCTAGCCTTCCTAAAATTAGTTGGACGGTTTCTTAAGGCTATTTTGGGTATTTTAAGTGGGTTTATAAGTCTAAAATACTTAGATGAATTCACTTTTCAAAATCATAACCCCAAGACCTCTAAAGAACTCTCTGGAACACCATTAAAGATTGAAGGGAGATTGAAGCTTGAAGGTTGAATTCTCCATCAATTCTTCTCAAATTTCGTGTCTAGAATCACTTAAGGTATGTTTTTCATCCTTGAATCTCTTTTCTTCAAGGAGCCAATCTCAAAAATGGTTTTCCAAGACTTCCTCAAAAGATGAACTTCTAACTTGTGATCTAGCCATGGTTCTTGCATAAAACGTTTTGAATCATTGTATTATGATTGAATTAATGTTAGTTTGATGATTTTAACCTAATATCTTCATGAACCCATGCAAACCATGAACTCCATATTTTGATCATTTTGTTGGTAATGTGATCATGTCTCTATACTATTGAATTCTTATGTAGTTTGATTTGGGCTATTGAATTATGAAAGAATTATGTTAAAATCATACGTAGGATGTCCTAAATTGATGAATTTATATTGAATTACTTTGGATTCATTGTATATTATGATTATTGGATTCAATTGGTGATCATGGTCATGGTTAAGGGCCTTTGAGTATTGTGTTGGGTGATCTGGCTATAGATTGAAGTTCTGAGATTGGATTGGTGGTATGCTGCCCTAACTCTCTTTATATTGTGTTTTATAATTCTTAAACTGTGATGATTATTGGTATGGTTCACTTGTGGTGTCGGTGCTTATTTGTTATACTTGTGAATTATGTGGCCTCATAGACATTACTTTATGAATTGCGAAACAATGTGGCCTCGTCGGCGTTACTTAATGTATTATGATATTATCATGTTATAAGTTGATTATGTGAGTAATGTGAAGGTATTATGACTTATGTGTTATGCGGAGTCAAAGCATGAGTTCTCCTAATCAATGATGTGTGTCTCTAGTAGGCTACGGTGGAGTTCTTATGTGAATGACTTGATATTGAATTATGATGCTTCTTGATGACTTATATGAGACTTGTGATGGTTTATATTGATGATTTTATAGAAGTGTGTAGGATGACTTGCAAGTATATCTAGTTGTTCCTATGTCCTTCTTGAATGAGATGTTATATGTGACAATGTAAAGTGAAGTGTGTCTTGGCTAGGTACACCTATGTCCCTTGCTTGATACATGAATGAATATGAGTCCTTGACTTAGTAGGTTAGAACACCATTTGTCATGAATGTATCTGTATGAATATAATATGATCTTGACTATAACAAAGAAGGGCATTTATGTGAAACCTTTTAGAATTAAGGTTATAATATCCTTGAATTTGAGAGTCGTAATGGTATCCTTCTCGTGTGAATGGTGGACATAAGGTTGATTGGATGGAATGACATGAAATTATCCTTAGGAAAGTCATTGAGCTATCCTATAACCATTGTAAGGCAACCCCAGGGGACCGCTTTGGTAAGTTGTGTTATGATTTGGTTATGAACAAGATACGGTACCTCTTCATATGCTCGTTTATTGAATTATTCTATGAGAAAAAAGGCTAGCACCGAGCGAGTATGTTTTGGGAGTAGCTCTAAATATGAGGAGGCTAGAGTACAAAGAAACCCTTCATATTCCTTAACCATGTGCCTACATGAGTTGTTATCTAGTTCTACCATTGGCAAGTAGAACACCCTTTATCGGAGTAGGGTTGACTCCGGATTCCATGCTTAGCTACCATGGTCTATGTCGGTTATTGCCTATTCTCGTCATGTGGGATACATGGTAGTGTTGGATAAGTACTATGCAGTTTAGGTAGTGTAATAGGACGTTATCTAGACATTGCACGACTAGGCTTTGAAGATGTTAGTGTGTGAGTGCCCTAGGTCTTCTCCAAGACCATTACGTGAATGTCCTTATGTGTTGAATGTCTCTTAAATGATGACTAAAGTAAAGGTATGATAGTGAAAAGGCAAGTATCTAGAGTAGCTTTGAGGATTACTTAGGTAGGCTTGGAGAGGATGTATGGGCGGTCTCTTCTTGTTTTACTTAGGTGACTCTTAGAGTAATTCTAGGTAGGAAGTTTGACTAATGAAATGTGAATAATCTTATCATAGGTAGTCTAAGGATCTTTTTGGTGTGTGTAAAGGAATTGTATGGGCGATCGCTTCATAACTCACTCAAGTGAGCCTTAGAATCACCTTTGGTAGGAGGGTCTCATGGTTGTGTGTTTTGATGTGGTCTTGATGCTATTGTGTGATATCTGAGTTACTGTGAAGTCACTATAATGTTACCGTAATTGCTAGAAATTGAGTATGATTTGGAAATGTGTCTTAAATGTAATGTTTGGTGCTTAAATGTGGCTTATGTATGAAGTTTTAATCTAAAAGAGCATATTTTGATACAAATGTCCGTTTATCATGATTTTATGCATTATGTCATACTTAGTACATGCATCGTACGAATTCCATACATTTTGTCTAAGGTGTGGCTAGCAGGTGAGAGGTGTCTTGAATCAATGCTTGGAATTAGGACTCTTTCAAGCAAAGTTGAAGTATGTCCTCATTTGACTCGAGGACATAACTATCTTTAGATTTCATTTCAATAAAAGTATTGTAATAGACTAAGTTTCTATATTTTGATTGTATGGGTCGTGTCCCAAGTACTTGAGTCTAAGATTGGTGTATGTTGAGACTTAGTATTTCCTATGATTTTATATGAAAGATGTTATGAGATTATTCGTGTGAAAATTTTTAATTCTGCACTACTTTTCATACATGTATGCAATGAATGATGTCCAAGGGCTTGTACAATACCGCTGTGAGGTCTAGTACGATGAGTCGCACTTTGAGAGTGCCCTATCTTCTAGGGTGTGCTCTCGGGGTGTGACAAAGTTGGTATCAGAGCATAGGTTAAAGTGGTCTTAGGTATCCAAAAGTCTCAAAAAACTCCACGTCTAGTAGAGTCTTGTTCATCAGTGTGAGTCGCGACACATCTATGGGCGAGAGGCTATAGGATGATAAAGTTTCACTTTCTTCATCAATCTTGTGTCGTGCCTATAGAGTTGCGGTTATAAGTTCCTATCCTAATCTATTATCTTGTGTTTATAGGAGTATGACTACAAGAAGTATGACCGCTAGAAGGTTGGAGAAGGATTGCAAGAGGAAGCTCCCCAAGGTGGACTAGCTCCACAAGGAGTTCAAGTTCCTCAAGATGCTCAAGTGCCTCCCCAAGGTGATTAAGTCCCTATTGGAGGTGATGGTAATGATGTTCCTGTGGTTCCCCTGGACATGACTAATGGGGATATCAGAGAGGCTCTACTTGCTTTAGCTCGAGCCATGACCACTCAGGTGACTAGAGACATTGGGCCTAGGATGAATGCTTTGGAGAGTACCATGACCTCTAGATTGAGAGACTTTGTGAGGATTAATCCTCCTATATTTCTTGTCTCTAAGGTGGGAGAAGATCCCCAAGGGTTTCTTGATGGTGTGTACAAGGTGTTGAGTGTCATGGGGGTGACTTATAGGAGAAGTTGGAGTTACTTTCGTACCAATTGAGGGATGTTGCTCAACTGTGGTACACCCAATGGAAAGATAATAGGCCGGTTGATTCGGGTTCCATAGTGTGGGAAGAGTTTAAGGAGGATTTCTTAGAAAAGTACTTTCCTCGTGAGAAGAGGGAGGTGAAGGTTGAAGTGTTCATTAACCTTAAGCGAGGTAGTATGAGTGTTGAAGAGTATTTCTTGATGTTCAACATGTTGTCTAGATATGCTCCATCCTTGGTGTCTAACCCTAAGGATGAGATGAGTAGGACCAGTGTTGCCGACCTTGTGAAAGAAGAGTGTCTTACTACCATGCTCCACAATGACATGAACTTGTCTAGGCTCATGGTGTATGCTCAATCTATTGAAGAGTACAAACTTTTTAGAATCTCAAGGAATTTGAAGAGGAGTGGATCCAATGATAAAAAACAATCTAGGTTTACGAAGAGGGAACCAAACCATGATGGACCTGGTGCTCCTAATGTCAAACTTGAGAAGGGTAGTGGTTCTTAAAATGGTAAGCCTACTTGTGTTACTTGTGTGAAGAAGCAATGTGGGAAGTGTCTAGTTGGTACCGGGAGTTGCTTTGGTTGTGGTAAGGATGAACATAAGGTGAGGGACTTCCCTAGTGTTTCTACTAGAGGAAAAGAGGGCAAGTAAGATCCTCCTAGTGCTTCGGAAGGTGATGTTCCAAGGAGGAATCACTTCTATGCTCTTCGGGCAAAAGGATCAAAGCCGGATGATGTTGGTAAGTCCTTGTTTTCTCTTTAGTTTTATGAGTTCCTTCTAAGTGGGTGAGTATGGTGAGTAGTGGAGTTGTGATTTGTGTTGTCTCTTCTCTTCTATTCAATTCAAACTTGAGAGATAGAATGTAATAGTAGCATGTTGCATGTTGCATTCTGTTCATGAGTCTTCTTGAAATTGAATTTCATTGCTTCCTTACATTGTGAATTTTATGAATTTATAGATATGAATTGAGTTTATATTGTTTTATCTCTCATATTATTATGCCTCCATCATCAATTGCTTAAGAGTTGCATTTTGGAAAATTGAAGAATTCATTGTAATGTTGGCAGCTCACTGTGCAGTTTTTGGAAAATTGACTAAATTGTTCTTTTGTTGAAAATTGTTGTAATGTGTATAGAATTGATATATTTTAACATGATAATGTGTTTATTAGGAGTCCTCCTATTTTAATTGAATAATGTGAGTCTTATTGCACGATGAGTCGTAAATTAGTTTCTATTCTCTTGTTGTGTTTTGAGTCTCTTAAGTATGTGAAATTGGTGTTCCTACTAAAAGTGTGTGTTGTGTAAGGTGTGGTATGGTTATTTGATGTTAGTCTTGAGTTTCTTGTCTCTTGATAGTATTTAAAATGAAGCAACTGTCATTCGAGGACGAATGTTGTCCAAGTGGGGGAGAATGTAACACCTCTAAATCGACTTAGGTGAAAATAGAACCTAACTCTTGTGTCATGATGTTTTGAAGTCTTAAAATGAGTTAAAATTATGTTAGGAGTAAGTGTCTAACGTTTGGTGAAGTTTGGAGGTCAAACGTCCAAGAACGTCCATGATGTTCGGAAGGTTTGCCTTGAAACTTGCTTGTATGCCTTCGTATGTTTCGTCAAGTTTTACGCGTTCTTTTTGAATGAAATTGATGTGAGGGGTTCTTAATATGTGTATGACTATATTTGGGTTGGAAACGTCCGGGAAAAACTCCCCAAGGACCAACCAAAGGGTCCTTGAGGAGGACTCAATTCAAGAGCCAAGACTGTCCAAAACAGTCCCACCTACGGAGGGCAATCGACGCCCAATAGGCTTGTCGACGCCCCGTAGGTGGTTGCGTTGATGGAGAATTAGTCTAGGGAGCTTAATCTCCCATTTGCAAGGCACCAGCACGGGCCGTCGATGGGTTGACGGCCAGTAGACTAGTACGTCGATTGGCAATCTGCAAATGTCTCGGCCAGCCCAAGGTTAGTTTGGGGGTTTTCACCTAGCCTTCGTAAAATTAGTTGGACGGTTCCTTAAGGATATTTTGGGTATTTTAAGTGGGTTTATAAGTCTAAAACACTTAGATGAATTCACTTTTCAAAATCAAAACCCCAATACCTCTAAAGAACTCTCTAGAACACCGTTGAAGCTTGAAGGGAGATTGAAGCTTGAAGGTTGAGTTCTCCATAAATTCTTCTCAAATTTCGTTGTCTATCATCAATTAAGGTATGGTTTTCATCCTTGAATCTCGTTTCTTCAAGGAGCCAATCTAAAAAATGGTTTTCCAAGACTTTCTCAAAAGATGAACTTCTAACTTGTGATCTACCCATGAGTTCTTGCATAAAACATTTTGAATCATTTTATTATGATTGATTTGATGTTAGTTTGATGGTTTTAACCTAAAAGCTTCATGAACCCATGCAAAACATGAACTCCATATTTTGACCATTTTATGGATAATTTGATCATGTCTCTATACTATTAAATTCTTATGAAGTTTGATTTGGGCTATTGAATTATGAAAGAATTATGTTAAAATCATATTTAGGGTGTCCTAAATTGATGAGTTTATATTGAATTACTTTGTATTCATTGTATATTATGATTATTGGATTGAATTGGTGATCATGACCATGGTTAAGGGCCTTTGAGTATTGTGTTGGGTGATTTGGCTATCTATTGAAGATGTGAGATTGGATTGGTGGTATGCTTCCCTAACTCTCTCTATATTGTATTATATAATTCTTAAACTATGATGATGATTGGAATGGTCCACTTAGGGTGGCGGTGCTTATGTGTTATACTTGTGGCATCGTCGGCATTACTTTATGAATTGTGAAACAATGTGGCCTCGTCGGCGTTACTTTATGTATTATGATATTATCATGTTATAACTTGATTATGTGAGTAATGTGAAGGTATTATGACTTATGTGTTATGCGGAGTCAAAGCATGAGTTCTCCTAATCAATGATGTGTGTCTCTAGTAGGCTACGGTGGAGTTCTTATGTGAATGACTTGATATTGAATTATGATGCTTATTGATGACTTATATGAGACTTGTGATGGTTTATATTGATGATTTTATAGAAGTGTGTAGGATGACTTGCAAGTATATCTAGTTGTTCCTATGTCCTTCTTGAATGAGATGTTATATGTGACAATGTAAAGTGAAGTGTGTCTTGGCTAGGTACACCTATGTCCCTTGCTTGATACATGAATGAATATGAGTCCTTGACTTAGTAGGTTAGAACACCATTTGTCATGAATGTATCTGTATGAATATAATATGATCTTGACTATAACAAAGAAGGGCATTTATGTGAAACCTTTTAGAATTAAGGTTATAATATCCTTGAATTTGAGAGTCGTAATGGTATCCTTCTCGTGTGAATGGTGGACATAAGGTTGATTGGATGGAATGACATGAAATTATCCTTAGGAAAGTCATTGAGCTATCCTATAACCATTGTAAGGCAACCCCAGGGGACCGCTTTGGTAAGTTGTGTTATGATTTGGTTATGAACAAGATACGGTACCTCTTCATATGCTCGTTTATTGAATTATTCTATGAGAAAAAAGGCTAGCACCGAGCGAGTATGTTTTGGGAGTAGCTCTAAATATGAGGAGGCTAGAGTACAAAGAAACCCTTCATATTCCTTAACCATGTGCCTACATGAGTTGTTATCTAGTTCTACCATTGGCAAGTAGAACACCCTTTATCGGAGTAGGGTTGACTCCGGATTCCATGCTTAGCTACCATGGTCTATGTCGGTTATTGCCTATTCTCGTCATGTGGGATACATGGTAGTGTTGGATAAGTACTATGCAGTTTAGGTAGTGTAATAGGACGTTATCTAGACATTGCACGACTAGGCTTTGAAGATGTTAGTGTGTGAGTGCCCTAGGTCTTCTCCAAGACCATTACGTGAATGTCCTTATGTGTTGAATGTCTCTTAAATGATGACTAAAGTAAAGGTATGATAGTGAAAAGGCAAGTATCTAGAGTAGCTTTGAGGATTACTTAGGTAGGCTTGGAGAGGATGTATGGGCGGTCTCTTCTTGTTTTACTTAGGTGACTCTTAGAGTAATTCTAGGTAGGAAGTTTGACTAATGAAATGTGAATAATCTTATCATAGGTAGTCTAAGGATCTTTTTGGTGTGTGTAAAGGAATTGTATGGGCGATCGCTTCATAACTCACTCAAGTGAGCCTTAGAATCACCTTTGGTAGGAGGGTCTCATGGTTGTGTGTTTTGATGTGGTCTTGATGCTATTGTGTGATATCTGAGTTACTGTGAAGTCACTATAATGTTACCGTAATTGCTAGAAATTGAGTATGATTTGGAAATGTGTCTTAAATGTAATGTTTGGTGCTTAAATGTGGCTTATGTATGAAGTTTTAATCTAAAAGAGCATATTTTGATACAAATGTCTGTTTATCATGATTTTATGCATTATGTCATACTTAGTACATGCATCGTACGAATTCCATACATTTTGTCTAAGGTGTGGCTAGCAGGTGAGAGGTGTCTTGAATCAATGCTTGGAATTAGGACTCTTTCAAGCAAAGTTGAAGTATGTCCTCATTTGACTCGAGGACATAACTATCTTTAGATTTCATTTCAATAAAAGTATTGTAATAGACTAAGTTTCTATATTTTGATTGTATGGGTCGTGTCCCAAGTACTTGAGTCTAAGATTGGTGTATGTTGAGACTTAGTATTTCCTATGATTTTATATGAAAGATGTTATGAGATTATTCGTGTGAAAATTTTTAATTCTGCACTACTTTTCATACATGTATGCAATGAATGATGTCCAAGGGCTTGTACAATACCGCTGTGAGGTCTAGTACGATGAGTCGCACTTTGAGAGTGCCCTATCTTCTAGGGTGTGCTCTCGGGGTGTGACAAAGTTGGTATCAGAGCATAGGTTAAAGTGGTCTTAGGTATCCAAAAGTCTCAAAAAACTCCACGTCTAGTAGAGTCTTGTTCATCAGTGTGAGTCGCGACACATCTATGGGCGAGAGGCTATAGGATGATAAAGTTTCACTTTCTTCATCAATCTTGTGTCGTGCCTATAGAGTTGCGGTTATAAGTTCCTATCCTAATCTATTATCTTGTGTTTATAGGAGTATGACTACAAGAAGTATGACCGCTAGAAGGTTGGAGAAGGATTGCAAGAGGAAGCTCCCCAAGGTGGACTAGCTCCACAAGGAGTTCAAGTTCCTCAAGATGCTCAAGTGCCTCCCCAAGGTGATTAAGTCCCTATTGGAGGTGATGGTAATGATGTTCCTGTGGTTCCCCTGGACATGACTAATGGGGATATCAGAGAGGCTCTACTTGCTTTAGCTCGAGCCATGACCACTCAGGTGACTAGAGACATTGGGCCTAGGATGAATGCTTTGGAGAGTACCATGACCTCTAGATTGAGAGACTTTGTGAGGATTAATCCTCCTATATTTCTTGTCTCTAAGGTGGGAGAAGATCCCCAAGGGTTTCTTGATGGTGTGTACAAGGTGTTGAGTGTCATGGGGGTGACTTATAGGAGAAGTTGGAGTTACTTTCGTACCAATTGAGGGATGTTGCTCAACTGTGGTACACCCAATGGAAAGATAATAGGCCGGTTGATTCGGGTTCCATAGTGTGGGAAGAGTTTAAGGAGGATTTCTTAGAAAAGTACTTTCCTCGTGAGAAGAGGGAGGTGAAGGTTGAAGTGTTCATTAACCTTAAGCGAGGTAGTATGAGTGTTGAAGAGTATTTCTTGATGTTCAACATGTTGTCTAGATATGCTCCATCCTTGGTGTCTAACCCTAAGGATGAGATGAGTAGGACCAGTGTTGCCGACCTTGTGAAAGAAGAGTGTCTTACTACCATGCTCCACAATGACATGAACTTGTCTAGGCTCATGGTGTATGCTCAATCTATTGAAGAGTACAAACTTTTTAGAATCTCAAGGAATTTGAAGAGGAGTGGATCCAATGATAAAAAACAATCTAGGTTTACGAAGAGGGAACCAAACCATGATGGACCTGGTGCTCCTAATGTCAAACTTGAGAAGGGTAGTGGTTCTTAAAATGGTAAGCCTACTTGTGTTACTTGTGTGAAGAAGCAATGTGGGAAGTGTCTAGTTGGTACCGGGAGTTGCTTTGGTTGTGGTAAGGATGAACATAAGGTGAGGGACTTCCCTAGTGTTTCTACTAGAGGAAAAGAGGGCAAGTAAGATCCTCCTAGTGCTTCGGAAGGTGATGTTCCAAGGAGGAATCACTTCTATGCTCTTCGGGCAAAAGGATCAAAGCCGGATGATGTTGGTAAGTCCTTGTTTTCTCTTTAGTTTTATGAGTTCCTTCTAAGTGGGTGAGTATGGTGAGTAGTGGAGTTGTGATTTGTGTTGTCTCTTCTCTTCTATTCAATTCAAACTTGAGAGATAGAATGTAATAGTAGCATGTTGCATGTTGCATTCTGTTCATGAGTCTTCTTGAAATTGAATTTCATTGCTTCCTTACATTGTGAATTTTATGAATTTATAGATATGAATTGAGTTTATATTGTTTTATCTCTCATATTATTATGCCTCCATCATCAATTGCTTAAGAGTTGCATTTTGGAAAATTGAAGAATTCATTGTAATGTTGGCAGCTCACTGTGCAGTTTTTGGAAAATTGACTAAATTGTTCTTTTGTTGAAAATTGTTGTAATGTGTATAGAATTGATATATTTTAACATGATAATGTGTTTATTAGGAGTCCTCCTATTTTAATTGAATAATGTGAGTCTTATTGCACGATGAGTCGTAAATTAGTTTCTATTCTCTTGTTGTGTTTTGAGTCTCTTAAGTATGTGAAATTGGTGTTCCTACTAAAAGTGTGTGTTGTGTAAGGTGTGGTATGGTTATTTGATGTTAGTCTTGAGTTTCTTGTCTCTTGATAGTATTTAAAATGAAGCAACTGTCATTCGAGGACGAATGTTGTCCAAGTGGGGGAGAATGTAACACCTCTAAATCGACTTAGGTGAAAATAGAACCTAACTCTTGTGTCATGATGTTTTGAAGTCTTAAAATGAGTTAAAATTATGTTAGGAGTAAGTGTCTAACGTTTGGTGAAGTTTGGAGGTCAAACGTCCAAGAACGTCCATGATGTTCGGAAGGTTTGCCTTGAAACTTGCTTGTATGCCTTCGTATGTTTCGTCAAGTTTTACGCGTTCTTTTTGAATGAAATTGATGTGAGGGGTTCTTAATATGTGTATGACTATATTTGGGTTGGAAACGTCCGGGAAAAACTCCCCAAGGACCAACCAAAGGGTCCTTGAGGAGGACTCAATTCAAGAGCCAAGACTGTCCAAAACAGTCCCACCTACGGAGGGCAATCGACGCCCAATAGGCTGGTCGACGCCCCGTAGGTGGTTGCGTTGATGGAGAATTAGTCTAGGGAGCTTAATCTCCCATTTGCAAGGCTCTGACCCAACCGACGGTTACCAGCACGGGCCGTCGATGGGTTGACGGCCGGTAGACTAGTACGTCGATTGGCAATCTGCAAATGTCTCGGCCAGCCCAAGGTTAGTTTGGGGGTTTTCACCTAGCCTTCGTAAAATTAGTTGGACGGTTCCTTAAGGATATTTTGGGTATTTTAAGTGGGTTTATAAGTCTAAAACACTTAGATGAATTCACTTTTCAAAATCAAAACCCCAATACCTCTAAAGAACTCTCTAGAACACCGTTGAAGCTTGAAGGGAGATTGAAGCTTGAAGGTTGAGTTCTCCATAAATTCTTCTCAAATTTCGTTGTCTATCATCAATTAAGGTATGGTTTTCATCCTTGAATCTCGTTTCTTCAAGGAGCCAATCTAAAAAATGGTTTTCCAAGACTTTCTCAAAAGATGAACTTCTAACTTGTGATCTACCCATGAGTTCTTGCATAAAACATTTTGAATCATTTTATTATGATTGATTTGATGTTAGTTTGATGGTTTTAACCTAAAAGCTTCATGAACCCATGCAAAACATGAACTCCATATTTTGACCATTTTATGGATAATTTGATCATGTCTCTATACTATTAAATTCTTATGAAGTTTGATTTGGGCTATTGAATTATGAAAGAATTATGTTAAAATCATATTTAGGGTGTCCTAAATTGATGAGTTTATATTGAATTACTTTGTATTCATTGTATATTATGATTATTGGATTGAATTGGTGATCATGACCATGGTTAAGGGCCTTTGAGTATTGTGTTGGGTGATTTGGCTATCTATTGAAGATGTGAGATTGGATTGGTGGTATGCTTCCCTAACTCTCTCTATATTGTATTATATAATTCTTAAACTATGATGATGATTGGAATGGTCCACTTAGGGTGGCGGTGCTTATGTGTTATACTTGTGGCATCGTCGGCATTACTTTATGAATTGTGAAACAATGTGGCCTCGTCGGCGTTACTTTATGTATTATGATATTATCATGTTATAACTTGATTATGTGAGTAATTTGAAGGTCTTGATGACTTATGTGTTATGTGGAGTCAAAGCATGAGTTCTCCTAATTGTTGATATGTGTCTCTAGTAGGCTATGGTAGAGTTCTTATGTGAATGACTTGATATTGAGGTATGATGCTTCTTGATGACTTATATGAGACTTGTGATGGTTTATATTGATGATTCTAATGAAGTCTGTAGGATGACTTGCAAGTATATCTAGTTGTTCCTATGTGCTTCTTGAATGAGATGCAATATGTGACAATGTAAAGTGAAGTATGTCTTGGCTAGGTACACCTATGTCCCATGCTTGATACATGAATGAATATGAGTCCTTGAATTAGTAGGTTAGAACACCATTTGTCATGAATTTATATGTATGAATGGAATAAGATTTGACTATAGCAAAGAAGTTCATTTATGTGAAACCTTAGAATGAAGGTTATGATATCCTTGAAGTTTAAAGTCGTAATGGTATCCTTCTCGTGTGAATGGTGGACTTAAGGTTGATTGGATGGAACGGCAAGAAATCATCCTCAGTAAAGTCATTGAGCTATCCTATTAACCATTGTAAGGCGACCCTAGGGGATCACTTTTGTAAGGTGTGTTATGATTTGGTTATGAACAAGATATGGTACCTCATCATATGCTCCTTTACTAAATTACTCGATGAGAACAAAGGCTAGCACCGAACAAGTATGTTTGGGGAATAGCTCTAGTTGTATGAGGAGGCTAGAGTACAAAAAAAACCCTTCATATTCCTTAATCATGTGCCTACATGGGTTGTGTCCTAGTTCTATCATTGGCAAGTAGAACACCCTTTATCGGAGTAGGGTTGACTCCGAATTCCATGCTTAGATACCATGGTATATGTCGGTTATTGCATATTCTCATCATGTGTGATACATAGTAGTGTAGTGTTCGATAAGTACTATGAAGTTTAGGAAGTGAAATGGGACGCTATCTAGACATTGCACGACTAGGCTTTGAAGATGTTAGTGTGTGAGTGTCCTAGGTCTTCTCCAAGACCATTATATGAATGTCCTTATGTGTTGAATGTCTCTTAACCGACTTAATGAACATAATGACTAAAGTAAAGGTATGATAGTGAAAAGGCAAGTATCTAGAGTAGCTTTGAGGATTGCTTAGGTATGCTTGGAGAGGGTGTATGGACGGTCTTTTCTTGTCTTGCTTAGGGGAGTCTTAGAGTAATTCTAGGTAGGAAGTTTGACTAATGAAATGAGAATAATCTTATCATAGGTAGTCTAAGGATCTTTTTGGTGTTTGTGAAGGGATTGTATGGGCAGTCTCTTCATAACTCACTCAAGTGAGCCTTAGAATCACCTTTGGTAGGAGGGTCTCATGGTTGTGTGTTTTGATGTGTTCTTGATGCTATTGTGTGATATATGAGTTACTGTGAAGTCACTGTAATGTTACTGTAATTGCTATAAATTGAGTACGACCTTGAAATGTGTCTTAAATGTAATGTTTGGTGCTTAAATGTGGTTCTTATGCTTATGTATGAAGTTTTAATCTAAAAGAGCATATTTTGGTACAAATGTTTGTTTATCATGTTGTTATGCATTATGTCATATTTAGTACATGCATCGTACTAATTCCATACATTTTGTCTATTTCTAAAGGTGTGCATGTTAGAGGTGTCTTGAAGCAAGGGTTGGAATTAGGACTCTTTCAAGCAACGTTGAAGTATGTCCTCACTTGACTCGAGGACATAACTATCTTTAGATTTCTTTTCAATAAAAGTATTGTAATAGACTAAGTTTCTATATTTCGATTGTATAGGTCGTGTCCCAAGTATTCTTGAGTCTAAGATTGACATATGTTGAGACTTAGTATTTACTATGATTTTCCATTTCGCACTACTTTTCATACATGTATGTAATGAATGATGTCCAAGGGTTTGTACAATACCTCTGTGAGGTCAAGTACGTCGAGTAGCAGTCCGAGAGTGCCCTATCTTCTAGGGTGTGCTCTCGGGATGTAACATTTTTGTTGTGTTGTTGTTGTGGTTTGGAGATCTCGCTAAACACTTCATTGCTGATAAAATATTTTGTCTAATCGGTTAGTTGCTTTCTATTAGTTAAATTTTGTTTTGCATTACTTTTGAAAATTGTTGTATGTTTGAAAAATTAAAAAGGGGAAGCACACGGGCCAGTTCCCTCCACCCTTCTTGATAGGTGTGATGCCATATTTATTGTTTATTATATTTTCTATGTGAATTGATCAACAAGTGTATATATTCTGCCTATGTGTTAAATAATTGTTGTCATGCTTTCTTCATATTATATGTTGGTGGCGCACTTTTTCTCTTTATTTAGACAGGTTTTGAAATTAAGTATCGGAGTTGAAGAGTTGCCTTGGGACAAGATTCCGTACGGGATGACCTTACTTTACATTTTGAAATTGTACTTTGTATTTATATTTCATTTTATTTGGTTTGTAATTTGTATAAACCTCTAACTCTCTATATATGAAATACTTGGGGATCGTCTAAGGGGGGACGGGGCTTTACGTGCTACTTGTTACTTTATCTCAATTTATTTGGGTTAGAAAATCATGCCTATAGGTATTGTTCTAATGTTTTAACTTTGCGAACACCTAGAAATCCTGACTATAGGCTTTTAAATAATTTTTGGCATATCAATAATTGAAATAAAATTTGTTGTGCATATTTTCTGCCACTTTTGAATAAATAAATCAGTCTTGCATGCTTAATCTAAAATATGCGTTGCTAAAACTTTGCTCAAAATAATTATTTGAACATTGTTTGCTACTCAAAATAATTCCTGCATTAATAAATCTCACGATGCAGTTCTAGCTATTTGTTGCAATAACTTTATGCTCTTTTTTTTTTATAAAAAAAATCATTCTATGTTAAAGTCATTGTCCCAATGTATCTTTCTAATGTTAATTGGACATGATCTTTTTTTAAAAATTATATAAAAGCACTATCTTCTAACCTATCGTTAGTGGGAAAATCAAAAGAATTACAAGGTCGAATTCCAATTTTTAAATTAAGCCGATGACGCGTCCCCATGAGTATCACATACCCAAGATCTTTCAAAGGGATTATGTGTACTTATATGTAGATATTTCCGTGCTTATGTGTAAACTAAATTTTTTAAATCATCTTCAAAAATAAACTATTATTAAATTTTTTTCTAAGACCGACCTCAAATCAAAATTGTTTCTATGGTGGAGGAGCGCGATTAACAATATCGTGGTATCATCCCTATAAAGAAACAAACATTTTTAAAAAAAAAATATTTATAACTGCTCAATAAAATTTTATTTTTCGCACATCTTATGCTTGTCTGGGGCAGCATAATAAATAAAATTGAACTATCTTCTATATCTATTTGTGCATATTCTGTCTTCTTGTGTATCTCTTTATTAATTGTTTAATATTTATTTAATATTTATTTGTAACATAGTTCGCATGCTTAAATAATAAATAATTGAAGTAACCTTAATTGTTGAATAATAAAATTGGGGTAGCTTAAATAAAATAAAATTGTTAGCCTATATGATTGTACAATTTCTAACCTCTCGCTTATCTCTTTATTAATTGTTTAGTATATATTCTATTTATTTTATCACCTAATCTCGCATGTTTATATATTAATTAAAATAATAATCTGAGCTAATCGCTTAGTCTTGGTTTAAAATTATTATCACCTAGTCTTGCATGCTAAAATTAATAAAAATAATAAACTGAGCTTTATTGTTTAATATTATGTTATCACTTAGCTAGCATGTTAAAATTAAATAAATAATGAAGTGACCTTATTTGCTACTTGTAACCCATACATAAATTGCATGAGATACGGCTACTACCCACATTTGTGGACCTCGAGGGATGCCTAACATCTTCCCCTCGAGGTAGTTTGAACCCTTACCTGATCTCTGGTACGTTAACCTTAGTTATAATTAGTTATGTTAGATAGGTGCCCTAACGCCCCTTAATTCGTTAGGTGGCGACTCTTCAATTTCAAAATCCCAAAAGAGTTGTTAGGTCGTGCATCAAAACCCATTATGTTGAAGGAATGGGGCGCGACACCTCCCATTTCCCCTTACTCTCTTCCAAAACTCCCATCCCTCTCAAATTATTCCCGATCACTCTCCTTCGAATCCTCAAATCTCAGGTAATTTTCTCGTTTCTCACTCTAATTACTTCGTTGCTTTGATTACAATGCTTTCATGCATGATAAACTAATCAAATCAGAATGGTTTTGGGTAGTTATTTTGAAAATTGGACTAGGTTGCTAGATGTATTAGAAAATTGTAGCATGGTTACTGCCCTTACACCCCTAACGTTTATACAACGTCCCGGGCTTAAGGATTCCGTGAAAACATGGGTAAATCGATATGAAATGAGTGGGGGAAATTGAAAAGCTATCTTGCCATGAACTCAAATTTTTAACTCATTTTAGGGGTTATTTATTTGACATACGTACTAATTCGTGTTCTATGGTAGTCAATATAGTCTTATCACTGAAAAACTCATAAAAAGGGGATTGTGGGATGAAATATTCCATTTCACGTCTGGAGTTCGTCCCATATGAAGGCCGCTGCAGCGGCATACATCCCACTGTAGCGGCATGCATCATCCTGCTGTAGTGGGATGACCCAGAGCAGTGGCTTGGCTCCTTTTTCCAGAAATTTTTCTCTTTTCATTTTGGGCTCCCCTGGCTGGTCTATATTTTCCTAACTTACCTTATTTTCTCATAGGCTCACTAAAATGGCGGGTCACAACGACGCTAATGCCCCTTTCATCCAGTTTCCAAATGTCGCTACTCGGGAGAGGTATCATGATTATCGCACTATCGCGTTCTGCTGCGAGAGGGCGTTTGTATTACATAAGGTGGAGGAGAAAGATCCTGATTTCTATGCTCGTTTGGTCGATTTTGGGTGGATCCCGCTGACTGAGGCTCCCCCAGACGCCCGCTCTACCTGGGTGAGAGAGTTTTATGCCATCCTCCTTACCGTACGCTGGGATGACCCTTACCCAGTCATTCGTGTTTGGGGTGTCGACGTTCCCCTGAACTCCACTACTATTAATGAGGTGTAGGAGGTGCCATAAGTCCCGAGCTTGGAGTTCAAGACCAAACTCAGGGAGATGGATCTAGAGTGGCTGTGGGACACTATAGTGGATCCTGCGAAACGGTAGCAGGTGTACTGGGCTACAACAGAGGGTCTCACTAGTGTTGACTGGTCACCTGATGCTAAGAGGTGGCTACACCTGGTATCCAGTAGGATTCTCCTGTCGAGCAACCGCACCGACATCATTTTTCCTCGAGGTGTTGTGTTCTATACAGGGCATTCAACTATATGTGGGAGCGCAAATTATTTCTGAGTGGAAGATGTTCTACCGTGGCAAGAAAAAGCTAAGACATTCTTCCTTCTCGGTCTTATCACTGCCCTATGCAAGCAGGCAGGAGTGCCCTTGTTTGATGCTGACGAGCTATTACCTATGGATCCCCATATTCACCCTCTGTTGGTTCGGGCAGGTTATGTTTCTAAGAATAAGATGAGGAGGACGAGCAGGGCTAGGAGCAGCAGGGCGCCCGCGGGTTCAGACGGTGAGGACCCTCTCTCAAGTGAACAGGTCAAGATATAGCTGGAGACGATAAGTAAGAAGATGGGAGTGGATATGGATGACTTCACTCTGGTTCCTCCAGCACTGCCCTCGAGGTATATTTGCTCCACCGCCAGGTACGCCAAGAGAGGAGGAAGGGCGTCGAGAGCGATCGCCTGATGGACCGGATGTGGAAGACCATTAAGCCCATTTTCACTTACGTTGCCCCGGTCAAGGATATTCCCCAGCTCAACCTAAAGGACTTTTCACAGTTCCGATGTTGAACGAGGCGTGGGCTGGCTTGGAGCGCCCCGAGGACATAGACTCTGACGTGGACATCACCCAGCCTGAGACTCCTTGATTTGATTTCCTTTCGCGCCTCTTGAGCTTGTAATTTAAGACAAATAGTTTTTATGTTTTTCCTTTCAACATTAATATGTTTTGTAGCACACGGATGCTTGTTTTTGGCTGTCTGAGGCAGCCCACCTTAATTCTTCATCAATTCTAGTTACTACTGTTGTTGAACACAGGTTTAGGAGTTGCAGGGGTTGGTTCGGACCCATTGTGGTTTGATATTTTGAAAACAGGGAAGAATAGGAAAATTCATGTTGAGGTTCTGACTCTCATTGTTCCGCTTTAGCAGGATAATCCCGTTGTAGCGGCACCGCACCAGCGGGAAGAATCCCGTTGCAGCAGCTCAAACGGGATTAGAACCTTCCCAATGATTTTATGGGCACTTTATCACTTTCCAATATTTTTCTGACCTCCTATTTCACCATCCCATCGGCTTCTAAGTTTTACCCAACTAGGGTACGCGAGGTCCAGGTTCTAAAAATAGAAGGTAACTCGACACCACAATCTTCACATCCCTAGGATACACCAAGACATTGCAACAAGCACGATTCTAACAATTCTATCATTAATTTAGGTAATCCAAAAATACTTTGACATACATAATTAATTCAGCGAGGTACATTGTTGATAAATTCAAACAACAATGAACAATATAGTTAAATTCAAACAACAAGGCATATGTTTCCAAAAAAGCTTTGCAGGTAGCAAGGAACACATATTCACAGTTCTCCAATTACAAGGCATACAAAGTTCAAATTCATTAGTTAGTTCGTCCCATAAATGGTCATTACTGTTCATCCATGCTCTTTATAGCCCTAATGCTAGATACCAATTAGAATCTTCTAGTTCCAATTGACTTGTTGGTGTTCTTTGGTCATATCAACGACGTCAGTCCACATCATCAAGATACCAATTGGACTCAACTCATACCACAAGCGATGCTTTGCACGAAAGGAGTAAAAGAGTGGAACCACTTCCTAGAATGCTTGGTAGCCTCTTGTAGATTATATGTGGATGTTAACACATCAATCCACAAAAGTCTAGTTCACATTTTGCTCCTGTACGGGGAGATCGGTAACCTAGGCTCTGATATCAATTTGTCATGACCCAACCCACCGAGCCGTGCAAGCACCGACTCTAACACCAAAGTAGGAGAACCCTCATATTCTAATAGAGAAAAAAACATGCATAAATTAAAGAAGACAGACAACAAGGTTAAGGAAATTAAATAATAACGCTTTTAAATACACTATTTGTTAAACTTGTAAATTAATATAACAACCCCAGGGATCTAGTCTAACAGGTACAAGAGCTACTAAGAATAAAAATGGACAATAATTAAATAAATAACACAGCCCCCACCATGCAGAAAGAGAAGTCGAAGTTGTTGGAGGAATTCTTCGTCTTCACCTAATGAAACATCACCAATCATGCATCCAGACTATGTCAAAAATACATAGCAAGGTAGTATCAGTTCAACCACCCGTACTGGTAGGAATCATCATCCAACCCGATGGCCACCTCATAATATAATAAAATAATAATAGGATCATGCATGTACAACTCGTTTCTCCACCCTTGCTATAACACCTCCAAAAATGACTTAGGTGAAGCTAGAGCCTAACATGGTTGTCGTGATGGTCTAAGGTCCTAAATTGGTCTATAATGTGGTATAGAGGCAGTGTCTAAGAGTTTAGGTGCATTGGAAGTCAAACGTCAAGGGACGACCAAGACGTTCGACGACTAAGTCACATATGTGCCTCATATGTGGTTTTATGTGTTTATGTGTGATTCATGAGGTTATAAGGTCCTTAAATGAGTTATTATGGTGTTTATAGTAAGTGTGTCAAGTTTCGTGAAGTTTTGAGATCAAACATCGAAGAACGTACATGACGTTTGAAAAGTTTTCCTTGAAACGACCTTGTGTGTCTATGCATGTTTTGTCGAGTTTTACGTGTTTGTTTTGGATGAAATTCATGTGAGAGGTCCTAAACTCGTATATGAACATATTTGGGTTGGAAACGTCCATGTACAACTCCACGTAGGACCCACAAGGGGCCCTAGAAGGAGGACCCCAACTTGGAGCTCAACACTGCAAGGTAGTGGCAATCCACTGTACCAAACGACGGACAGTTGACCAGGCGACGGCCCGTCGATGGGTGGCGTCGATGGAGTCAAGTGTCCTGCAGGTTTAAGAATTGCAGGAGCAACCAACGACCCAATCGATGAGCCGTGGTCTCACCCACGGACCGTCGATGCTGGGCGTCGATGGTGCTATGTAAACTGCCAGCTTTTCTGTTAAGGCTTGGGTTTTTTTGGAAAATTCACCCCAAGTCTTATAAAATAGGAGGACGGTTGTTTTTAGTGTTTATGGATATTTTAAGAGTATATAAGTCATTAAACTCTCATTTAAACCCTAACACCTAAATCAAAACATATTCCCTCCCAAAGTTTCTTCAAAAACCTCCATGAGAGCTCAAGTTGAAGATGGAGCTTGTAGATGGATCTTCAATGGAGTTTGTTCTTCAATTACCATTGTATTCTTCTAATAAGGTATTGGAGTTCTTCATCTAAGGCTTGCTATACGTCACTCCCCGAGCTACCCCCGAGACGCGGAGACGGAACCTAGGACCACAAGTGATCCCAAGCTAACCCATGATCATGAGCATACTAAAGAATAATAAATGCGGAAACTAAATCATACTTAAAATGAAAAGATAGGGAATACCCATATGCTAAATTTGAGCTATATGAAAAATGATGAGTTTAATACAAAGAAAATATCAACTCAACGCTAAGCTGAAACTAACTATGTCTGAAATAAGCCTCTAAACTGGACAAAAAATACTAGGACAAGCCCCAGCTAAATCTAGCAAAACTGAAACTAAATGACTAAAAGACTGAAATGAAACTCATGACTTATGTCCTCGGAGAAAGAGGATTCACCACTGAATCTGCTGAACTGGAGATTGGAAATCGATCTATGCGTGATCTGGATGCTGAGAACCTAAACCTACATCACGAGAAGATGTAGCGCACGTATGCGTCAGTACTTGAAGGTACTGATCATGTAGGATAGAGTAGAGCTGAAATAAAACATAACTGAACAAGCACAAAAGTAAGTATAATAATCTGTACATGATATACTGAATTCTGAGCTAACTGGATGCAATGACCAATTTATAACATGCTGAAACTGAATACTGAATACACTGATAAATGGTCAATACAGAGAGTCTGACTGAACTGTGGGAGCTACTAATAACCGATAATAAAACTAGATGAGCTAAATGTGGAGTCCGATGTATACGCCCCATCGAGAGGACCCAATAGACCCTACCAAAGGTATAAAGGCATGCTGACGTGATCACTAAACTGATTGCCCACAGAGGGGACTTACAACCTACCTGGCTAGTAGTTCTAGGACTATTGGGTACGCTGAACCCTAGTCCAACTCGATATTATGATACTCCCAATGAATTTTGTAATTAACTGATTATGACTGAGTTTCTCTAAATACTGGATAGCTCAAAACTAAACATGCAAACTGAGAATGCAACAATTAATCTGGTAATTATGCATCTATAACTGAGGCATGTATATCTGAAGTAACTGAAATATCTGACCTAGCATGTGTAATTCAAAAACTAAAGAAGTACAAAGCTAGGGTTCTGAAATTTATGTGATAAACTGAATAATAACATTATAATCTGATTTGGAATATATAACTAATAAATTCATAAAGTTCTGTTGAAGTTCTAGAAACTCTAAGTTTAATCATAATAAGAGAATCAAGAATCTGACTGAAAACTAGGGACCCAATGGGTGAAAGGAACCCACTAGTAAAATCCCACATGCCTGGTGATGAAATTCACGGACAAACACTTCGATTTCGTGGCTGGAACTGCTGGAAACTTGTTGCGTTCTTGAACTAGGGTTCTTGAGCTTTTTCTCCTTTCTTGCTTCTAATTTTCTAACTTTGATTTATGATTTGACTTAGGTAAGTTTTAGTTATGTTTCTAGGCTTAAACTGACTAAAATCTGATGATTTAGAGTCAAAACAAAGTATCTTAGAGTTGAAACGAAGTGGGAAAAGACCAAAAGACCTCTGGGTAAGTTGCTGTCGGACCAAACGACGACCAGGACTGACGGTTCGTCGTTCAATCGAAGGTCCGTCGTTCAATCGAAGGTCCGTCGTTCAATCGAAGGTCCGTCGTTCAATCAACGGTACGTCGTTTAATCGACGGTCCGTCATTTGGTCCGTAGGTTGGGCCTATTCGACAGGCCTTTACTAAAACGGGCATAACATTTTGGTCGGAGGTCTGATTTTGGCAAGGTCGGTGGCTATGGAATTATCTATGTGTGGGTAGGTCATAGGACACCTAATTAATTTTGTGCTTAGAGTTATGACCATTTAAAGTAGATCCAACTGCATTTCCCTCTTAACTGTCTGGTAGTTCCCACCTACGGTCACGCCTACGGACCATGGGTCCACCTACGGACCATGCTGGTCATTCGTGGCTCTTGTCAGAGAGTGGGTGAATAGGGTCTCGATCGATGGTCACGGACTACGGACCATCGTCTGACCTACATACCATAGGTCCGTCCGTTTATTGATAATTATATATTGAATTGACCTAGATTCATTGAGTATTATAGTTGTATTGAATTGATGTTCATGGCCATGGTAAGGGCCTTATGGTATCGAATTGGATGATTTAGCTTTGGATTGAAGTGGTGAGATTGAATGGGTGGTAGGCTGCCCTAACTCTCTTAATAATATGTATAGTTTTATGTTATAATGTTGATTGGTATGGTCCACTTATGGTGGAGGTGCTATGTGAATTGATGTGGCCTTGTCGGCGTTACTTTATGTATTATGATGATCATGGCCTTGCCGGCACTACTTGAAGTATTATGATGATTTGTGTAGTTGTTTATGTAAAAAATGATCATATCTACCTACTTGTGATCTATGTGAAAGTATGTGTTTCTTCTATGTATGTTAGGTGATCATGTTAGACTATGACTATGTCTTAGTGTGTAGTCTTAGAGTTGTTACATGATTGTTCCTATTTGACTATATGAGTCTATGATGGTCATATTGATGATGGTATGATAGTGTATAGGATGACTTAAAAAGGATAATGGATATTTCTATGTGCTTCTAGAATGACATGTAATATGTGTTAAGGTGAAGCATGATGTGTCTTGTCTTAGTTGACTTGTGTCCCTTACTTGATGCATGTATGAATGTGAATGTGAGATATCTTGACTTAGGATGTTAAAGCCTCTTAGTCTTGTATGTATGAATGGCATGAGACCTTAAATGATGTTAAGAGGGTCCTTTATGTGAAACCTTGAACCTAGTGTACGGTTATGAATAATGAAGTCGAATGTTGTAATGGTATCCTTCAGGTAAAGAAATGATAGACTTAGGGTTAATTGGCTGGAACTACATCATATCAAACCTTAGGAAGTCATGATGAGCTTCTTGTCGCCATTGTAAGGTAGCCCTAGTGGACCTCTTTGGTAGGATAAATGTGATTGGATTATGAACTTGATATGGAACCCCTTTATATGAAACTTTAATGTAAATTACTCTATGAGAACAAAGGCTAGCACCGAGTGGGTATGGTAAGGGAAGTAGTTCTAGTCAAAGGATGAGACTAGTAACAAAGAACGCCCTTCATATTCCTTAACCATGTGCCTACATGGGATGTGTTTAAGTTCTACCATTGGCAAGTACAAAACCCTCATCGGAGTAGGTTAGAACTCCGGATTCCATGCTTTGCTACCACGGTCTATGTCGGTTATTGCCTATTCTCATCATGTGGGATACCTACTAGCATTAGAGAAGTTCTATGAAGTCTAGGTGGTGGTATGGGTCACTATCTAGACACTGCACAATATTCTTTGAAGGTGTTACTGAGAGTCCCTAGGTCTTTTCCAAGACCATTACTTGAATGTCCTTATGTGATGAATGTCTCCTAAATGAACTAATAAATGTAATGACTTAAGTTAAGAAAGCATGTTAAATGAATAAGTACTTGCCTAGAGTAGTTAAGGGTTGTCTAGTTAAGGTGTGAAGGGGGCATAGGAATGGTCACTTCATCTCTTACCTAGATAAGTCTTAAGAATGACTCTAGTTAGGGAAGATGGTTGATTATGTAGACATGATCCAAACTTAGGTATTCTTAAGGATTACGTAGGTAGTCTTGAAGAGGTCAATCATGGACATTATCTTCTTGATTTACTTAAGTAAGTCTTTTGATAACCTTTGTGGGGAGAATGTCATATTATATGTGTGCTAATGTATTAAGTGAGAATGATTCTATCTTAGGTAGTCTATAGGATCTCTTAAGTGTGTGTGTAAGGGATTGTATAGGCGGTCACTTCACAACTCACTCAAGTGAACCTTAGAATCACCTTTGGTAGGAGGATCTCATGTTCATGTGATTGATGTATTTGTGAGTAGGTATATCTCATTATGGGTGGTCTTAAGGATCATTTAGGTGTGCCTAGAGAGGGTGTATGGGTGGTATCTCTTTGTCATACTTAAGTGAGTCTTAGGATAGCTTTTAGTGAGGGGATTATATGTTAAAAAGTGTGTAAAGTGAAGCTAAGGAACTTCACTGTAACAGTGAAGTAGCTCACTATAATATTTTCTTAAAATGTGACTAATTGCTTAAATGATTTCTTATGTGTTTCTAAGTTGTTAAATGTTGTTCTTATGTTTATGGTATGATGTTTTAAATCAAAATTCATGAAAAGCATGTTATTTACTAAATGTCCCTTTTTCATGGTTTTTGCATGGCTTCCATACTTAGTGCATCTAATGTGCTAACCCCTTCTTTTCCCTTTATGACTAAAGTGTAGGGAATTGGAAGTCATGATGTGTCATGGAGGATGGATAGGTTCTAAGGGTTGAAGATGAAGTATTGATGAGTCCTCATCGATTCGAGGACAATATCCACATGTTTCTTATGTCTTAGTCTCTATTTTATGTCTTGTATGGAATTAGACCCAAGTATTATATACTCCAAAGTTTAGATGGTTCAATGAGATGTTGTAAAGTTTTAATGTTTTAAATAAAAGTCTTCCATTTGTGTATTGATTATGAAAAGAGTTCTTCGTGTGTGAAAAAAGTTTTAAATTCTTATTCATTTTAGAATGTTTATTATGCAATGAATGATACGAGTGGCTTCGATGAGACTTATTGAAGTCTCAGCGACACAAGGATGCTCTAACTTCTAGGGTGTACTTGTGTGTCGTTACAAAGTTGGTATCAGAGCATAAGTTTAGGGAGTGTCTTAGTTGTCGCATGAACCACATCTAGTAGAGTCTTGTTTATAATGTGAAGCGCGCCACATTATGAATATGAGTCTATTGGGTGTTATAAAAAGTTTCACTTCTTCATTCATCTAATCATGCCTAAGAGCTTTGTATATGGTGTCTTTCCTTTGTTTCCCTTATGAGTTGGTCCCTTGAGGGTAACTTTATGAAGATTGGGTTGAGGGAGAGAAAAAATAAGATGTGAATTGTTGGATGAGGTGTGTAAGATGGTGTTGATGACCTTAGGTTGGTTTAGTTACCTTTTGAAGGGTAGTTAAGTTAGAAAGAATGGTAAGGTATAGTGTAAGAATGGGAAGGAGTTCTTGTTGAGATGGTTTGAAGTTGTTTACGACCCCACCATAGAAAGGAAGGTGATGAGATTTGAAAGAGTAAAGGTGAGTTCTCCTAGAAAAAGGGGATGTAGTGGTTAGATGATGAGACCTTTGAGAGTCTTTACTCTTCATGAGATAGACTTTGGTGAGAAATTAATAGTAAAGTTTACGGTGCCTTAAGGGAGTTTCTTGTAGTAGATGTTATGTTGACCTTAGAATGGGTTTCTCCTAAGTGGGGGAGTATAGTGAAGAGTATGGTTGTTGGGAGTGAGGTGCCCTTAAATTTTCTTTATGCATTTATTCAAGCCTAAAACAAAGAGTTCTTAGTAACTTGATTGTGTAGGAGTCCTTTTGTGGAAGATGAGTTCCAAACATTCTCCTTATGATATACATGTTTTGGTTGAAGTATTGTTGAATGAGAAAATGAGTTCTCATGCATGGTATCTTCCTCATGCTTTATGTGCATCTAGTGTAGGTTCCTAATTGTTCCATGAAAAAGAACAGTGAGCATGTCTAAATGGTTATATGAGATTGATTTGGTGAGCATTTATAAGGAATTTCATAAGTGTTGCATTGTTAGATTGTGAAGCATGTTCACTGTAAATATTGCCTGCTCTGTGACATTTTTTGAAAAATTGACTAATTCATTCTTTGCTCAAAAGTTGTTGTAATGTGGTTATAATTGATATATATGATCATGATAATGAATATAAAATGAGTTTTTGTTAATTGTAATGAAGGATGTGAGCCTTATGACATAATGAGTTGTAGAATTTATTCTAATTTATTGTTGTGTTGTGATTCTCCTAATTATGTGAAATTGATGTTTCCCCTTGATTGTGTGTTGTATAATGTGTTGTATGGTGTTTTCATGAGCTTTTAAGTTAAGTCTCTACTCTTGGAAGTGCTCGGAGAGTGGCTAGTGTCATTCGAGGACGAATGTTGTCCAAGTGGTAGAGATTATAACACCTCCAAAAATGACTTAGGTGAAGCTAGAGCCTAACATGGTTTTCGTGATGGTATAAGGTCCTAAATTGGTCTATAATATGGTATAGAAGCAGTGTCTAAGATTTTAGGTGTATTGGAAGTCAAACGTCAAGGGACGACCAAGACGTTCGACGACTAAGTCACCTATGTGTCTCATATGTAGTTTTATGTGTTTATGTATGATTCATGAGATTATAAGGTACTTAAATGAGTTATAATGGTGTTCATAGGCAGTGTGTCAAGTTTTGTAAATTTTGGAGGTCAAACGTCCAAGAACGACCATGACGTTTGAAAAGTTTTCCTTGAAATGACCTTGTGTGTCTATGCATATTTCGTCGAGTTTTACGTGTTCTTTTTGGATGAAATTCATGTGAGAGGTCCTAAAATCGTATACGAACATATTTGGGTTGGAAATGTCTGTGTACGACTCCATGTAGGATCCACAAGGGGCCCTAGAAGGAGGACCCCAACTTGGAGCTCAACACTGCCAGGCAGTGGCAATCGACTGCCCCAAACGACAGCCAGTCGACCAGGCGATGGCCCGTCGATGGGTGGCGTCGATGGATCCAAGTGGCCTGCAGGTTGAGGAGTTTCAGGATCAACCAATGGACCCCATCGACGGGGCGTGGTCTCACCCACGGACCGTCGATGTTTGGCATCGATGGCGTTGTGTAAACTGCCAGCTTTTCTGTTAAGGCTTGGAGTTTTTTGGGAAATTCACCCCAAGTATTATAAAATAGTAGGGCGGTTGTTTTGAGTGTTTATGGGTATTTTAAAAGTATATAAGTCATTAAACTCTCATTTAAACCCTAACACCTAAATCAAAACACATTCCCTTCCAAAGTTTCTTCAAAAACCTCCATGAGAGCTCAAGGTGAAGATGGAGCTTGAAAATGGATCTTCAATGGAGTTTCTTCTTCAATTATCATTGTATTCTTCTAATAAGGTATGGCAGTTCTTCATCTAAGTCTTGCTAACACTTTAGAGCCAATTTCAAAGATGATTTTCAAAGATTTCAAAAAGATGAAAAAAGTCCAATTTCTACTCTAAGTCTTGGGTTCTTGCATGAAAGGTTTTTCAAACATTAAGATATGATGTTATTGATGTATAATTGATGTTTTCCAATGAAATTCTCCATGTACCCTTGACCTTCTCAAATCTCTCAATTTGACTAAAATATGGGTTATGTGATCATTCTTTGATATTAATGAATTCAAGTGTAGATTGTTATGGGCTTTTGATTCATGTATAGATTATGATTGATTGGTTTATAGGTTGTTTCAATTTGATCAATTGAGTATTGTATATTCTTAGAGCTATTGAATATTAGGCTTATTGAATTGATATTGACTTAATGCTTATGAATTCTAGTGTAGTTTTCTATGGGCTATTGGATGATGTAAGTACTGTATTCAATTGATGTCTAATTGGTCTTAGATTGATAATTATATATTGAATTGACCTAGATTCATTGAGTATTATATTTTATGTATTGAATTGATGTTTATGGCCATGGTAAGGGCCTTATGGTATCGAATTGGATGATTTAGCTTTTGATTGAAGTGGTGTGATTGAATGGTTGGTAGGCTGCCCTAACTCTCTTAATATTATGTATAGTTTTTTGTTATAATGTTGATTGGTATGGTCCACTTATGGTTGTGGTGCTATGTGAATTGATGTGGCCTTGTCAATGTTACTTTATGTATTATGATGATCATGGCCTTGCCGGCACTACTTGAAGTATTATGATGATTTGTGTAGTTGTTTATGTAGAGAATGATCATATCTACCTACTTGTGATCTATGTGAAAGTATGTGTTTCTTCTATGTATGTTAGGTGATCATGTTAGACTATGACTATGTCTTAGTGTGTAGTCTTAGAGTTATTTCATGATTGTTTCTATTTGACTATTTGAGTCTATGATGGTCATATTGATGATGGTATGATAGTGTATAGGATGACTTAAAAAGGATAATGGTTATTTCTTATGTGTTTCTAAGTTGCTAAATGTTGTTCTTATGCTTATAGTATGATGTTTTAAATCAAAATTCATGAAAAGCATGTTATCTACTAAATGTTCCTTTTTTATGGTTTTTGTATGGCTTTCATACGTAGTGCGTCTAATGTGCTAACCCTTTCTTTTCCCTTTTTGACTAAAGTGTAGGGAATTAGAAGTCTTGATGTGTCATGGAGGATAAATAGGTTCTAAGGGTTGAAGACGAAGTGTTGATGAGTCCTCATCGATTCGAGGACAATATCCACATGTTTCTTATGTCTTAGTCTCTATTTTATGTCTTGTATGGGCTTAGACCCAAGTATTGTATACTCCAAAGTTTAGATGGTTCAATGAGATGTTGTAAAGGTTTAATGTTTTAAATAAAAAGTCTCCCATTTGCGTATTGATTATGAAAAGAGTTCTTCGTGTGTGAAGAAAGTTTTAAATTCTTACTCATTTTAGAATATTTATTATGCAATGAATGATACGAGTGGCTTAGATGAGACTTATTGAAGTCTCAGCGACACAAGGATGCTCTAACTTCTAGGGTGTACTTGTGTGTCGTTACAAAGTTGGTATCAGAGCATAAGTTTAGGGAGTGTCTTAGTTGTCTCTTGAACCACATCTAGTAGAGTCTTGTTTATAATGTGAAGCGCGCCACATTATGAATATGAGGCTATTGAGTGTTATAAAAAGTTTCACTTCTTCATTCATCTAATCGTGCCTAAGAGCTTTGTATATGGTGTCTTTCCCTTGTTTCCCATATGTGTTGGTCCCTTGAGGGTGACTTTATGAAGATTGGGTTGAGGGAGAAAAAAATAAGATGTGAATTGTTGGATGAGGTGTGGAAGATGGTGTTGATGACCTTAGGTTGGTTTAGTTACCTTTTGAAGGGTAGTTAAGTTAGAAAGAATGGTAAGGTATAGTGTGAGAATGGGAAGGAGTGGTTGTTGAGATGGTTTGAAGTTGTTTATGACCCCACCATAGAAAGGAAGGTGATGAGATTTGAAAGAGTAAAGGTGAGTTCTCCTAGAAAAAGGGAATGTAATGGTTAGATGATGAGACCTTTGAGAGTCTTTAGTCTTCATGAGATAGACTTTGGTGAGAAATTAATAGTAAAGTTTACGGTACCTCAAGGGAGTTCCTTGTAGTAGATGTTATGTTGACCTTAGAATGGTTTTCTCCTAAGTGGGGGAGTATAGTGAAGAGTATGGTTGTTGGGAGTGAGGTGCCCTTAAATTTTCTTTATGCGTTTATTCAAGCCTAAAACAAAGAGTTCTTAGTAACTTCATTGTGTAGGAGTCCTTTTGTGGAAGATGAGTTCCAAACATTCTCCTTATGATATACATGTTTTGGTTGAAGTTTTGTTGAATGAGAAAATGAGTTCTCATGCATGGTATCTTCCTCATGCTTTATGTGCATCTAGTGTAGGTTCCTAATTGTTCCATGAAGAAGAATAGTGAGCATGTCTAAATGGATATATGAGATTGATTTGGTGAGCATTTATAAGGAATTTCATAAGTGTTGCATTGTTAGATTGTGAAGCATGTTCACTGTAAATATTGTCTGCTCACTGTGACATTTTTTAAAAAATTGACTTATTCATTCTTTGCTCGAAAGTTGTTGTAATGTGGTTATAATTGATGTATATGATCATGATAATGAATATAAAATGAGTTTTTGTTAATTGGAATGAAGGATGTGAGACTTATGACATAATGAGTTGTAGAATTTATTCTAATTTATTGGTGTGTTGTGATTCTCCTAATTATGTGAAATTGATGTTTCCCCTTGATTGTGTGTTGTATAATGTGTTGTATGGTGTTTTCATGAGCTTTTAAGTTGAGTCTCTACTCTTGGAAGTGCTCGGAGAGTGGCTAGTGTCATTCGAGGACGAATGTTGTCCAAGTGGTAGAGATTATAACACCTCCAAAAATGACTTAGGTGAAGCTAGAGCCTAACATGGTTTTCGTGATGGTATAAGGTCCTAAATTGGTCTATAATATGGTATAGAAGCAGTGTCTAAGAGTTTAGGTGTATTGGAAGTCAAACGTCAAGGGACGACCAAGACGTTCGACGACTAAGTCACCTATGTGTCTCATATGTAGTTTTATGTGTTTATGTATGATTCATGAGATTATAAGGTCCTTAAACGAGTTATAATGGTGTTCATAGGCAGTGTGTCAAGTTTTGTAAATTTTGGAGGTCAAACGTCCAAGAACGACCATGACGTTTGAAAAGTTTTCCTTGAAATGACCTTGTGTGTCTATGCATATTTCGTCGAGTTTTACGTGTTCTTTTTGGATGAAATTCATGTGAGAGGTCCTAAAATTGTATACGAACATATTTGGGTTGGAAATGTCTGTGTACGACTCCATGTAGGATCCACAAGGGGCCCTAGAAGGAGGACCCCAACTTGGAGCTCAACACTGCCAGGCAGTGGTAATCGACTGCCCCAAACGACGGCCAGTCGACCAGGCAACGGCCCGTCGATGGGTGGCGTCGATGGATCCAAGTGGACTGCAGGTTGAGGAGTTTCAGGATCAACCAATGGACCCCATCGACGGGGCGTGGTCTCACCCACGGACCGTCGATGTTGGGCGTCGATGGCGCTGTGTAAACTGCCAACTTTTCTGTTAAGGCTTGGGGTTTTTTGGGAAATTCACCCCAAGTATTATAAAATAGTAGGGCGGTTGTTTTGAGTGTTTATGAGTATTTTAAGAGTATATAAGTCATTAACCTCTCATTTAAACCCTAACACCTAAATGAAAACACATTCCCTTCCAAAGTTTCTTCAAAAACATCCATGAGAGCTTAAGGTGAAGATGGAGCTTGAAAATGGATCTTCAATGGAGTTTCTTCTTCAATTATCATTGGATTCTTCTAATAAGGTATGGGAGTTCTTCATCTAAGTCTTGCTAGCACCTTAGAGCCAATTTCAAAGATGATTTTCAAAGATGAAAAAAGATGAAAAAAGTCCAATTTCTACTCTAAGTCTTGGGTTCTTGCATGAATGGTTTTTCAAACATTAAGATATGATGTTATTGATGTATAATTGATGTTTTCCAATGAAATTCCCATGTACCCTTGACCTTCTCAAATCTCTCAATTTGACTAAAATGTGGTTTATGTGATCATTCTTTGATATTAATGAATTCAAGTGTAGATTGCTATGGGCTTTTGATTCATGTATAGATTATGATTGATTGGTTTATAGGTTGTTTCAATTTGATCAATTGAGTATTGTATATTGTTAGATCTATTGAATATTAGGCTTATTGAATTGATATTGACTTAATGCTTATGAATTCTAGTGTAGTTTTCTATGGGCTATTGGATGATGTAAGTGTTGTATTCAATTTATGTCTAATTGGTCTTAGATTGATAATTATATATTGAATTGACCTAGATTCATTGAGTATTATAGTTTATGTATTGAATTGATGTTTATGGCCAAGGTAAGGGCCTTATGGTATCGAATTGGATGATTTAGCTTTGAATTGAAGTGGTGAGATTGAATGGTTGGTAGGCTGCCCTAACTCTCTTAATATTATGTATAGTTTTTTGTTATAATATTGATTGATATGGTCCACTTGTAGTGGCGGTGCTATGTGAATTGATGTGGCCTTGTCAACGTTACTTTATGTATTATGATGATTATGGCCTTGCCGACACTACTTGAAGTATTATGATGATTTGTGTAGTTGTTTATGTAGAAAATGATCATATCTACCTACTTGTGATCTATGTGAAAGTATGTGTTTCTTCTATGTATGTTAGGTGATCATGTTAGACTATGACTATGTCTTAGTGTGTAGTCTTAGAGTTGTTACATGATTGTTCCTATTTGACTATATGAGTCTATGATGGTCATATTGATGATGGTATGATAGTGTATAGGATGACTTAAAAAGGATAATGGTTAATTCTATGTTCTTCTAGAATGACATGTAATATGTGTTAAGGTGAAGTATGATGTGTCTTGTCTTAATTGACTTGTGTCCCTTACTTGATGCATGTATGAATGTGAATGTGAGATGTCTTGACTTAGGATGCTAAAGCCTCTTAGTCTTGTATGTATGAATGACATGAGATCTTAAATGATTATAAGAGGGTCCTTCATGTGAAACCTTGAACCTAGTGGTAAGGTTATGAATGTTGAAGTTGAAAGCCGTAATGGGCGGTCTCTCTTTATGTTACTTAAGTGAGTCTTAGGATAGATTTTAGTGAGGGGATTATATGTTAAAAAGTGTGTAAAGTGAATCTAAGGAACTTCACTGTACAGTGAAGGCACTGTAACAGTGAAGTAGCTCACTCTAATATTTTCTTAAAATGTGACTAATTGCTTAAATGATTTCTTATGTGTTTCTAAGTTGTTAAATGTTGTTCTTATGCTTATAGTATGATGTTTTAAATCAAAATTCATGAAAAGCATGTTATTTACTAAATGTTCCTTTTTCATGGTTTTTGCATGGCTTCCATACGTAGTGCGTCTAATGTGCTAATCCCTTCTTTTCCCTTTTTGTATAAAGTGTAGGGAATTGGAAGTCATGATTTGTCATGGAGGATGGATAGGTTCTAACGGTTGAAGATGAAGTATTGATGAGTCCTCATCGATTCGAGGATAATATCCACATGTTTCTTATGTCTTAATCTCTATTTTATGTCTTGTATGGGCTTAGACCCAAGTATTGTATACTCCAAAGTTTAGATGGTTCAAAGAGATGTTGTAAAGGTTTAATGTTTTAAATAAAAGTCTTCCATTTGCGTATTGATTATGAAAAGAGTTCTTCGTGTGTGAAGAAAATTTTAAATTCTTACTCATTTTAGAATGTTTATTATGCAATGAATGATATGAGTGGCTTAGATGAGACTTATTGAAGTCTCAGCGACACAAGGATGCTCTAACTTCTAGGGTGTACTTGTGTGTCGTTACAAAGTTGGTATCATAGCATAAGTTTAGGTAGTGTCTTAGTTGTCTCATGAACCACATCTAGTAGAGTCTTGTTTATAATGTGAAGCGCGCCACATTATGAATATGAGGCTATTGGGTGTTATAAAAAGTTTCACTTCTTCATTCATTTAATCGTGCCTAAGAGCTTTGTATATGGTGTCTTTCCCTTGTTTTCCTTATGTGTTGGTCCCTTGAGGGTGACTTTATGAAGATTGGGTTGAGGGAGAGAAAACATGAGATGTGAATTGTTGGATGAGGTGTGGAAGATAGTGTTGATGACCTTAGGTTGGTTTAGTTACCTTTTGAAGGGTAGTTAAGTTGGAAAGAATGGTAAGGTATAGTGTGAGAATGGGAAGGAGTGGTTGTTGATATGGTTTGAAGTTGTTTATGACCCCACCATAGAAAGGAAGGTGATGAGATTTGAAAGAGTAAAGGTGAGTTCTGCTAGAAAAAGGGGATGTAGTGGTTAGATGATGAGACCTTTGAGAGTCTTTAGTCTTCATGAGATAGACTTTGGTGAGAAATTAATAGTAAAGTTTTCGGTGCCTTAAGGGAGTTCCTTGTAGTAGATGTTATGTTGACCTTATAATGGGTTTCTCCTAAGTGGGGGAGTATAGTGAAGAGTATGGTTGTTGGGAGTGAGGTGCCCTTAAATTTTCTTTATGCGTTTTATTCAAGCCTAAAACAAAGAGTTCTTAGTAACTTGATTGTGTAGGAGTCCTTTTGTGGAAGATGAGTTCCAAACATTCTCCTTATGATATACATGTTTTGGTTGAAGTTTTGTTGAATGAGAAAATGAGTTCTCATGCATGGTATCTTCCTCATGCTTTATGTGCATCTAGTGTAGGTTCCTAATTGTTCCATGAAGAAGAATAGTGAGCATGTCTAAATGGATATATGAGATTGATTTGGTGAGCATTTATAAGGAATTTCATAAGTGTTGCATTGTTAGATTGTGAAGCATGTTCACTGTAAAGATTGTCTGCTGACTGTGACATTTTTTGAAAAATTGACTAATTCATTCTTTGCTCGAAAGTTGTTGTAATATGGTTATAATTGATGTATATGATCATGATAATGAATATAAAATGAGTTTTTGTTAATTGGAATGAAGGATGTGAACCTTATGACATAATGAGTTGTAAAATTTATTCTAATTTATTATTGTGTTGTGATTCTCCTAATTATGTGAAATTGATGTTTCCCCTTGATTGTGTGTTGTATAATGTGTTGTATGGTGTTTTCATGAGCTTTTAAGTTGAGTCTCTACTCTTGGAAGTGCTCGGAGAGTGCAAGTGTCATTCGAGGACGAATGTTGTCCAAGTGGTAGAGATTATAACACCTCCAAAAATGACTTAGGTGAATCTAGAGCCTAACATGGTTTTCGTGATGGTATAAGGTCCTAAATTGGTCTATAATATGGTATAGACGCAGTGTCTAAGAGTTTAGGTGCATTGGAAGTCAAACGTCAAGGGACGACCAAGACGTTCGACGACTAAGTCACCTATGTGTCTCATATGTAGTTTATGTGTTTATGTTTGATTCATGAGATTATAAGGTCCTTAAATGTGTTATTATGGTGTTTATAGGCAGTGTGTCAAGTTTCGTAAATTTTGGAGGTCAAACGTCCATGACGTTTGAAAAGTTTTTCTTGAAATGACCTTGTGTGTCTATGCATGTTTCATCGAGTTTTACGTGTTCGTTTTGGATGAAATTCATGTGAGAGGTACTAAAATCGTATACGAACATATTTGGGTTGGAAATGTCTGTGTACGACTCCATGTAGGATCCACAAGGGGCCTTAGAAGGAGGACCCCAACTTGGAGCTCAACACTGCCAGGCAGTGGCAATCGACTGCCCCAAATGACGGCCAGTCGACCAGGCGACGGCCCGTCGATGGGTGGCGTCGATGGATCCAAGTGGCCGGCAGGTTGAGGAGTTTCAGGATCAACCAACGGACCCCATCGACGGGGCGTGGTCTCACCCACGGACCGTCGATGTTGGGCGTCGATGGCGCTGTGTAAACTGCCAGCCTTTCTGTTAAGCTTGGGTTTTTTTGGGAAATTCACCCCAAGTATTATAAAATAGTAGGGCGGTTGTTTTGAGTGTTTATGAGTATTTTAAGAGTATATAAGTCATTAAACTCTCATTTAAACCCTAACACCTAAATCAAAACACATTCCCTTCCAAAGTTTCTTCAAAAACCTCCATGAGAGCTCAAGGTGAAGATGGAGCTTGAAAATGGATCTTCAATGGAGTTTCTTCTTCAATTATCATTGGATTCTTCTAATAAGGTACGGGAGTGCTTCATCTAAGTCTTGCTAGCACCTTAGAGCCAATTTCAAAGATGATTTTCAAAGATTTCAAAAAGATGAAAAAAGTCCAATTTCTACTCTAAGTCTTGGGTTCTTGCATGAAAGGTTTTCAAACATTAAGATATGATGTTACTGATGTATAATTGATGTTTTCCAATGAAATTTTCCATGTACCCTTGACCTTCTCAAATCTCTCAATTTGACTAAAATATGGGTTATGTGATCATTCTTTGATATTAATGAATTCAAGTGTAGATTGTTATGGGCTTTTGATTCATGTATAGATTATGATTGATTGGTTTATAGGTTGTTTCAATTTGATCAATTGAGTATTGTATATTCTTAGATCTATTGAGTATTAGGCTTATTGAATTGATATTGACTTAATGCTTATGAATTCTAGTGTAGTTTTCTATGGGCTATTGGATGATGTAAGTATTGTATTCAATTTATGTCTAATTGGTCTTAGATTGATAATTATATATTGAATTGACCTAAATTCATTGAGTATTATAGTTTATGTATTGAATTGATGTTTATGGCCATGGTAAGGGCCTTATGGTATCGAATTGGATGATTTAGCTTTGGATTGAAGTGGTGAGAATGAATGGGTGGTAGGCTGCCCTAACTCTCTTAATATTATGTATAGTTTTATGTTATAATGTTGATTGATATGGTCCACTTATGGTGGCGGTGCTATGTGAATTGATGTGGCCTTGTCAACGTTACTTTATGTATTATGATGATCATGGCCTTGCCTGCACTACTTGAAGTATTATGATAATTTGTGTAGTTGTTTATGTAGAGAATGATCATATCTACCTACTTGTGATATATGTAAAAGTATGTGTTTCTTCTATGTATGTTAGGTGATCATGTTAGACTATGACTATGTCTTAGTGTGTAGTCTTAGAGTTGTTACATGATTGTTCCTATTTGACTATATGAGTCTATGATGGTCATATTGATGATGGTATGATAGTGTATAGGATGACTTAAAAAGGATAATGGTTATTTCTATGTTCTTCTAGAATGACATGTAATATGTGTTAAGGTGAAGTATGATGTGTCTTATCTTGGTTGACTTGTGTCCTTTACTTGATGCATGTATGAATGTGAATGTGAGATGTCTTGACTTAGGATGCTAAAGCCTCTTAGTCTTGTATGTATGAATGATATGAGATCTTAAATGCTGTTAAGAGGGTCCTTTATGTGAAACCTTGAACCTAGCGGTAAGGTTATGAATGTTGAAGTTGAAAGCCGTAATGGGCGGTCTCTCTTTATTATACTTAAGTGAGTCTTAGGATAGATTTTAGTGAGGGGATTATATGTTAAAAAGTGTGTAAAGTGAAGCTAAGGAACTTCACTGTACAGTGAAGGCACTGTAACAGTGAAGTAGCTCACTCTAATATTTTCTTAAAATGTGACTAATTGCTTAAATGATTTCTTATGTGTTTCTAAGTTGTTAAATGTTGTTCTTATGCTTATAGTATGATGTTTTAAACCAAAATTCATGAAAAACATGTTATTTACTAAATGTTCCTTTTTCATGGTTTTTGCATGGCTTCCATACGTAGTGCGTCTAATGTGCTAACCCCTTCTTTTCCCTTTTTGACTAAAGTATAGGGAATTGGAAGTCTTGATGTGCCATGGAGGATGGATAGGTTTCTAAGGGTTGAAGATGAAGTATTGGTGAGTCCTCATTGATTCGAGGACAATATCCACATGTTCCTTATGTCTTAGTCATTATTTTATGTCTTGTATGGGCTTAGACCCAAGTATTGTATACTCCAAAGTTTAGATGGTTCAATGAGATGTTGTAAAGGTTTAATGTTTTAAATGAAAGTCTTACGTTTGCGTATTGATTATGAAAAGAGTTCTTCGTGCGTGAAGAAAGTTTTAAATTATTACTCATTTTTGAATGTTTATTATGCAATGAATGATACGAGTGGCTTAGATGAGACTTCTTGAAGTCTCATTTGCCGCGCGACACAAGTATGCTCTAACTTCTAGGGTGTACTTGTGGGTCGTTACACTTGCCATTTTCTTACAACACTCCAACTTGTAACAATACTCTAACTACTAATCTTTGCCGACTACTAACACTTCTAGTTTTATTAAGTCATAGTCTAAACATTGCTAACCACATTAAATAATCCCAACCACCGCTAACATCCTTTTCTACCAATAAAGCTTGTCACATTCTCAAAGTATCGCCACTTATCTACCCCAAACTATAAAGTCTCTGCTTTCCTCAATCTCTAGTCCTATCCCCATCCTCCTTGGTTACTTTCCCAGACCAACACCTCGAAACATCACTCATTCTCGATAAGTACACCTTATAAGACATCTACCCGTCACACTACACTCACATACCGACACATTGTTCCTCCTGTACCCTATCATCATTCGTCAAACACAATCACCACAAGTGTAAACAGATCGCTATACTTGAATATAACATACTTTTAACTGCAGCTTATCACAAGTAGTTGGTCCTCTCACGGAACCCAAACTCAAACTGTTAGTGCACCGGCATGGTACCCGATTCCACTTAGCTTGACGGAATGTGGCAATCTGATCCCATAGTTGTACCAGAACGTGGCAACCCGATCCAATATTTATGAAGAAACGTGGAAATTCGATACAAGTTAGCTGGCCGAAACGTAGCAATCTGATCCCCAATCACATACCAAAATCACAATCACAAGTACATTATCAAGATCATAGATTTATATAATGATTTCGTGGATATATTATTCATCTATCTCAGTTACAACGACATGATCAATATTGCGACATTCTTATGCATACAAGTATCATAATAAAGCAAAAATGTGCATACATCACACAATCATGAAATCACAACAATCACCCACCCATCCTATTCTTAATTACGCAAAAGACCAATATCCACCCTACTTCTTCTATAGGGTTCATCATCAGGGTTTTTAAACCTAAATTGCTAAAATTCATCAACTTACAACTTCATTGGGTCAAACCTAGCATAGACCGACATTTATGCTCTTCTACCGGATACCCTTGTTTAATGAAGGAATTCTACAAAAATAACTAAGAACACTTGATGAATCATCAATTTGCTACATCAAGCACTAACCCTAATATCGTTGCAATATATAAATTTTCCACAAATTTTACTCGGTGCGAAGGTCCACACATATCTACTACTATTAATTTCATATATTATACGATAAGTAGAAATTTACAACTACTCAACGCATAAAAATCTTATCTACCTGGGCGCTAAGCAATTTGCACGGAGTTTTGATTTCTTTTTCAGTTTTTCCGAATTCTCTACGGTGAATTTGGCCAAGATCTCGCAAGATTCTACCATCCCCATGCTAGAAAGATTATTCTCCTTCTTTCCCAAACTTGAAATAACTTTTCTGTGTTTTCTAGGGTAATTAACAACCTACAGATTATTTTTGGAAGATGAAAAAATAAGGATTTCTCGAAATTCGGATTCTGCCTCGTCGATCACGCATTAGCAGGGTAAGTTGCCTCCGCAGCGCCATTTTTCCCGCTGTAGCGGGACGGTGTCCAGATTTTTTGCGCCTTTTTTCCCTTTCTAATAACGATGTTTCGGGTCATTACAATTGATTTATTCACCAAGTCTATATGAACTACAACTTTCAAGAAGATGGTGCACAAGTTTGGAAAATGAAGATTCAAGTCTCTGGATTGATGTTCTCATTAGAGGGAGTTTCATATGTGATGTACTTTTTTTTGCTCACAAATTTTTTTTCTCATTGGGTATTCTTTGTATGGTTTTTAATGAGACATATATACATAATTCATATTATTAGATATGTGTATTCTTTTTTCGTTCACGAGATTTTTTTCTCACTAGATTATCTAGTAAGGTTTTAACGAGGCACGTAATCTATCGACATTCAAGGGGGAAGTGTTATAAACATATTTGTATTATTGTGAATGTCTATTATATGGAGTCCATTTAGGGAGTAGTTAGGAATCCTACTTGGGGATCAAGTTAGGTTTCCCCTATAAATAAAGGGTTTTCGTATATTAGATCTATGGATCCCTAAATATCCATCGAGAGATCATAATAAACCTTCTCTCTTCTCCTTACTTTATCCTTCTCATTGTTTTATATAGTTTCATAAAAAATTCTATTATGTTATGTTTTTGTTTTGCTAAAATTTAAATCTTGTTGAAGCTAATCTCTTACTTTTCTTATTGCATCCAAAAGTTCCGGTGTTGTCTTTTCTAATTGCATCATAAAATTCTGAAGAGTTCTAGATGTAAGTGTTTCCTTACACGTAATTGGTTCTAAATGTATCGTATCATCTTCAACTTTATCATGAACAATATTTTTTCAATGATATCCACAATTTGTTCTAAGCATTGGACCTCTGAACATTTATCACTTTAGCTCATCCAATAGGTTACTAACGTTCATTTTATTGTGATAATCGAGATAATTTATCATGACGTCAAGTTCATGAATAATGACGTTTTCACAAGTGAAATTTTTTAAATTCTTTGAGATTTCATCCCTGTACAATTCTTTGGTATCGAAACACTCTTTAAATTAATAAATATTAATTTATCGGTTAAATAATACCTCTATAAAAAAATAATATTTCATAGTTCCGCCTATATTAGTTTAAAGAGGTTTTATACTTTTTGTTTTGTTTAACCAATACGTTAGGTGACTCATTTTATTTGTAAACTAATATAAAGTAAATCATTAGATCATGTGGAAAATCTTGTGATCCATTTTTGAGATAATGTTTTTCTTTTTGATGCCACAAATCCTAGAAAATTTTGTGATCGCATATGCACGAATGTTTAAAACATTGTGTCAGAACGACACTTTGAAAATGATTTTTAAACGTTTTCATTATTTTAGTGAATCACTTTATTTGTGTTGGAATATATATGTATATGGAACGAGTTTGAGATATATGCTATAGTTTTATCACAAAATTCATTATATTAACTTTTTTATTTTAGCAATAATGTAAGATGTGACTTTTCTTTACTTAGACAATATGTATATAATATAATTTTATGGCATCACTTTTTCGTCTAAATATTATCGATTTAATTTTAAATTTATTTTTCATTGCTATTTTGAACATTTCATTCAATTTTTTTTTACCTTTTTAACTCAGGACTCATCAAAGTTACTTTAGTGATTAGACCAAATATTTAAAATGAAAAAAGTACAATCTTGATTCTTTATTTCGATGAAGAATTACTACATCAGAATTTTGTGAAAATTACTTAAATTGCAAGTATTTCATGCAGTTCATTTTATTTTTTATATTATATCTTACACTTCTTTAAAAAATATTTAGCAGAATATCCCTCCACGTGATCACTATATGTGTAGTACACCTTCTTTGCTATGTTAGTAAATAGTGTCTAATCGATATTCGTTTTGACTAATAAAAGTGTTTGATAGATACAAATTTCAATTGAGATGTTCAAGTGAAATATACAAACAATTTTAAGGGGTTCCATATAACTTAAGCCTATATCTATACATTGAATTGGACGGGATTGAAAGATTCTATTAGGCATTAGCCCACTAAAGCTTCTTCAAAGCTAGATTTTTAAAATTTGACATATCGTAAACGTGAATCATTTCAAAGTAAATAATATATCAAAAGAGTCGAAAGTATTGAAGGAAACTCATAGTTAAATTTAGGAATTATTTAGAAGAGATTTGAATTGTTTGAAATTGAAAAAGAATCGGTCTGCAATTTATATTTTATTGCATAAATTGGTTGAATGGTATGATTCACACGTTTGTATGATTCGAATTTTGTATAATATAATTTGTATAATTTAGAATTCGTATAATATAATTTGTATAACTACTTACACTTCTAATGTTTGTAATTATATAAATTAGTTATTTTGAGTTTATACAAATATCCTCGTGAATTATACAAGCTTGTGAATTATACAAATCCTCAAATTATAAAAACGACACAACCTAAATTGTAGCTACTATGAAAACTATAGTTATGGAGCATAATTATGTTTATTATAGTGGTTATTTGCAAAAGTTCCTCTATTTTCTAAAAATTTCAAAAAGTCTCTATTTTCATTACTCTTTTCTACTTTTGGATACATCAGTTTCATGTAATGTACTGGAACAAGTGTGTCTTATATCAATAAAGATAATGTATCAGAATATTGAGTGATATATTTGAAATCCTTAAATTTTAAGTGACTTTTGTAATTCGGAAAAAAATAAAAATATGGTATAATTATCTCTTTTAACAATTTTGAAATTCATGTAATTTTTACTTATTTTATTCTTCCAATGCGTGGATAACCACGTGGCCAAAAGAATTTTCTGATTTTTGATTGATTTTTTGGGAAATTCAGTACTCCATATACAAGTAACAAGATGTACAATAGCTTTTGAGTTGGATATTTTACTAATCGACTAAATTGTCTTTGATCGTATTAATTATGGGTCTTCTATGCAGTAACAAATAATGGAAAATACATAAGGATCCCTAATTTATGTTCGAAATCTCAGATAAAGACCTCTCAATTTATGCTCGAAATCTCAAAGACACATTTATATTATACTAAGATCCTATTACCCCATGAAGTTATTTTATAAATAATTTTCTATCCTTTTCGATTTACGTGGTACTAGCTTGAAAAAAATGTCAACACGCGTTGGGCCCAGAAGATAGTGCCACATAGGTCGAAAAATGGTAGAAAATTATTTATAAAATAAGTTCAGGAGGTAATAGGAGCTTAGTATAGTATGAGTATGTCTTTGAGATTTCAGGCATAGATTTGAGATACTTATGCATTTTCCCAAAAAAATAATAGTATGTTCTAATTTTAGGCCTCACTTAGGCTGCATGCTATCAGCTGTTACATTAAAATTAAATAACAGAGAGTATTTTTTGTGTCTTAATTTATATGACACACTTTTCTTTTTAGCCGATTTTTAATAAAATGACATATTTTCTCATTTGACAAAATTTGATGATACTATCTTACTTATGTTGAGTTTCACTTAGTTATCAACAAGGATTGTGGTAGAATAGTAAGTACTCCTTCATCCTTAATCAAGAGGTGTCGGGTTCGAGTGCCCATGGTTACAATCGCCTTTGTTTGAGAACAATTTATCCGTCAATGTGAGACTTTCCGATGCGATTCAGAATTTAGTTGGGCTCCAATGTGTGGATGTACCGGACACCAAAAGGAAACAAAAAAAAAAAGAGTTTCACTTAGTTTCCAAAAAGTAGTACTCTTTTCTAAATATAGTTTTGGGATATTGTAAACTTTTCATAGATTTTTATAAATTCTATGTTAAGTCAAACTATATCATATAAAATTAAAAGGGAAGAAAGGAGTATTACGTACCTAGCAATTTGCATGTTAATGCAGCGCCTATATATAGTGGAAAACATGGTATTTAGCAATCACAAGCAAAAATGAAGATAATTTCCAATAACTTTCTATCCATTTTCCCAAAATCTAATAACAGTAATAAACTATGGACAATCTTCATTTGTATAATCTTGATTTGTCTTATTCTCAACAAATGGAATAGTAGTGTAAGAAATAATAAAATTCCATTCCCTCCAAGCCCAAAATCATGGCCTATAATTGGAAACCATCCTCAACTTCTCCTAAAAAGTAAGCCAGAATTAATTCATTGGATACATAAAATAATGAAGGAAATGGACACCGAAATCGCTTGCATTCGTTTTGGTAATTTTCATGTCATTCCTGTAACTTCTCCTGAGCTTGATTGCGAGTTCTTAAAAACTCAGGATTCTGTTTTCTCATCAAGGCCTCTTTTGCATGTCCGCAAGCCTCGTTAACAATGGCTTCTTAACCTCTATTTTTCTCCCTAGTGGTGATGAATGGATGAAAATGAGAAGAATTCTTGCTTCTCATGTGTTATCACCAACATCACTTCAATGGCTTCGTCATAAGAGGGACGAAGAAGCTGATCACCTTCATAAATTCACTTACAACCAACCTGTTATTAACTTGAGGAAACTCACAAGATATTATTGTGGAAATGTAGTTAAGAATATGATTTTCAGCAAGAGATCATTATTTGGAATTATAGAAAAAGAAGAGGAGCAAATTGATGCAGTTTTTACACTTTTTGAATATGTTTATTCTTTTGGTGTATCAGATTACTTACCATGCTTAAGTGTGTTTGATTTTGGTGGTGGCAAGGCAATTATCATGAAAGCCTATGCCATAGCAACAAAACAAATTGATATTGAAGTTGATCAGAGGATTCAAATATGGAAAGATGGCAACAAAACTTTGAAAGAAGAAATCCTTGATGTTCTTATCATGCTCAAAGATACCAATGGAAATCCATTGATGAATGTTAAAGAGATTAAGGCACAAGTGCTTGTAAGTACACATTCAATTATACTTAAACCATATGAATTAAGTTGCCTAGTGTTGTCTGATCACCTTTCACTTATTTGATTGGTAGACTATTTTGTTGAAAATATATATAATCAAATAATAAAAGTGTGCTCTGTCTAACAGCTTAAGCTTTTAGATGAGATGGTCACACACTTCAATATGGTATCAGAGCAGACAAAAGTCCTGAGATCAAATCTCACCGCACCCAAATCAAAAAGAATTTCCACGTGCTTGGCCATGAAAAAAAAATCAGGCCCGCACTTGAAAGGGCGTGTTGAAAATATAATCAAATAATGAAAGTGTGCTCTCTCTAACAGTTTAAACTTTTAGATGAGATAATCAAATGTTTTAACATATTTGGCCAAGCTTCTAAAATCTCCTTTTAAAAAATGTTTTTTTATCAAAATACTTTTGGAGTATAGCCGTTTCTGTTTGGTTAAACAATTTGTAAAACATTTTTGTTAATATTAGTTAGTACAATAATTTGTACTTGACAGGTTCAAAAAGTGTTTTGGGGAAAAAAAAATCTCAAAAATTCTACTGCTATTTAAAAATATTTATTTTTCTTAAATGTTTAACTAGACACCTCAATTTTTTGAAATAAATATTTTTTATTTTTAAAAGCTTGGTCAAACAAGCAATGAGTTACAATTTAGGCCCATTCTACATTGTTATTCCCTTCTACCTATCCTATGTATTAACTCAAAAAAAACGTAAATTAATCCTCATATGTTCAGAAAGTATTGACATAACTGCTTACAAACGAATAATGTTCAGGAACCTTTTCTGGCAATAGTGGGTAATCCATCAAATGCAGTTAAATGGACACTTGCAGAATTGTTGAATCAACCAAAGTTAATGCAAAAAGCAATAGAAGAGCTTAACACTATTGTTGGGATGAATAGATTAGTTCAAGAATCAGACTTGCCAAGGCTAAATTATGTCAAAGCTTGCATTAAAGAGACCTTTCGACTCCACCCCATTGTGGCTTTTAATGTTCCTCATGTGTCTGTCTCTGATACAATAATCTGTGAAAAGTACTTCATCCCAAAAGGGAGTGTAGTGATATTAAGTTGTCTTGGACTTGGTCGGAATCCTAGAGTTTGGAAGGATCCGTTGAAGTTCAATCCAGAGCGTCACCTCAAAACGAAAGATGGCGGTGAAGTAGTTCTCACTGATTCAAAGTTATGTTTATTTTCATTTAGTTTGGGAAGACGAGATTGTCCAGGTGTGAAACTTGGTTCAACAATTACTACAATGTTACTTGCTAGGCTTCTTCAAGGATTTACTTGGAGTTTACCACCAAATTCACCATGCAATGACTTAATTAAGTCATCAAAGACTAATAATTATTATACCTTACCATTTCTTGCTCATGCAAAACCAAGATTAGCTAAGGCCATGTATCTTTAAGCTACAATGTTTTTTTTTGTATTCATCTGCCAAAGCCCCGGTGTGCAAAATTATTTGTGTTTGAATGTATTATTAGTAATGTGTTTTAAGTTATAGTATTGTTTTTCATTCTATGCGATTACTATTTTGCGTACTTAGTTTAATAAAGTTTTATTTGAATAGATTATTGTTTCATATAGTAGATAATTAAATGTATGGAGTTTCTTAGCTTATACATGAAAGATTAAATTTATCAATCCTTATAAGTTATACATTAATGTTCACAATCAAAGATGAAACATGATAAACATCTTAACGATTGTAGCACAAGATCAAATATAGTTTGATCGATTATGAGCGTGATTTCATTCCAATTTCTAGTGATAATACACCAGCCATGTGTATGAACGGTCTAAGTAGATATGCTTGTTTATATTCAAAATAATTTACAAAATTAATTTCTTTGATTCATTAGATATATACTCTTAATTGTAGACACTCAATTTCGACCCTACGCAATTCAAGTTAATTATCAAGCTTCTTCAGTTTCAAACAATTTGAAATAATCGTCTTTCAAAATTTCTAACACACACACACACACACACACACACACACACACACACACACACACACACACACACATATATATATATATATATATATATATATATATATATATATATATATATATATATATATATATATATATATATATATATATATATATATATATATATATATACATATTTAAAATCTTTTTTTAATTATTTTTGGTTAGTTCTTCAAAAATATTTATATAATTATACATATTGGCATATATAATTTTATCTTTTATATAAGTATTTAATAAATAGAGTAAAAAATAGTGTTTAGCATAAATAAATATTTATTTTCTTTGAATTAGTGAATTCTATAATTAGTAATGAATAAGTCTTGATAATTATTTTATCTTGTTTAAATTAAAAAGCTCAAATAATTAATCATAATTATTAAACTTATTTTAATTTTAATCGGTTTGAACCCTAATTTCTTCATCCAAGCAGTATCACTTCTATCAATCCCGCTCTCAATTTCAAAGAGATCAGACATCGGGCTAGATTTGTTGACTTTGTCTTAGATAAAATCTCACCAAAATCTAATTCAAATCTGAAGTTATCACATTGAATCTGAACTTTTAGGGTTATGTTTTCCTCTTACTCGTTTTCTCCTCCATTTTTTCCAATCAATCACTCATCTCCCGGTCAAACGCCTAAATTAGAATGCAAACCTTTATTTTCAACTATAAATACATGGTATTGGTATATACAAGAGCAAACTAAAAATTTAAAGGTTGGAGAATAGTATTCTTTGAAATCGAACCCACAAAGGTTTGAGCCTAAGATTTTTGATTTTTCTTTCAAGTTCTTTTACCTGTCTATTAGTCAGTAGTAGTAGAAAGATCTTCAGCTCGTTTGTCTCCGTTCACTGCCCTCGAAAAGGTAAAATTGATCTCCATGCTTTGCTTTGTTCTGCTAATTATGAGTTGTTTGTTTGATTACATTTTTTTACTCGGGTTCAACTGTCTTTAGTGTTTTCTAGGTTGTCCATCGATGCAATTCTGTTCATGTTGTCAATTTATCATGAATTTCATTATGATGTTCGCAGTGCTATCATAAAAGTGGGGTGTATGACTTACTTTTGATCTGCACTCTTTGTGTAAAAGAGGTGTGTTTGGGTTCATATGTTTGCATCTTGATTGAATTGCTGGTTGTATGTTGGCATACCTTGCCATTTGTTTGGCTTAATATTCCTTCTTAGCTTGACATATAAATCTGAAAATTATTATCTGATTGCCTTATCTTGATACCTCCTGAAGTTGAAATACATTCATTGAAGATTATTCAAGAAGCTAGAATGAGTAATGATGACTGAGTTTGCAATAGGATTGAACACTTAGCCTTAATTGATGAAAAGAGGATGAACGTTGTTTGTCATGATCAATTATATCAACAGAGAATGATTCACGCTTTCAATAAAAAAGTGAGGTCTCGAACATTTGAAGAAGGACAATTGATCCTCAAATGCATCTTCCCCCATCAAGATGAGTATAAGGAAAAAATTTCACCAAATTGGGAAGGACCATACATGGTTCGTAAAGTATTATCGGAGGTGCATTGATCATGTCAGAGATGGATGGTCACGAGTGGCCAAAACCAATCAACTCAGATGCTGTCAAGAGATATAACCTTTGAAGATTAGTTTTTCTCTTATCACTATCTTTGTAATCGTATCATTTTCTTGTAATTGCTTATGTCAAGTTTTAAATCCTTCTATTGAACTAAGTCTTACCTGAATTCTCAAAAATGATATACGTAAGCGGCCTATGTCTTCCTTGGTCATTTTCTTATTAAAATTTCCTATTTCTTTTATTACAAAAGGGGAACTATGTTTGACCTAATTCCTGACTCAACGGGAAACGTATGCGCCACAATGCCTTGGTCATACACTCTATAAAATTTCCATTTCCCTTCATAATGAAAACTGTGACAGAATTTGTGACAGGAGCTAAAAAATTCTGAAGATCCTTCACCAGCAAAACATGATTGAGCATGCATTAGGAAAAGACAACTGGGGCAGAATTTTTGAGAAGATCTCAAGAATTTCACAAGTGTTCCCACCAAAGATTTGAGAAATGCCAAGACATTTCACTGGAGCAGAACTTTTGAGAAGATCTCAAAAATTTTATCCAGCACTGTCAGAAGTTCAAAGTTAAGGACAAGTAATCTCCAGCCTGATCAGAAGCTCATGAACCCCAATATCTCATAAATTCAAAGTCAAACTTCAATTATCTTTTGATTTCCCAGCTTCAAAGGACTTTTAGATTCGATATATAAAAACTTGAACTGAAGTATTCATTTAAGATTTAATGTGACATGACATGTGAGAATGAACCTCATTAAATTACTTATCCAAAATCTATTTTTATTGAGGACAAGAGATTGCGATTCTAGGAAGTTTTATTTTAGTAATATTTATTTGCTGCTTTTTTTATATGTGTTCTACCTAAAATAGAATTCTACCTAAAATAGATTTCTAGTTTTATTTTTGTTGTATAAATACAAGTATTAGTACAATGGATAGAAATATATACAACATATTTTTTATGTAAGCCTGCAACCTTGTTCAACATGGTATCAGACTTAAATCCTATGGTTCCATCCACTTTCGTAACCCAAACGAATAACCTTGCACCGCAAATCATAGTCTAATAGAAAAATTCTGCTTTTCCCACTGCAATAGTTCTTGACGAAACTAATTATCCTTTATGGTCACAACTAATGGAGATGCGTATTAGAGCAAGAAACAAAGTTCGATATCTTACCGCCGAATTGACCAAACCATCACCAACTGATCCAACATACTGGATCACCGAAAATCACAAAGTTTGAAGTTGGCTTATCGATTCAATGAGCCCGCATCTGATGCAAAGATTTAGTCGCCTTGAAACTACTTAAGAGATATGGGAAGCTGCTTCAAAAAATTCTATGATAGATTGGATGAGACTCACTTATTTGAACTAAATCAACAATCTTTCACAGCTAAGCAGAATAGTTGACCTTTGTCTACCTATTATAACGAGCTCATTGCAATATTTTTTAGGTAAATTGACCATCAGACAGCTTCACAAAAGAGATCAGTGGAAGGGATTATACAGTTACATTCTGTGGTGGCTAGGCTTCGACTTCACATATTTCTAGGAGGACTTGATTTGGAATTTGATCAAGTTCGTGGTGAGATTTTGCAAACAGATCCAAAATTGGATTTGGAAAGCTATTATGTGTATGTAAGGAGAGAAGCACAACAAAGACAAATCATGGAAAGTTCTAGACCAGTCCTTGAAAGTTCAGCCATAGTGGTTCAATGTGATACACAAAAGAGTCGAAGTATTTCATCATCTGAAAAAACAAATAACTTTGTTTGCAATCATTGTGGTGAAAAAGGGCACACCAAACAGTGCTGCTTTGAGATTATTAGATATCCAGAATGTTGGAATTTTTCAAAAAAACCACAAAATAACTTGATTGGCAGAGCAACAATAGCCATACAAGGAGACCAGTCACAACCTACGGCCAATGTGGCTCAACCAGGTAACTTTGGTAAGCTTGATGTTTTTCCTGTCACTTCCAAGGAGAATACATGGACTATTGACACATGAGCATCCGATCATATGACTACAGACTCTAATAAGTTACAAACTATTCACCCATCCTCGCAACAAGTTATTTCTACGGCTAATGGAAATACTTGTAATATAACGGGGTAGGGTTCTGTTAAATTGTCTAGTACTTTGACTCTTGAAACTGTTTTGGTGGTGCCTTCACTCCAAAACAATTTATTGTGTGTAAGCCAAACTACTTCATCTCTTAACTATATTGTTACTTTTTGGCCTTTATTTTGTATCTTTCATGACATTCTAAACCGGAAGACTCTTGGTTATGGTGTTAAACGGGGCAAGCTATACTATCTGGAGTTGGTTGAGAATACAGAGCATAATTTTGGGCAGGCATGTCATACAAGTGGAGTTAAAAAGGGTAAAGAAAAAATATGGCTATGGCATAGGAGACTAGGACACATCTCTTTTGGTTATCTTAAGACACTTAGACCAAGTTTATTTGCTGATTTAGATGTTTCATATTTCCAATGTAATATTTTGAACTAGCAAAAAGTCATCAAATTCCTTATTGTCCAAGTTTGAATAAATGTTCAGAACTTTTCATTGTTATACATTTTAATATTTGGGGGCCAACAAGGATCCCCTCTATTTCAAAAGCTCGATATTTTATCACTTTTATCGATGAATGCACTAAAATGACACGTGTGTCTTTACTTTACAACAATAGTGATGCATTTAAAGCATTTGAGGAATTTTACAATATGGTGAATACTCAATACCAAAGGAAAATTCGAATTTGGTAGTCTAACAATGCTAGGGAGTTTATTGATGGTTTATTCGGAGAATATCTTAGTTAGTTGGGGATATGACATCATACTTCATGCACATATACACCACAACAAAATGGTTTAGCATAAAAAAAGAATAGACAAATTTTCGAAGTGGTTCGTGCCTCTCTTTTTGGTATGAACATGCCTCACTTATATTGGGGGGAAGCAGTAAAATCGGATATTTATCTTATCAATCGAGCCCCTTCCTGGTTATTTACTTTCAAACCCCTCAACTAAAGTTAAATCCATTTTGCACGATAGCCCATTTGCCGAACCTTGAACCTTAAGTTTTTGGATGTACAATTTATGTCCATATTCCAAAAGTCTTAAGAGGTAAATTGGATCCATGTGCAAAAAGATGTGTGCTTGTTGGGTATTCAGACTTCCAGAAAGGGTATTAGTGTTATGATCCTCAGAATAAGAAGTTGCTTGTTACATTAAATATCTATTTTCATGAGAACAAACCTGATTATGGAGGGGGAGTTTTCAGTTCAACTCTTTATGAGGAGAATGTAAGTGAAACACTTGAGTCGAACAAGCAAGATACTGGAATTCCACTGGACACCAAGGTGAGTTCTTAGACTTGAAAGAACTTCAAGGTTAATTGAGTAAGAATACACATGTAATTGAAGAGATTTCCTCGGATTATCCTATCGAGTCTCCAACTTTTCCAGATATATCTGAGAGGGATGAAGTATTGATGCATAATGAAGGTGTCATAGAAGACCCCATATTAACACCATATACTGAAGAGTCCTCACAGTATGTTCAAGAAGATGTTGCACCTCACGTAATTCTCAATGCTTCTTCTCAATTACCATCAAGATTAAATAGGGGTGTCCCTAGGAAAAAATATGAACCTGATCTTAGAACCAAGGCCAAATATCCAAATAGTAACTATATCTCAAGTCATAGATTATCAGATCAATATGCTCTAACTGTTAATCAATTATCCAAATTATTTATTCCTAATAGTGTGCAGGATGCATTAACAGATCCAAAATGGATCAAGGCAATGTATGAAGAGATGGAAGCCTTGCAAAGAAACTCAACTTGGGAGTTAGTTTCGCTGCCAAGAGAAAAAAAGACAATTGGTTCTAGATGGGTTTATACTATGGAACTTAATGTAAATGGAAGTATTGATTGATACAAGGCGAGGCTAGTTGCGAAGGGTTGTGCTCAGAAGTATGGAGTTGATTACCAAGAAACATTTTCACCAGTAGCCAAGCTCAATACTATTTGTATTCTTATATCTGTTGCAGTGAATAGAGATTAGCCTTTACGACAGTTTGATGTAAAAAATGCCTTTCTAAATGGTGACTTGGAGGAAGAAGTATATATGGAGTTTCCGCTAGGCATTAAGCAAGGAACAATGCATAAAGACAAAATTTGCAAATTGAAAAAATCACTTTACGGGCTAAAACAGTTGCCTAGAGCTTGGTTTGAAAGGTTAAAGTCAGAGATGAAGTTTGTTGGTTACTTGCAAATAGAGCTGCCAATATAGGCTAGCCCACCCCATTCGGGCTAACCCATACAAGCTTCGACATTTTACGGATCAGGCCGGGCTAGCCCATTTTTTGTGTGGACCAGAAAATGACCGGCCCAACCCACAAGTACGTGGGCTACAGGCTTGCCGGGCCAGACCACTTTATTTAAAAATTATATTATTTTTAGAATTATTAAATTATAAATTATAATTTAAAAATATTATCATAAATGTCGACAAAACAATATTACATGATGTTAATGTTACTACTTTTTAATCAAATCCACAAATAAAATTATATTTATAATATTTATTAAGTTTTTTGTCAAGTAAATATATAAATATCTAAATAGAAATATTAACCTAATTGTTTTGAGTTTGAACTCTCTTTAATTTTTTTAAATTTTAATATTATATTATATTTTTAATTTATTTTTATTGGCCCATGGGCCGGCCCTACCGATATTTCTCAAGTCCCACAAATCAGAAGACTTATTCAGGCCGGGCTGAAAAACCCATTTCTCAAATGCGCTCCAAAAATCGTAGCCCAACCGTATTAAATCCCGGGTTAGGCCAGGCCGGCCCAACATGCCTAGCCCATATTGACGGCTCTACTTGCAAAGTAACTCTGACCATACTTTGTTTATTAAACAAAAAGAGGGAAATGTAACAACATTGATTGTATGTGTAGATTATATGGTATTAACTGGTGATGACCCTGAAGAAATGGATAAACTACAACAATACTTAGCGGCCAAGTTTGAAATGAAATACTTAGGACAATTGAGATATTTCCTAGGTATTGAATTGTCAAGGTCGAGACAGGGAATCTCTCTTTCCCCGTGAAAGTATGTATAGATTTATTGATAGAAACTAGAATGCTTGATTGCAAACCAGGTGAAACAACGATGGAGACAAAGTTTGTTATCAGCGGCTTGTGGGGAAGTTGATCTATCTAACTCATACTATACCGGATATTGCATATGTGGTAAGTGTGGTGAGCCAAATTATGCAAGCTCCAAGTATAGAACACATGAATGAAGTCCATAGGATCCTAAAGTATTTGAGAAATGCTCCTGGAAAAGGGTTGATGTACTCAAAGAATCAAAGAATGAAGCACCAACTGTTGAAGGCTACAACTAGGGGTGTCAAAAATGAACCCAAACATAGGTAACCCGCCCAACCCGCCCAAAATTTTAAGGGTTGGGCTCAAGATAATTTGAAATGGGTTCAATCTCAACCCATTCAAACTTAACTCATTTGAAGAGAATTCTCAATTGAGCCCAATTCAATATCCAATTTCAACCCATTTAAAAACTTTTTATTAAGATATGCTTCTATATTGAAAGTATGAATTATTATCTATTTAACATCTTTTAGGATTAATCTATCCATTTTTTACTTTTTTAACAAAAAATTCTTGAGCGAAAATTTAAATTGTGATTATAAAGTTAAATATCAATATGTTAAATTATTGAGATTAATCGGGACAAATTGGGTGGGTCAAGACCCAACCCATTATTTAGCCCATTTGAGCCCAACCCATTTGAACCCAAAGTAAACTTGGCCGGGTCAAGACCCAATCCGATTTCTATTCAACCCATTTTAATATTTCCAATTTCAACCCAACCCGTCCATTTGACACCCCTAGCTACAATGATGCTGACTGCGATGGAGATCGCTCAACCAGGATATCGACTTCAGGTTACTTCACATTTGTTGAAGGTAATCTTGTTACCTAGAGAAGTAAGAAACAAAAAGTTGTTTCTCGATCAAGTGCAGAAGCGAAATTTTGAGGTATGACTCATGATTTATGTGAACTATTATGGATCCAAAGAGTTTTGTGTGATGTTGGAGTTGAAAGTTCTGGACCTATGAAGTAGTTTTGTGTTAGTAAATCTGCAATTCAAATAACACAAAATCCAGTGCAACATGATCGCACTAAACACGTCGAAGTGGATCGTCATTTCATTATAAAAAAACTTCATCAGAAGATCATCCAGTTTCCATATGTAAAGTCTATAAACCAACTCGCAGATGTCCTTACAAAGGCAGTACCAGGAAAAATATTTCATGAAACGATTGACAAGTTGGGCATGATAGATATCTATGCACCAACTTAAGGGGGACTATCGACGACAAGAGACTGCAATTCTAGGAAGTTTTATTTTAGTAATATTTATTTGCTTCTTTTTTATATGTATTCTATCTAAAATATAATTCTACTTAAAATAGATTTCTAGGTTTATTCTTTTTTGTATAAATACATGTATTAGTACAATGAATACAAATATGAACGACAAATTTCTTTATGTAAGCATGCGACCTTGTTCAACAATTTTTATTAAAACTTTAGACATATATCAAATATTTTATATAAAATATAGATCTATATTATTTCTACCAAGAAGCGGGAAGTTAGAAGCAATCAACCAAAGATATCAAGAGGAAGATCAAGCGATCAAAGAAGTCAACACAAATTAGTTCATTTAAAACTAATAAATTTTTTTGTGGATACAGGTTCACAAGGATATCAAGAGATCATTATGTTCAACAAATATGGGAAATTCATAAGAGCAAAAGGCATTGATATTCCTGCGATAAAAGTAGTTAACTTGGTATTTTGACTAACAATGTCTTGTTCATATATCTCAACAAAAATAGGATCCACAACGAAGATACAAGTGGTCAAAGAAAAGTAGGTGAACACATAGAGATGATGGCATTTTAAGATGTACAAATTACTATAATAACGTCATATTGCATTTTTGGTGTCAAAGACGTCTGAAGGGTACACGTAAGACACATCAAATATCAGAGATAATTTTAAGTGCAACTTGCCAAAAATATACATTATCATGTTAAAGTCGAAAGAGGCTAACATTGAAGGATATTTGTAAGTCACATTGATACTTAACACTCTGATGTGCATTGCCGAGAGCGCCATCCATATTATATTATCAGAAGTGATAATATCATTGCCAAGAGGGTCATCAACATTATATTACCAAAGGTGGTAATATCATTGTCGAGAGGGCTATCCATTTCATATTATAAAAAATGGTAATATCATTGCCGAGAGGGTCATCCATATTATATTATCATAGGTGATAATATATACCATTTTCAAGAGGTCCATAAACATTATATTATCAAAGGTGATAATATCATTGCCAAGAGGGCCATCAAATTCTATTACCAAATGTGGTAACATCATTGTCGCGAGGTCCATCCATTTCCTATTATCAAAGATATTGTTGCGGAAAGGGCAATCCACATTATATTATAAGAGTTGATAATGTCATTGCTACAGAGCCATCGACATTATATTAATAAAGGTTATCATATCATTACCGAGAGGGTCATCCATATCATTTGCCAGAAGAGGTGATATCATTGCCAAGAGGGCCATCCATTTCATATTACCAAAGATGGTAATATAATTTCCAAGAGAGACATCAACATTATATTAATAAAGTTATCATATCATTACCAAGAGGTTCATCCATATCATTTTCCGAAAGAGGTGATATCATTGTCGAAAGGGCCTCAAACATATAACAACATATCAAATCATCATATTTGTGTCAACCGGAGGATGCTGAAGTTTGACAAGTACATTATAAATTACATCAAACTTTGGAATGGTGCCTTATTTGCTCTACGTCAAACTTGGAGGAGGTTGGCGTGCCTATGTAGTAAAATAACTACTTTCCTATTTGAATTACAGTTTCTATTAATGAGTTTTATTTTAGTCTTTATCAAGAAAATCCGAAAGGATGCATTCTGAATTAAACCACATGTGCGGACGTATTAAAAAAGAATACAACACTATGTGGAACCTTTTCTTAGCAAGGAGACCATTCTGAGGGAGGAATATCAAGTTCCTTGGATGCAAGCTTAGGAGTGATTTCCATCATAATGAAACCCCACCCCTATCAAAAGGCATGTGGTATTTTCTTGGGGTCTTACAATCTTAGTTTTGCATACTGATTGATTTTCGACTCCAATTGGAAGCAAATAAATCTTCAAATCTGAGTGACAGTACACCAAAAGCTTTGAAAGCTATGTCCGTTTAAGTTCTTAGTTATGAATGTGAATAACTCCACATCACTAAGAGATTGCAAGCCTTTTTTTTCAGAACTCGATTTATTTGTCACTTTTCCTGAATCAAAGGTTATCTTAGCACAATATTTTTCCTTTCCAACCTATTAAGTTGAACTACAACCTGATTCCTAAGGTCGCGAGATGTGTAGGTGGACCCCATGTAGAAGACTCGGTTGTATTCCAATAATCTCTCATAAGTCTTATTTTCGAGCATTTCAACCTCTTCGTAATTGGATACCGTGATAACTTTATGAATTTTATCAAAATAGGATGTGTTAAATAAAGTGTTGTTTTAAACTAAATGAGCTGAATTCTCATGTAACTTGAGATACATAGGGAACTCAATGCTAGGGTAAAACCACAATTCCTTAAAGTCCGTATCAAGCCTTTCTCTAAAAGAGATGAAATGGGTTTAGTCAAAATTGAATTCGTCAGTCTTCTTTGCCCAGATTCTCTTTCATCGAGCCTAACCAAAGAATGACGCAGTTGTTGATACCAATTTTGACCATATGCAATTCGAGTTAATTATATAGCTTCTTCAATTTCAAATAATTTGAAATAATCTTCTTTGAATATTATATATATATACATATATATATATATATACATATATATATATATATATATATATATATATATATATATATATATATACACATAGGAGGACCATAGACAAGGTGATGTGACACCTCTCTATGGCCTCCATTTGCATTTAGCTTTTTCCTTCCATTTTTTTTAAAAAAAAAAAAAAATTAATTATTATATCATAAAAAAAATACTTACATTTATTACAAATATTTATTCTATTAATGGAGGATCATTAATAACAAAAACTTTTCATATTTTTTATTTATTTATCTCACTTATAATAAAAGGAGAAACATAATTATTTATTTTTGACTTTTTTTTAATTTAAATTAATTATTTTATTGTTAAAATATATTACTTTATTTATACAAATAATTATTTTATTAAATGTAGGAACATTTATAAAAAAAACTCTCTATATTTTTTTTCTATTTGTTTATCTCACTTCTAATCATGAAATCATAATAATTTTTTTTTTTACACTTTAACTATATTTATTTTTATTTTTTTTGAATTTATTCACTAGGAGTTACTACCCATGACTTGCCCTTCTTTAATTTTTAATTTTAATAATATTCATAACTCTCATAATTTTTATGTTCATAACCTCCAAACTAAATTTGTAGGTCTTATGGTATTCCTTTATTTTGCCTATAAATTCATATTAGTTTCATGAAGATTCACACACAATTGTCCTTTCTCTTTTTATCATATAGGTTTGGTTTGTAACAAAAAAGAAGTACATGAAGGTAAGAAATATTTCATTGCAAAATTTTATTTTTTATTTCCTCTATTTTGTCTATATAAATTCGTATTTGGTTTGTGAATGAAACTAACATTTAACATAAAAAAAGTACACGAAGTTAATAAATATAGCATTCAAGTCCTTATTTTTTCATTTCCTTTATTTTGTCTTTATAAATTCATATTTATTTTCATGAAGATTCACATACAAAGTTATAATTTCTCTTCTTCATCATACTTGTTTGTGAATTAACTAACATGTAACAAAAAAAAGTATATGAAGGTAAGATATATTTCATTCTAAAGTCTTTCTTTTTATTTTTATGTACTTAGACATGCTTTCTTAATATTTTTTTTTATATTTGTATTATAATTTATCAAGTAAGTATGATTAAAAAACTCTCTGTAATTCTTAACAATGTGTTGTCCGTATGTAATTGCTCTTTCTAATAGTTAGTTCCAGATATAATATAGTTTGATTATTTTGTTAAATTTCAAGAAATAATTATTATTTAGTATTGTTAGTACTATTGAAAAGATAATATACAAATATATTAAATATAGTTTATATTTCGTTCTTTCTTTTGACATAATTATTTTTAATTGTTATATGATTTTTTTTATTCAGTTGGTTGCATATAATGAAGAGTTTGACATATGGATCAAAATATGATGGTGGATCTCTTTGCAAAGGAAGATGGTAGAAGGGGAAAAAAAAGCATAATTAGAGATTATTTTTTCACTTTGAATTGTATTAGCAACTTAGTTACTTTTGCTAGAGTTTTTTAAATTTTGATTTATATAAATAATTTAGCTAAATGTATTATATTGTCAATGCTAATCATTTGATCCTTTAGTATTCTACTTTCTCTTTATTATGAAAACAATTAATATAATTATTTCATTTTAACAACAACAACAAAATTTATGATGATTAGTTCCATTTTTATTATAATTATAAAAAGTAATTAAAAATAAAATATTATTTTCATGATGTAATTTTTTGCGTATGTAACAATCTGTCACCATTCTTTTTGCTTTGAAATGCATTTATAATTTTTATGTAGTCACCAATTATTATATTTTCTCTGTTCATTTTTTGTATCTTCACCCCTTATTTTTATTTATTTATTTTACGAATAAAATCAATACATAATTAGTAATACATTTAATGTCTAATAAAATTATACATTTGAATTATTTATAACTCATGTCTCTTCATCTTGCTTGTAACGTTTGATATTAAATATTATTCATAACTTTTATATGTTTCATATTTCGTAAGTCTTATAAATATTTAATTTAATGTTTAAAAAATTATAATAAGCAAATGTAATAATAAAATTAATAAAAAAATTGTTTTGACGAAATCAAAGTTTGAATAGAACATTAGTGTTCCAATAAAAGATAGAGAAAATTAAAACATATAAAATATTTTCAACCTAATACAATATATTGTTATTTCAACATATTATCTCTTATTCCATTTACTTCACCAGGGTGAATATTTTGTTCTAATATATACATATACAAAATAAATAAATATATTTTATATGTTATAAAAAATTCTTTGATATCGCAGATGAGGAAAAATATTAATATTATCTATATATTCGATACTAACCTAAATATTACATATTTCATATTATTATCTGATAAATATTTTATATAGTCGCGCGAAGCGCGAATAGTTTCACTAGTTTTGAATAAAAAAGGCTATCTCTTTAGCTATACACACATAGATAAATTTACATATATGCATATGTCTTATATTCTCACGCTCTGTTTCTCCTTTTCCATCTCTCACGTGCCCTTCTTCTTCCCAAAACGCTAAAGTCAAGCAAGAACCCTAATTTCTTCACCCACCTTTCTCAATTTCAAAGTTGCAGACTTGGGGCTAGATTTGTTTGTTGGTCAGTAGTAGTAGGAATCTCTTCAACTCGTTTATCTCAATTCGCTGCCCTCTAAAAGGTAAATGCTTTACTTCGTTCTTGTTAGAATCTATGCGTCAACTACTAGTCAATGGACCAGGTCCCTTGACACACCAACCAATAATAACTGTAAATAAATGCAGATTATCAACACAGTCAGTTTACGTGGAAACCTCCTTGCTCAAGGGAGTAAAACCACGACCTGTCACACAGGATTTCAAACCGTTTCACTAATCTTCACAAGCAAAAGTAAATCGGTTACAACAATGTGAGAAGAAGTTATTAATCTCACTATCAAGCAATAACTCTATTGCTTGAAGAGCCTAAGAAGATATGACTCTTCCCACTAAGCTATCACCACTATACAACTTAGGATTTTCTAAGCAATCTTACAGACTGCCCACTAAACCGCCAACCTACTGATGATTTAGACTTTTCTAAGCAACACACAGGTTGCCCACTAAATTAGTTCAACTTAACTAACTTAGAATTTACAGATAGGAATACACTGAATCCTTTATAAGTTTTAGGACCAGTTTCGGACCAGAAGAAATATTTCTAAAACACCTACACTATCAGCACTTCAGCTTGAGTCGTTTGTTGAATTATGTCTCCTCTTCAATTTTCTCAGCCTTTGCAAGAGCTCTTGATATGCCTTTTCAAGTTGCAAAAACTAGATTGTGAATATGGAGTTGTTATGTTTATGTAGAAAGGTCACAATCCTTAAAGCAATGTCATTTGTTTAGGTTTCTGATGCATCTGCCACTTCTGCCGCTGTTGGAGACTGTACACCAACTTTTTGTACTTTCTCCAGCTGGTAGCAAAAAGCATATTGAGCTGAGAACCAGGTTCCTTCACAAGGTCCCTCTGTTTGTCAAATCATCAAAACTACAAATAACATTTTCCCCCTTTTTGATGATGACAAATAATAGACCAATCCCAAAAAAAAAATCCTCTAACTCTTCATGATATTAGCAACATTATACCCTTCACACCTTCCCCCTAACAATAATCACCCCTTGAGCAATTTCTGTTCCTTTTGACTTGCATATCCCAAGCAAACCCAAGCAATTTCAATTCACCCTGACTTACACATCCCAAGGCATAAACAACTAATAATTTCAATTCCCCCTGATTTTAATTCCCCCTGAACTTATACATTCCAAAGCAGTTGTGTTCCCCCTGACTTACACATCCCAAAGCATAAATTCCCCCTTTTGGCATCATAAAAAAGAGACACAGTAAGCCAACAATACCAATAAAACAGTCAAGTAAGATCATAGCCTTGTGGCAATCAAGGATAAATAAAACAACAGACAATAGACATTAGCCAGAACAAAATAGGAATAAGATTCATTGCAAAACAGAAATAGCATTCAATACATTAAATTTAAACTAAGGTTCGAGAGACCTTGCAAATGTGCCACACAAAAAAAACAGGGGAGTCGACAAGACGGACTATGAGGGGGGAGTCTGATGGGAAAGGGACTGAATGATGAGGGTAAGTCTAGCATTTGCGTCATCATTGTCCTTGATTGCTTTCTCTTGCAAAGCAGCAATCTTAGCCCTTCAGTTCTGCATTTTCCTTATGCAGTTCTTGAACTATGGAGGTACGAGGTCCCGTAGTCTGCCCCTTGAGTAGTTCAGCCTTGAGAATGGCAATTTCAGCATCCTTGCTACTTAACCTCACAGTCATCTCTTCCAGCTCATGCTTCAGCTGATCCTGCTCTTCAATTAACTGAGACACTTTACAATTAGGATTTCCCTTTCCTTCAATGAATTCGCATTCAACCAGAGCAGTCTCAGTAAATGATTGCTTGACAGTTCCTACTTTTCCAAATCCAAGCGGGATGTTTAGATACTTAAACACTTTCGCTAGTAAGTACCTGTAACCCATTCCATGCTTTCCTTTTCGCTCAATTACAATCTTGTAAATGTGTTAAAGCATGAGTGCTGGTAGGTCCAGTGATTCGAACTTGCACAAGGATTCCATAAGAAACAGATCAGATGAAGTGGCAGAAGTTCTTTTCTCTGTTCTGGGAAGAAGAACCTTGTTGACAAATTCAATGATCAGCTGATATTCACTCTTCATTAACTTCTTGAGAAATCCAGCACATTGAGTTATAGGAACCTTGGAGCATACCTCTACAAATTCAACAGAACAAGTCTTTCCAACCACAGACTTGATACCTTCTCGAGGTACCCCTAAAATATTTCCCAATATGTCTTCATCAATATGGATTCTATGTTTCTTACTCTTGTCCTGATACTACCATCTTCCTGAAACTCAATGTTGTAGTAGAACTCACGTACTTCTTCCTCATGGCGAACATGAGACTTGGTGTCAAACAGATGTATCCATGACTGAATCACCACAATGTCATGTAGAGTATCCATCCCAGTTTGCGTAACAATATTCATATCAAACACTCTACCTGCCAGGATACTTTGTGTACTCATATTGTCAACAATTGTTTGTCTGTTGACAGCTGTGTCATCCACATGTACTTATGGACCAGGTCCCTGTTCAGACTCTTCAGGTTGCACTTCAGAAGTTTTTCTATTTCTGTTTCCTTTTTCTTTAGCACCACCAGCTAGTTGCTCCTTTGGGTTTCTTGCTGTCACCTTTCTTCTTTAACTTTTGTTTCACATCAACTACAATTTCCTTATCAGGTCCCTCTTCAGATTCCGCCCCAGATACCTCCACCACATTTGACAATGGTATTTGGAATCTCGACACTTTAAAAGTTCTCTTCATTTGATTTTTGGCAGTTGATTCTACACTGGCTTTCATAGCATTAACCAACATTTTCTTGGAGTCAGATCTTGTAAAAGGTCTTCTTCTAGACTCAACTTCAACAACCTTTTATTTTCCCTTTTTTGAGATGGGCACCTCTCTTTTCTTCAGCATCCATTGAATTGGACGATTGTCATCTTCTGTGTCAATAGAATCTAAAGACGAATATCTTCCAAAATCTGGGTTTTGTCGAACATGGGTTGAGTTTCTCTGACTTCTTCATCCAGAAAATTTTTATTTTCTTCTGGTAGGGCTTCTTCTCTCATCAATGTAAGACTTTCAATAACCAAACTTTCACTGGAGGCCAAGATGTTGGACTCAGACGTCATACTCTCTGGTAGATCTCCCTCAAAAAGATGATCGGACAACATTTCTAAATGGGACCAGGTTGAGGGGAGAGAACTGGGTTATTTAAATCAAGGGAAGGAGATGGATTTTGGGGACTTTCTAGTGCAAGATTTACTGAAGATGTAGTCGACACCTTGGATTGAGACCCAGCAGATGAAGGTGTATAGAATGACACATGATCAATTTCACTTAGAGATGCAAGTATCTTCTTTGATGATGATGATGGTTCAGACATTTTAAGACCGGATATGAAATAATCAACAGCAAAGAGAGAAAAGAGAGAAGAAGAATTTTAGGGTTTTCAGAGAAAGAGAGTTCAAAATTAGAATGAAGTAAGTGAGATGAAGGAGTTGTATAAAAAGAAGAGAAATGGTGCCAGGTCCCTTAGATTGGGCGTGTCATTTGGAGTTAAGCAATGGGACAAACGGTCAGAATGACTGATGACTGACACGTGTCCATTTCAACGGTTCTTTTAAACTAGTTTAAAAATAATGTAAGGAAAGCTAAACTCTGGAAGGACCAGGTCCTTTGCTGCAATTTAAAGCCCATTCCTGAATAGTTCTGGCCATACTTTGTTTCTTTACTTCTTCATGAATGTATACCTGCAATAGGCACAAGATTGACCTTACTTAGACAATTTATTATTAGTAACGAGGATACCTGCACTACAAATCATAGCCACCAAGGAAATTTGATGCTTTTGAATGATGTTAAATCAATTTGGATTTATCATTCCCAACTTCAGCCTGTTACTCTCAAAGTGATCTTTGTTGAGAGCTTTGGTAAAGATGTGTGCAATTTGATCCTATGTTCTGCAATACGTCAAAACAATATTTTCCTTTTCAACATTATCTCTCAAGAAATGATGTCTCACATCAATATGTTTTGTTCTCTTATGTTGAACTGGATTCTTGCCCATACTAACAGCACTGGTGTTATCACACATAAGAAGAATTGACTTTATGCATACTCCAAAATCTTTTAAGTGTTGCTTAATCCACAAAAGCTGAGAACAACAACAAGCTGCAGCTACATATTCAGCTTCAACCGTTGAGAGAGCCATATAATTCTGTTTCTTCGTTCCCATGAGATAAGAGAGGACCCAAGAAAATGTGCCATGCCTGAAGTAATTTTCCTGTCTATTTGATAGCCTATAAAATCAGCATCAACAAACCCGACTAGATTAAAAGAATCACCAGCTGGGTAGAATAGGACCAGGTCCCCTATTTTCTTCAAGTATCTTAATATCCTTTTGCCAACTTTTAAATGTGAATCCCGGGGACATGCTTGAAATCTAGCACACATTCAACACTGTACAGAATGTCGGGTCTACTAGCAGTTAGGTATAACAAGGACCCAATAATGCCTCTATACATGGTTTGATTCACAAGAGGATCACTTTCATCTACTCCAAGTTTGGAATTTGTTCCCATATGAGTGTCTATAGATTTGGAATCAATCATGTTGAGTTTCTTCAGCAGTTCTTTCGTGTACTTCTAATGACTTATTGAAGAACCCTCTGATGATTGCTTAATTTGCAGCCCCCAAAAGAAAGTTAATTCACCCATCATGCTCATCTCAAACTCGTTTCCCATTAAAGCAGCAAATTCTTCACACAGGAGTTTAGATGAAGATCCAAAAATGATATCATTCGCGTATACCTGTATAATGAGTAGTTCTTGTACCCTTTTCATCAGAAACAAAGTATTATAAATTTTCCCTCTTTTGAAACCATTCTTTAACTGGAATTTGGACAACCTCTCATACCAAGCTCTGGGAGCTTGTTTTAACCCATACAAGGCCTTATTTAGTTTGAACACATGATTTGGTTGCTCATCATCTTCAAATCCAGGAGGTTTTCTAACATACACCTCTTCCTTCAAGTCTCCATTTAAGAAAGCACTTTTGACATCCATTTGATACAGCTTGAAACCCATAAAGGCAGCAAAGGCTATAAGAAATAGCCTCCATTCTAGCAACTGGCGCAAATGTCTCATCATAGTCTATGCCTTTTTCCTGATTATATCCTTGAACAACCAATCTGAATTTGTTCCTTGTAACTACATCGCTTTCATCAAGCTTATTTCTGAACACCTACCTGGTCCCTATAACTATTCTGTCAGCAGGTTTTGGGACCAAGTACCATACCTTGCTTCTCTCAAACTGATGCAATTCTTCTTGCATTGAGTTGACCCAGTCTGCATCACTCAAAGCCTCTTTTACATTTTTAGGCTCAATTGTTGAGATGACAGCTGAAAATGCAACTAGATTTCTTGTTTTTTATCTAGTGTGCATTCCAGAATTCAATGGTGAGTTTATCAAGCGGATGAGCTGAGTTGTGCTTCCAAGTCGGCCTTGACACCAAAGGTTGAAGTTGATATGCATCATCCTCTTCATCTTCAGAATCATCATTTTCTAGAGAATAAGTTATATCTTGATTTGTATTTTGCATGGGACCAGGTCCTTCTTCTGACTTGTCATTTTCTTCTGTCTTCTCCGATGAATTTGGGTCAGCATCATTTGTCTCCAAATTTTCAAGTCCTTCAGTCTTGCTACCTTCAATTTTCTGAGCTTGGAACAGCTCGTTCAATTTATCTTCATCATTCACTTCCAGTTTCTTTAGATTGCTATCTTCATAGAATACCACATGAACACTTTCTTCAATGCATTGAGTTCTTTTGTTGAATACTCTGTAGGCCTTGCTTGATGATGAGTATCCCACAAAAATTCCTTCATCACTTCGAGGATCAAACTTCCCAATATCATCATTCCATTGTTCAAGACAAAACACTTGCATCCAAACGCACTTAAATAACTCAACTTCGGTTTTTTGTGGTTGAGTAATTCATAGGGAGTTTTGTTCAGTAGAGACCTTATCAAGCATCTGTTAGTAACATGGCATGATGTGTTAACTGCTTCAGCCCAGAAATTTTGAGGAAGATTGGACTCAATGAGCATGTTTCTGGAAATATTCACCAAAGTTCTATTCTTTCTCTCCACCACTCCATTTTGCTGAGGAGTTCTTGGAGCTAAAAAATTGTGACTTATACCATTTTCTGAGTAGAATTCATCAACCTTTGTATTTTCAAACTCAGTTCCATGATTGGATCGGATCCCTGCTATTACTTGATTCATTTTTATTTGAATCATCTTGAAAAACACAATTAGCACATCAGGTTTTTCAGCTTTTGATCTTAGAAACCTCGTCCGTGTGAACCTTGAGTAATCATCAACAATAACTAAAATATACTTCTTGCTACTTCAGCTTTGGATAGAGGTCCACACAGATCCATGTGCAAAAGTTCCAAGATTCTTGAAGTACTCACTTGCTTCTTTGACTTGAAAGATGATTTGATTTGCTTGCCTTTGACACAGACTTCACACACTTTACTTTCATTGAACTTCAATTTTGGCAGAACCAGGACCAGGTCCCTAGAAACCATTTTATTCAATAAATACGAGCTCACATGACCTAGCCTTCGATGCCATAGATCAGCATTATCACTTTAAGCACTTAGACATGCCAGGTCGTCTTCATGAGATGTTTTTAGGTTTGCCACATACATGTTTTTACATCTCTTAGCAGTAAGAACCACTTTGTTTGTAGTCAGATTGACTATAGTGCACTTCTCAGAAGTAGACTTCATTTCCCTTGTCACATATTTGAGAAACACTAAGAAGACTGTACTTTAATCCACTCACATGATACACATTTTCAATGGATTATTCAACTGATTTGCCACCTCTACCAACACCCAATATATACCCCTTCTTTCCGTCACCAAAAGAGACACCTCCTCCTTGAAGTGTCTTGAGCGAGAGGAAGTTTTTTTGTGTTTCCATTCATATGGTTTGAGCATCCACTATCCATGTACCAACATTGACTGCTACTTCTCTCGTTCACCTGCAACAAGTATCACTTGTTAGACTTGGGAACCCATTTTAACTTGAGTTCCCGAAAGGCAGATAAAGGGGTAATCAAAGTGTTTCTTGCCCAGTGAGGTAATTTTAGGTCTTTATTTATCACTGACTTTCGAACAGGACCAGGTCCCCTACTTGGTACCCTTTTCTGTCTTGTATAACTCGAAAACCTTTCTCGTGATTCTTTCCAAGCTTTAGACTCTCCTTTTAAATGACCATTTCTACCACAATGACGACACATCAAGTTATCAGACACATACACATATTTACTGTGAGGATTGTAAGGAGGAGTGATTTTTAAGCTTCCTAGACCCTTTTATTTGTAGTTACTTTGACTCGTTACATTGGAAAGCAACTTTGAGGATTTTGTCCATTTAAGGGAATTAGTAAGTTCTTCCTTAAGCTGGGCCAGGTCCCTTTCTAAGTGATTATTCATTTCCAATGCTAAGGCTAGTTTAGTCTCAGTGGTTTTCAAATTCTCTTCCAATTCAATTTGTAAACTAGTAGACTCTCCTTTCCTTTTTCCACATTTCTCGATCATTAAGTCCAATTGGTTTTTGAGTTCTAGTTTTTCAGATTCTAGAACAACCATTTGTTCCTCAATGACTGACATTTTCACACCCATCTTCTCTCTATTATCACTCAGAATTTCAAACTCGACATTCATGGAGTCTCTTTCAGAAGTTAACTCTATCACAGAATCAATCAAGACATTTACTAATCTTCTCAATCTTTTAAGAGAGTATGTATTCAGATTTTGTTTAAAGTCGAGGAGAGTTACCTTATCTTCCTCATCTTCCTCATCCGACTGAGCCATGAGAGCAAACATTTCATCCAATACATTAGCCTCAGCTTGAATCACCACCATTGATGCGTCTCCAAGTCCTTCTGAATCTTCTGGCTCACTAGAGGAGTCTCCCCATGCAGCAAGAGCTTTCTTTACTACATAATCAACTACAGCCTTTCGGTCATTTTTGTCTAGCACTAGGTCCCTGCGCTTGTCCTTTTCACCTCTTGGCCTCTGATATTCTTTGTTTTCAGCCTTGAGTAATGGACAATCTCTTATAGAATGCCCATCCTTTCCACACTTGTGACAATTGTCACTGGCAGTTGCAGCTCTAAGAAAATTTCCTCCCTTTCTAAAGCCTTTGTTATTCCTTATAATTTTTTGAGATCTCTTGGTAAGGTATGCCATGTCATCATCTTCACTTGATTCTTCTTCAGGATTGAATTTAAGCATTAGAGACTTGTCCTTGTTGACCTCTTTCTTTGATGAATCTTGATTTCTATTCATCTCATGTGTCTTAAGATCTCCAATCAGAGCATCCATGGTTAGAACCTTCAAATCCTTGGCTTCAGTGATGGCATCTACCTTGCTTTCCCAAGATTTAGGAAGAATTCGAAGAACTTTCCTAACTTGCTTGCTCATGCCGATTTGTTCTCCAAGACTTCGCATGTCATTTGTGATAGAAGAGAGTTTGGTATACATGTCATGAATGGTTTCTCCTTCTTTCATTTTGAAGTTTTCATATGGAGAGGTAAGCATGTCTATCTTTTACTCCTTTACTTGTTCAGTTCCTTCATGATCAGTTCTCAAACAATCCCAGATCTCCTTTGCTGATTCACACGTAGATATACGATTAAATTCTTCAGCACCTATACCACAAACTAGCAACTTCTTCGTTTTGTAACCCTTTTCAATCTTCTTTCTATCAGCTTCATTGTATTGTTGCCGAGTCTTTGGCATAACTCGAGTGATCTCACCATCTTTTACTTCAGAAGTTGGAATAAAAGGTCCATCCAAAATGACATCCCATAGCTCACTATCTTCAGCCATGAGGATATCATACATCCGTATTTTCCACCGACTATAGAACTGGATATTGAATCGAGGAGGTAGGGTTGAAGATTGACCTTCTTCTAGATTAAGTGGAGCAACCATTCTAGAATAGGAAGCACTCTCTTGGTGTTAACCATATAGAGAGAACCTTCTCTGATACCACTTGTTAGAATCTGTGTGGCCACTACTAGTCAATGGACCAGGTCCCTTGACACACTAAACCAATAATAACTGTAAATAAATGCAGATTATCAACACAGTCAGTTTACATGGAAACCTCCTTGCTCAAGGGAGTAAATCACGACCTGTCACACAGGATTTCAAACCGTTTCACTAATCTTCACAAGCAAAAGTAAACCGGTTACAACAATGTGAGAAGAAGTTATTAATCTCACTATCAAGCAATAACTCTATTGCTTGAAGAGCCTAAGCAGATATGACTCTGCCCACTAAACTATCACCACTAGATAACTTAGGATTTTCTAAGCAATCTTACAGACTGCCCACTAAACCACCAACCTACTGATGATTTAGACTTTTCTAAGCAACACACAGGTTGCCCACTAAATTAGTTCAACTTAACTAACTTAGAATTTACAGATCGGAACACACTGAATCCTTTATAAGTTTTAGGACCAGTTTACAATTTCGGACTAGAAGAAATATTTCTAAAACACCTACACTATCAGCACTTCAGCTTGAGTCGTTTGTTGAATTATTTCTTCTCTTCAATTTTCTCAGCCTTTGCAAGAGTTCTTGATATGCCTTTTCAAGTTGCAAAAACTAGATTGTGAATATGGAGTTGTTATGTTTATGTAGAAATGTCACAATCCTTAAAGCAATGCCATTGATTTAGGTTTCTGACGCATCTGCCACTTCTGTCGCTGTTGGAGACTGTGCACCAACGTTTTGTACTTTCTCCAGCTTGTAGCAAAAAGCATATTGAACTGAGAACCAAGTTCCTTCACAAGGTCTCTGTGTTTATCAAATCATCAAAACTACAAATTACAGTTCTGCTAATGAGCTGTTTGTTTGATTATATTTTTTTTACTGTCTTTAGTGATTTCTAGGCTGTCCATCGATGCGATTCCGTTCATGTTGTCAATTTATCATGATTTTCATTGATGTTCGCAGTGCTATCATAAAAATGGGGCATATGACTTACTGTTGATCTGCACTCTTTGTCTAAAAGAGGTATGTTCGGGTAGCAGCTTGATTGAACTGCTGGTTGTATGTTGGCTTACCTTGCCATTTATTTGGCTTAAAATTTCAGCTTAGCTTGATATATAAATTAGAAAATCATTATCTAATTGCCTTAAATATTTCCTTATTATCTCCAGAAATCCAAGCACTTTGCTTACTAGTTAGCTTGAGGCAATAATAATGAAATTGCAGAGTTTTGAGTTCAATTCTCGTCATCCTTATCCTTATGAACTGATTTTCTCTCAATCAATTAATTGTTCATCCCTAATCAAGCATGCTTTCTTTTTAAAATTTTGGTGTTCATGGTGGCATGTTCTGTTGCATTCTTTCACTTAGTGAACTAGGATTTGTCATGTTGCTTGCCTACTTGAGATAGGTCATCTTGATCTAATGCGACTTCTCGAGCTGGACTTCATTTTTCTGCTGCTGCGCATTCCTCCCTATTTTAGTTTAAACGCTAAGACCATTTTGCTAGCTTTGAATTTAGGTTGGTGTAGCATTAAAGTGTCAATTTAATGTGGATATGAGCAAGCTTGGTAGTCTTTATTCTGTTGTTAAGTCTTTTCTTGTCGAGTTGCCGCGTAGCATGTTTGAGTTCAAACTGAATCTCCTTTCATGTTTAAAGCTGGCAATATCTCAACTTTCGTATCTTATTCAATGCTTAATTCATGCTATTGTAATCGCTCTATGAGATTTATTTTATGACCATTATAGTCATACTTGTTTGAATTTTTATTATACATGTTTTAAGCTCCAGTTTTATATTTTTAGTTGTTGTGATTCATTTTCATCAGACAGAAAATTTCTTGCTCACTAATTCTTATTTTTTTCCTCTCATTGGACTGGACTCTTCTCCAACCCCTTTGCATATGAAATTAGCCATTTAGGCTCAAACCTTTTCCATGTCATCTCCTTTGTTGCCAAGTCCAAAAATGGAAAACAAATGTATGAATTCCGAATTCGGAAGCAATACATGGAAAGAGCTGATATATAAAACTAATATATACAAAAACATAAATTGTGTTAAAGCCCAAAATTGCAGCAAAAAATGCCCAAGAAGGGGCCCAATTTCATCATAAATTAGCTATATAGTCATAATATAAAACATATTTAGTTAAAATAACAACACTTTAAAATATTTGTTTAAAACATCATAATGACAATATTTTTAAAACTTATTTGTATCACATTTATTATTTTTGGGATTTCCTTTTATTAATTAAAAGATTCCATATTGGATCAAACTCTAACCAATAACAAATTTAAAATAAAAAACAAATACAATATTCTCTCCTCATCTTGTTTCTCCCCTTTTCATGTCCTTCTCTAAAAAAAAAAATTGACCTTTCAAGTTTCAAGATTTTCTTTATTCTTCAAACAAAAGTTATTCAAAATTTGATTCTTCAACAAAATCTGTGCATTAATTCAAGGATTCTCTTGGTTGATAAACAATCATGTATACATCATTTCATCAAATTTCAAATCTAGTTAAGGTAATTTCGATTATATTTTTAGATTTCTTTTGATTTGTTTCCAATGTCACCGTTCATATTTCGCATTGTTCATGTTATGAATTTTCGTCATTATTCTCAATTTTTATGCAAGTTTGTTTACATTTTCAGTCAACTTGTTTAGAAATTTTAATGTAGGCTCTGTAATTAAAATGACTCAAGAGAGGAGGTCTAAGTTTCTTCATAATTTTATTCGCATTCAATTTCAAGATAGCAATGTTAGGGTAAACACACTATTAATAATTTCGAAAAACATGAAAAAGGTGAAGAACAATTTCCTATTAGTTTGTTTTGTATTTATAATTTCTTTTAGAATTTTGTATTATTTCTCAATTTGTATTCAAACCATTATTATGTATGCTTTCAATATTTGCATTCATTCAAATCTTAAATCTTGTATTTGTTCTTAATTTGTACTTATCATAAAGGTATTCTAACTAGTTGTGTATTTTATTTATAGGAGAAACAACTTTCTATTAGTTTGCTTTGTTTTTATAGTTTTTTTCTTTAGAATTTTGTATAATTTCTCAATTCGTATTCAAACCAATATGTATGCTTTTAATATTTGTATTTATTCAAAATCTCACGTTGCATAATTTATGAATCTTGTATTTGTTCTTAATTTATATTCATTCCAAAGGTATACCAACTAGTTATGTATTTTATTTAAGAATTATTACAACAAATATTCATTTACTGCTTTTCAGTTTTATTTTCACTTTTCCATCATATTTTTTTGTATTTTATATATCATTATACAAAATATAATATAAAAACTAGAATGATTACAAATGTAAATAATATACATATTGGAATGAATACGATTTAGGAAAGAAAACATAATTTTGAAGTGAAAAATAAATACATAATGAAAAAATACATCAATACAAACATGTTTATATTAAATAACTACAGATTCATTTGACATACATATTGTAATGAATACGAACTAATAAATAAATACAAGTTTCATTATACAAAATAAAACATGAAAACTAGAATGAATACAAATACAAATGACATACATATTGGAATGAATACGATTTAAGAAAGGATACAACATTTTGGTAAATAAAATAAATACATTGTGAAAAAAATATGTCAAATAACATATATCCAATACAATTTAAGAAAGGATACAAAATTCTGGTAAATAAAATAAATACATTGTGAGAAAAGTATGTCAAATAACATATAAAAATATAGGTGTTCAAATTTGTAAAAAAATTAAAAAAAAAAACAAATTTAATAGATAAAACTCTAAGGTATCATCATAAAGTTTCATAACAATAAATAGTTTTGAAATATAAGAACAAATAATGACCTTTAGGAATTAGGTTGAGACCACCTATTTTAGGTATCATAATCTTTTTGTAAGGAAAGTAATGAATATTTTCAACAACTTAATCTAATTTGAAATATTTCCCTCCTTTTTCTCTAGTTTTTTCTTTCTTAATTATATTATGTTAAGTTAAATAAAAAAAGATACATAAATCAACCCATAACAAACTAAAATATTGCTATTTTTAATAAATATTAAAAGTATTGCTAAGGGATCGATCCTATTAAATGTCAAAATATTGTTGTTTTGCAAAATTTCCCTTTTTTTTAACTGTTCTATTTGTTTTGATTATATTTTGACTAACTTTATTTTTACTCGAATTCTAGAATTGTTAATTAACTTAGTCGAATTCGCCAGAAAATGAGATAATTTCATTGTGTTGTTTTGTTTTATTAAAATTTAATTTTTATCAACTCTTTATTGTTTACTAACTTAATCAAATATATTTAGTCAAAACTTTGCACTTATATTTTAATTAATTTAAAATATTTCCTTTTTACCTTAATTGACCAAATTTGTTTAAGTTATGATCTTTAAAGTGATTCAACTAAATTATTACACAATCTATTTTTAAAGTTTTAATATTAATTTATTTGTAATTTTTTTATCTTTATTTATTTATTTTTCTTAAGAATAAATAAATAAAATGTTTTAGTTACTTCTCATTTATTTCAAATGTTTAAGTTACCTTTCTTTTTTCTAAAAAGACTCAAAAAAAATCTTTACTTAATAATTTTTCAAAGAGTTAGTCAAATATCTTTCAAGTCGTTGGATAACCGTATGTTAGCAGCTAATTTAAGTGTTAATACTTTCTTAGAGTAGAAATAAGAATCTCTTATTCATTTTCTATCAATTTTGAAAGGTTTATCTGGTCTTTTTAAATTATTTTTTCTTAATTTCTTTAAAAAATTAAGTGACGACTCTTTCTCTAAGTATTTCTTAAATTGTTTTAAAAAAAATGTATGAAATATATCCGAACTTTGATCGAAATTGTTGTAAAAATAACAATCTTTGGAAAAGACCTTTACCCACTTGCACTATTTAATCGTGTATTTTAAAGATATATATGTGCGCACGTGGACATCGTGAATATTGCATCATTATAAATAAAATGTGTTCACGTGAACACATATATACCTTTAAAATATATTATTAAATAATGCAGGGGGTAAAAGGTCCTCCATAAAGTTTGATCGTAACATCAATTTTGGCGAAAGTTGGAAAAAATTTCAGACCCTTTTCCCATTATTTTATGCTTAGAACATTTCAAAAAGTGATTTTTCTAAATATAGTAAAATTAACATAACATTAATCTTGATGTAATTGCTACGATCAATGCAATTTAATTCATTTTCTTGATCGGGCAAAAGGTGAGACTCTATAGTGGGTCAGTATATTCGTGATAGATTGGATGATAACAAATCACATAAATGAAATAATAATTAGTTGATAAAATTGGTGTCGACCTTGAGATTCATGATTTCCATTTATAATTACTTATTAGCATGTGAATATTATATTTGTCAATTGAAATAAGTTAAGCGTAATAGTAAATGATTAAATTAATTAACAACAACAACATACAAGGAAAAACCATCGACTTAAGTGCAACTTACACAAGTAAAAGAAGAAGAAAACAATGAGGAAAACATTTAAGTAATTAATAAGAAAAGCAGTGCAAAGTCTACAAAAACAAATAATAATAACAACAAAGTAGTGTGATAATCAAAACATAATAAACAACATGTGGCAAGTACTACAATGGTGCAACTAGTACTACTCCAAACACTAATAAGCATAAACCTACTCAAGGCTAGAAAACACTCTACCCCTACTAACTTTCTACCCTATGCAACCACTCTTTCATATCCCGAGTCATGTCCTCGATAACATGAAGTTTCCGACATGGCCTGTCTAATTAATCAATGAATTAAATTATTAAAAAATTTAATTGATTCATATCGATAATTCTAACATGAGTAGTTAAATAACATTTAATGTTGGATTTCAAATTTACATCAAGGAGTGCAACTAGGGTTTTAGTTGACACTCTATAATTTATTATGATAAAGATTAATTCAGTCAATTACAAATTAATATCATAATTAAAATCCTCTATAATTAAATTCTACACATTTTAAGATGAGGCTCTAAAATCTTTGTATAAACACTTCATGATATATCTTAGGGGGGGGGGAAATGGTGCAAGCTACCATACCATGCCCACTCATTGCTAACTAACTTTGGATTCACAAAAAGTCCCACATTGAGAGTAAAACATTCCTGACAAAGATGACTTAAAACATTCCTAACAAAGATGACTTCAACTTCATACATGGTGGAATTTGATGGTGGTTGAAAAACTTCATACCATTCCATGTTCGGGGATTTGCTTAGTGGACTTTTCAAATGGTTCAATAATATAACCATGACACAAATATTTCTTATAAAGAATTAAGCTCTGATGAACCAAGCAGTACAAGAAAACACTGTACGTAGGTAATCTTTAACCCCCAGATCCTCTAATAAATTTGAAATTTGGTTCAATGTTACAAAAATTGGTTACCATTGTTACAGGAAGATTAGGAGAGGATCCAAAGACCTCTAATTTGATAGGTCATGGTCCCCTAAATTTTTATGTGCTAAAAGTTATGATCGATTGAAGGTGATCCAAAACGAAAAATTGATGGTTGACTTGTACAAACCTCTCTTCGCTCTTTTTGAAACCCAACATGTTACAATCGCAAAAAAAAAGAGTATTTTGTTCTAGGCCGTTACTAGTGAATTTACTAACTTTCAGGTTAATTGGAGTAAAAAATACTTTGTTTTCAAATCTATGACCAATTTTTAATACAAGTGATTTAAGCATATTTAAGAATCAAAACAATATGAAGTACATTCTTTATCACATATAAATTTATGTTAAATCATCATGTGTAATCATGCTCCAGATTTAATATAAACATAACTGATATAAAGTGTCACACCTCGCCATTTGAAAGTACTAGAATTAGAAAGAAAACATTTTTGGAGATAATCAAATTTGGAAATTTTGACAAGTTAAGTTAAGTATGAGTTTTGGGTCAAATTCAAACGACCATAACTCATAGAAGAAGATGTTATAGGTGGGCTACAAGATACTATAAGAAAGGTATTTGAATTATATTTCCAATGCCATCGAGTTTGTTGATTTTTGAGTTCTTATGAGGGATAAATGCCCGTTTGAAGTCGGACTGTCTGAATAAGGAAAGTCACCCAAATTAATAGAAGAGTATTTTGGTCTTTTCACTACAGAATTAATTAAATTAGTGTTTAATAATTTATTTGGGGTCTAAAATGATTTGTTTCAGTTTACACTTCATAAAATTACGCTAGGGTTTTTAGAAAAGAGAAAAGAAGAGAAGAGAGGAGAAAAGAAGAAAATAAGCCAATGATTCATCGCGTTCTTGAAGTATAGATTGTGGATTTCTCTAAGGGTTAATCCTACAAGGTATGTCAGATCACATAGCATTGGGTTCGGTCACCCACGCATCATCATGTTTAATTTAGCATATTTCTTTCTTGAAAGAAGAGTTTATGAGTTCTTGATGAATTTTGTCGAAAGCTTCATTTGAATCTTGCTTGTTGAGTTTTGGAGGAGTTCTTGAGTTAATTGCATTGAATTTAAGGTTTTTTTAATGTACTCTTGCATGCTTTGATTGTGTATTCGAATCTAAGTGTTTGGGGAAGAAACCAATCGAATCTAGAGGGTTTAGAGTTAGAAATGCGCAAGAAAATTTGGGGATTTTATAGGCAGGGGCATGGGCCGCCACGCCACTCATAACTCCCTACATTAGGGTCTGTGGTTTGGGATCTAGGTCGCCGCTCCACTCAGAGCGCCCCGACCCAGGTTTTGTAGTTATGGGTTTGGCGCCTGGGGCCACTCAGTATGCTAGGGTCGCCAGGTTTTCTACCATTTCCCGCTTCTTTCCATTTGAGTTACCTTCAATCATACCTATGTTTACTAGTTGATTTCTACATTCTAAGGTACGTATAAACACTGAGAGATCATCCATATAATGAGATCATAAACTTGAATCCATAATTCAAATTCAAGGCAAGTTAAGAGTCAAGTCTAGATAGTTCTTCTTTCAAAGTCTTTTACAATTGTTTTAAACTTGTTTTAAATAATTGAGCATGAGTTGAGTAACAGTAAGAGTGAAGTTTATTTCTTAAAAGAGCATATGGGGACTAAGTATTCCCAAGAGTTTAGAATGTTTTCACATTTAAACAAGAGAGGAAACATTGATTTTCAACAGAGGAAACCTTGATTTCCAAGAGAGCCTATGAGCTATGTGTTTGAGTAATTATCTAAAACCACCAAATATTTTATGTTTTTAAACATATGAGCTATCATATTTGTGAGTAGTATTGAGCATCTATATGGGGGAGAGTTCATACAGCTCGCAGCCCCCTATGAACCGTTTAGCCATCATGGGTAGATAAGGGTCATACTTTTCAGATGATTATTTAATAATTTTATCATAGACTAGTGGATCCACTCAATGAGTTAATAGTGTGAGGCAAAACATTGTACCATAACTTAAGCTCATAGAGATGGTTGTTGGTCAGAAACTCCCACAAGGATATTTTGTATTCTTATATACACAGAGTTACTTGTATTTTCATATACAAACTGAGTTATTGTGTGTTTTTCAATAAACTGCGTTATTGTGTGTTTTTCAACACACTAAGTTATTACCTTGATGTGTTGAATATTTTCTTTATATTGCATCCTTCTTATTGATTTATATTGAAATGAGTTGAGTTGAGTTGGGACTAGGTAAGTTCTTTTAGTTCCCTTTCAAGCTTGCCTTTTGTTTTAGAATTTCCCTCATATGTCCGTATATTCAATGTACTAATGACATTTGGACTGCATCATTTTATGATGTAGATCCAGGTAACTAGGATCAACATCCAGCGCCTCATTGATCCAGTTGAACATTTAAAGTCATTTGGTGAACCTTTTTGCTTTTCAGAGGATCCCTATTTACTTTGCTTCAATATTGTCAATTTTTAGGATGATCGGCGGGTCTTGTCCCGACATCCCTTATAGTTTTAGAGGCTTCATACACAGCTAGTTAGTTCATTTGTATTTACATTTTCATTTTGTTATGTTGCGACTTGAGTTTGCCTTATTGGCCAGTTGAATGTTTCCTTTATGACATTTTTTTTTATCACATGGATTTATCTTTGTTGGGTAGAGACTTCTCTAAGTAGTACGCCAGGCCAAGGGTTCACTTGCGGCCAACAATGGTTCTTGAGTGTTAGTCCTGCCAAGGTATAGGCTCGGGGCGTGACAAACTTGATATTAACGCAAAGAGTTCATGACTCCTAGGGAGTCTATGAAGTCGTGTCTGTAGAGTCCTATTTATCAATGTAAAGCGCACCACATCTATAATTAAGAGAATGCAACATTTAGGAACTATCTCACTTCTTTCATACTCATTTAGTGTGATATAATGTATCTCTTTAAAATTCTCTTTCTAACTTGTGCTTGGGCATGTCTTTAAGATCATGTCTCCATGAAGAGCTTTCCGAGGTCGTCCGACTAGAAGGAATGTTGAGGAACAAGGGGTACCTAATGCACCAGTAGTGCAACCCAAAGGAGAGGTCACCAATGTTGAGTTCCGTGAGGCCATCCGGATGTTGAGCCAAGTAGTGACCAACCAAGCTGGGCAACAAAGAGAAAATCATTAGGAAGTGGCTGGTACTTCTTGGGTCCTTAATTATTAAGTATGTATCCTCCAAGCTTCACTAGTTCAAGCGTCAATGAGGACCCGGAAAACTTTGTTTAAGAGCTTTAGAAGGTTTTTGAGATTATGCATGTTGCAAATGTTGAGCGAGTGGAAATAGCCGCATATCAATTGAAGAGTATTGCTAGGATCTGGTATGACCAATGGAAAAATAATAGGGCTGAGGATTCACCAATAGTGAGTTGGGTTGTGTTTGTGAGTGCCTTCATGGGGCGTTTCCTTCCCCATAAGCTGAGAGAAGCAAAGCTACAAGAGTTTATCACCCTTAATCAGGAACCTATGAGTGTTCATGAGTACAGTCTTAAGTTCACACAACTTTCCCGCTGTGCTTCGGAGGTGGTTGTTGACATGAGGAGCAAGATGAGTTTATTCATTTTTGGGTTGTCTCATCTGTCAAGCAAGGAAGACAAGGCAGCTATGCTCATAGGGGATATGGACATAACAAGGTTGATGATCCATGTGCAACAAGCTTAGGAGGATAAGCTGAGGGATAGAGAAGAGCTTAAAAATAAGAGGGCTAAGATATTAGGGAACGAGTCTGCGCAACAAAAGAGTAATGTGAATTGGTATTCCTTTCATCATAATCAAAAGGACCTTCTCCATCATCTGCCAGTGCACTTGCACCAAAGAACAGAGGTGATTTAACAACTAGAGTTCAAAACATCTCAGGGCTAGACTTGCACAATCTCAAGGTAGTGTTGTACAAGGAGGTTATGGGATTCCTGCATGTACTATGTTTGGTAAGATCCACCCAAGGGTATGTCGTGACGGCACGTGTGGTCAGAATGGTCACTTTATGAGAGAGTACCCTAAGAACAGACAAGGAACTGGTAATGGGGCCAATAGAGCCCAATTTTCTTCAATTAATCCACTCTAAAGAGCTGCACCTAGAGGATCTACTTCAAGGGAAGTTAGAGGATCAACCGTCTTTATGCTATCACTGGTCGCAAAAAGCTAGAGAATTTCCAGATGTTGTATGATCAAAGTCTTTACATTCGATGTTTATGCTTTGCTTGATCGAGGAGCAAGCCTATATTTTGTGACTCCATATGTTGCAATGAATTTGATGTTCTTCCTGAGCAACTTCTTGAGCCCTTGAGTGTTTTCACACTTGTTGGTGACTCTTTTATAGCTGAGAGAGTCTATCGTGAATGTACCATTTACATCAATCACAAGAGTACCATGGCTAATTAGTTGAGGTAGACATGGTAGATTTTGATGTCATTCTAGTTATGGAATGGCTTCATGAATGTTATGCATCAATCATTGTAAATCTTGAGTATTCAAGTTCCAGTTCCCTAATCGGCCAATTATAGAGTGGAAGAGTAGTTCAATAGTGCCTAAGGGTCCTTTTATTTCATACCTTAAGGTGAGAAAGTTGGTTTCCAATGGTTGTGTCTATCACTTAGTCTGAATTAATTACTCTAGTTTTGAGATACCTCATATTCAATCAGTTTCAGTTGCTATCGAGTTTCCAGAAGTCTATACAGACAATCTTCCCGGAGTCCCTCCCAAGAGAAATAGACTTCGTATAGATACTCTTCCGGATACTCTTCCTATCTCTATTCCGCCATATAGAATGGCCCAAGCAGAGTTGAAAGAGTTAAAATATCCCCTACATAGAGGTTTTATTCGACCAAGTGTCTCACCTTGGGCGCTCCGGTCCTATATGTGAGAAAGGAAGATGGTTCTCTTAGAATATGTAAATATTACCATCAGTTGAACAAGGTCACTATCAGTAATAAGTATCCTCTTTTGATAATTGATGATCTTTTTTATCAACTTTAGGTTGCACTTGTTTTTCTAAGATAGATATCAAATCTGGCTACCATTAGTTGAGAGTAAGAATGTGGTATCCCTAGACAACATCTAGGACCCGTTATGGTCATTAGGAGTTCCTAGTTATGTCATATTGTTTGATCAATGCTCCTGTACCATTCATGGACCTTATTAATAGAGTATTCAAGCATCATTTGGATATGCTTGTTATCATATTTATTGATGACATTCTAATCTATTCGAGGAATGAGGAAGATCATGCTAGCCATCTCAGAATAGTTCTACAAACTCTCAAGGATAAGAAGTTATATGCTAAGTTTTCTAAGTGTGAATTTTGGCTTGAGTTCTTGAAATTCTTAGGCCATGTTGTTTTCACTGATGGAATTAGAGTTGCTACTGAGAAAATAAAGGCAATGCAGAATTTGCCTAGACCCACATTAACATTAAGAGTTTTTTGGGATTGACCAGCTATTATAGAAGGTTTGTCGAGGGATTTTCATCTATTTCATCTCCTTTGACTAAGTTATCTCAGAAGATAGTTAAGTTTCAATGGTATGAAACTTGCGAGAAAAGTTTTTAGGAATTTAAAAAGAGGTTGACTATTGCCCTACTGTTGACTTTACTAGTGGGTGCACAAGGGTTTTTAGTATATTGTGATGCGTCTAGAGTTGGTTTTGGTTGTTTGATAATGTAGAATGGCAAAGTTATAAGTTATGTCTCCAGAAAACTTAAGGTTCGCAAGAGGAATTACCCAACCCATGATTTAGAGTTGGTTGTCATAGTATTTGCTTTGAAAATATGGCGTCATTATCTTTATGGTGTTCATGTAGATTTTTTCACCAGTCATAAGATCCTTCAATATGTTTTTAGTTAGAAAGAACTTAATCTCAGACAGAGAAGGTGGTTAGAGTTACTCGAGCATTGTGACATGAGTATTCTTGATCATCCAGGTGATGCTAATGTTGTTGATGATGCCTTGAGTAGATTGTCTATGAGTAGTACTTCTCATTTTGAAGAAGACGAGACAGAGTTAGCAAAAGTTTTACATAGATTTTCACAATTAGGAGTTTGGTTAATGGATCCCAATGAAGGAGGAGTGGTGGTGATGAATGGGATTGAATCATCATTAGTGTATGAAGTTAAGCAGAAACAAGACCAAGATCCTATTTTTCTTGAATTGAAAGGAGATTTTCATACGCAAAAAATTATGACTTTTGAACAAGGGGTAGATGGTATGTTGAGGTATCAAGGTATATTGTGTGTACCAAAGGTGAACTACAAAAGAGGATCATGGAGGAAGCTCATAGCTCCAGATATGCTATCCATCCGGGTTACACAAAGATGTATCGTGATTTGAGAGAAGTGGTAAAGTAGAATAAAGAAGGGCATTACAGAGTTTGTTGCTAAGTGTCTGAATTGTCAACAAGTTAAAGTAGAGAACCAAAGGCCCAATGGTATAACTCAGAATATAGATCTCTCGGAATGGAAGTGCGAGATGATTACTATGGATTTCATCATAGGTTTACCACAGTTTCGTAGGCAATATGATTCCATTTGGGTGATTGTGGATCGGATAACTAAATCAACCCATTTTGTTCCAGTAAGGACTACCCATTCAACAGAGGATTATGCTAAGTTATATATTCAAGAGGTACTCACACTTCATGGGGTTTCGGTATCGATTATTTCAAACAGAGGTGCACAATTTATTGCACAATTTTGGAAGTCATTCTAGAATGGTTTGCGTTCGAAAGTGAACTTGAGTATTGCTTTCCATTCTCAGACTGATGGTCAAGCAGCACACACCATTTAGACGTTGGAAGATATGTTGAGACCTTGCGTGATTGATTACAAGTGTAAATGGAATAAACATCTATCTCTCATAGAGTTTGCTTATTACAATACTTACCACTCTAGTATCCAAATGACTCTGTATTAGTCTCTTTATGGGAAAAATGCAGATCTCATATTGGGTGGTTTGAAGTTGGTGAGGATGGGTTGATAGGACTAGACTTAGTTAATCAAGGTATGGAGAAAGTGAAGCTTATTCAAGAGAGATTGAAGATAACACAAAGTCGTCAGAAATCCTATACAGATGTTAGGAGAAGTGACTTGGATTTTGAGGTAGATGATTGAGTTTACTTCAAAGTTTCACCCATGATGGGTGTTATGAGATTTGGTAAGAAGGGTAAACTTAGTCCCCAATATATTGGTCCTTACGGAATATCTAAGAGGATTGACAATGTAACTTATGAGTTAGAGCTATGCCAAGAGTTAGCAACGGTTCATCCGATATTTCACATCTCTATGTTGAAAAAGTGTATGGTCAATACTTCACTTATCATACTTACTGAATAATTGGTATTAAGGATAACTTCTCTTATTAGGAGATTCCTTTTAAAATGTAGATTGCCAAGTTCGGAAGTTGGGGACCAAGGAAGTAGCACTGTGGAAAAATTAATTTGTTGAGGAAGCTACTTGGGAAGCTGATGAGGAATTTAAGAAGAGGTATCTACATCTCTTAGAGTTGGGAGATTTTCCAAATTAATGTACTAATCATTTACTTGGCTTTTGTTTTAAGTTGGCTTGTTGTATTTACATTTTGGTTGTTGGGTGTTTGAACTAGATGTTAGATGTTACACCCTTAACCTAATACAAGTAATATCATTTGAGGAAGAATTTTACCAAGTGGGAGATATTGTAACACCTCACCATTTTAAAGAACTAGAATTAGAAAGAATCAATTTTTGGAAATAACCAAATTTGGAATATTTGACAAGTTAAGCTAAGTATGAGTTTTGGGTCAACTTCAAACGACCATAAATCCTAACAAAGCATGGTTTAGGTGGTATAAAAGATACAATATGAAAGGTATTTGAATTATCTTTCCAACGCCACCAAGTTTGCTCATTTTCGAGTTCGTATGATGGAGAGATGCCCATTTGAAGTCGGGGTGTCTGAATAAGGACAGTCACCCAGATTTTAGAAGGGTATCTTGGTCAATTCACTATCCAATTAATTAAATTCATTTTTAGTTATTTATTTGGGTATAAACTTATTAGGTTCATTTTACTCTTCATAAAATTACGTTAGGGTTTTTAGAAAAGAGAAAAGAAGAGAAGAAAGGAGAAAAAAGGAGAAGAAGCTAAAGATTCGTCGCATTCTTGAAGTTTAGCTTGAGAGTTTTGCCAAGGGTTAATCCCTACAATGTATGTGAGATTAACATAGCGTTGGGTTCGTTCCCCACGCGCCAATCATGTTTAATTTAGTGTATTTATTTTTTGAAAGAAAAGTTTATGAGTTCTTGATGAATTTTGTCGAAAGTTTCATTAGAATCTCTATTGTTGAGTTTTGGAGGGGTTCTTGAGTTAGTTTCATGGAATTAAGGTTGTTTTTTAGGATATTCTTGCATACTTTAGTTGTGTATTCTAATCTAAGTGTTTGGGAAAGAAACCGATCGAATCTAGAGGGTTTAGAATTAACAATAAGCAAGAAACTACAGGGATTTTCTGGGCAAAGGGATGGGGCACCGCGCCACTAAAAGCGCCCCACATCAGGGTTTATGGTTTGGGCTCTAGGGCTCTGCGCCACTCAGAGTACCCTAACCCAGGTTCTGTAGCTATGGGTCTGGCGCCCAACGCTACTCAGTACGCCAGGGTCTCCATGTCTTCTACCCTTTCCCACTTCTTTATTTTTGAGTTCCCTTGAATCATACCTATGTTTTCTAGTTGATTTCTACACTCTAAGTTACCTATTAGCACCAAGAGATCATCTATATCATCATATCATTGACCTTGAATCCATAGTCCGAATTCAAGGAAAGTTAAGAGTCAAGTCTAGAGAGTTCTTAGAGTTTCAAAAATCTTTTACAAATGTTTAAAATACTTGATCATGAGTTGAGTAACATTAAGAGTGAAGTTCATCTCTTCAAAGAGTATATGAGACTAAATATTCCCAAGAGTTTAAATGGTTTTAAAATTTAAACAAGAGAGGAAACACCAATTTTCAAAAGAGGAAACACTGATTTCCAAGAGAGCCTTTGAGCTAAGTTTTTGAGTAATTATGTCAAACCACATAAAGAGTTATGTTTTTAAGAATATGAGTTATCATATTTAGAAGTAGTATTAAGCACCGATATGGGGGAGAGTTCATACAACTGACAGCCCCCATAAATTGTGTAGCCAACATGGGTAAAAAAGGGTCATACTTTTGAGATGATTCCTTAGTTCTTTTAGCATAGACTAGTGGATCCACTTAGTAAGTTAGGTTCTAGACCCGCGACAAGGCATTGGACGACCTGACAGCGTGAGGCTAAACTTTGTACCATCACTTAAGCTCATAAGATGATTTTCGATTAGAGAAACTCCCACAGAGATATTTTGTATTCTTATGTACACAAAGTTACTTGTATTTTCATATACAACATGAGTTATTGTGTGTTATTAATACACTGAGTTATTACCTTCATGTTTTAAAGTTTTTATTTATATTGCATCCTTCTTATTGCTTTATATTGAAATAAGTTGAGTTGAGTTGAGACCATGTAAGTTCTTTCAGTTCCCTTTTAAGCTTACGTTTTGTTTTAGAATTCTCCTCACGTACTCATACATTCAATGTACTAATGACATTGGCCTACATCGTTTTATGATGCAGATACACATAACTAGGATCAACATCCAGCGCTTCGTTGATTAGATGAATATTTATAGTCATTTGGTGAGCCTCCTTGCTTTTCGGAGGATCCCAATTTACTTTGCTTATGTACTTTAACTTGTTAGGATGATCGGGGGTCTTGTCTCGAAATCCCTTGGAGTTTTAAGGCTTCATAGACAACTATTTAATTAATTTCATTACATTTTCATTTTGATATGTTGAGACTTGAGTTTGCCTTATTAGCCAGTTGAATATTTCCTTTATGACATTCAAATATTTATCACATTGATTTATGTTTGTTGTGTAACACCCCAAAAATGAATTAGGGCAATATAGAGCCTAATATGATTGTATAATGAGTGTATGAGGTCTTAAATGACTAATAATAGTGTTTAGAGTTAGTGTGTAAAGTTTGGGAGTGTTTGGAGGTCGAACGTCCAAGACGTCCGGAAACTAGTCGAAGTTGAACTAGTGTGTCGTAGTGTTTTGTAGTGGAGTTTTGGGGTATGGTTTGAGAGTTAAATTGGGTATATATTGTTCCTAAACATAGACTGACATATATATAGTCAAAACTTCTGAGTACGACACCCCAGGAACCACCCTAAGGGTCCCCAAAGAGGACCCAAACGTTGGCCAAGAAAGCTGTCGGGCAGCCAAGATGTGGACGTGGTGGCGCGTCGCGCAAGCAACACTGAAAGGGAAAAAAGTTTGCCCTGTGAAGAGAGGCCAACGCGAATCATTCTGTCTCAAAATGAATTCCACAATCAAGAATCAGAAATGACCCCGCGACGCGCAGCCATGTCCCAGATTTGGTCTCGTCGATTTTAAGTCAAATTAGAATGGGTTAAAATGTCCATTAAGTGCAGGGGTCTTTTTGATACTTTAGGGATTAATTGGTGGTTATTTTAGGTATTTGAAGTGTATTTAAGCAGTACAATAATTATTTAGACCCTAGACTCCAAATCAAAACCTTTTTCTCCCAATATTCTCCCAAAACCACCACTGAAGAAGAAGAGAAATTGGAGGCAGCTTCTAGGACGAATTCACCAAGGAATCAAGATGGGTTTAAGGCTCTAATCTAATGTATGTGAATCTTATTCATTCATGGATTCTTCCATCCATGAAATTCCCCTAGTTTTCCTCAATTGTGAATTCAAAATACCCCAATCTAGAGAGGGTTGTGATTGAATTGTGGGTAAGGCTTGATTGTTATCCCAAAATAGTGGGTAGCATTCAATTATGTTCATATGATGATTATGTGATGTTTTCATGAAGTTTTCATGGTGAATTGTAGTAATTGATGCTGAAGGTAATTATGGAGGTTTTAGGCCATTAGAGGCTAGATGAAGGTTCTAAGTTGATCTTCTTAATTCAATTGTATTGTATACTATTAGATAATGATTGAATCACCTACATATGAATTGAACTAGGCTAAATTGATCTAGGTTTGTCTTGACATGTAAAGCCAGAATTGAACCTATGTGATCATGTATGCCTACATTTACCTTCTAATGATCTAATTGAATGAAGTAAGCATGTAATTGAACATAGATCATCATGAATTGAAGGTTATAATCAATTATGGGATGTTATTCCATTGATGCTAGGGCTTTGGGGGGTGAAGTCATTATGAAGGGATTGGTTTTCTTTCTCTTCTACACTTAGACATGAACATGATAGTAGAAGCAAGTTCTCTCACATAGATGAATTCTAGGTTGACCTAATAACCTAAAATGAATCAAGACATGATGAATTAGAATAACTTGAGGTTGTATTGAATAGCCTCTTCTTGTTTAGTTGACTTGGTAAGATAAGACCAATTGTGTTAGCTTGAGATGGTAGGTCTCATGATAGCTTGAGGTGATGAATCTCATGATAGCTTGGGATGGAGGAAGTAAGCTCTATCATGTTTAGCTTGGTCATGTGTTGCTAGGATGCTTGATCATGATAGCTTGGGAATAGTGGTTCTCATGATAGCTTGGGATTGAGTAGTGAAGCTCTCCTAAGAATAGCTTGAAGTAGCATGACTAGAGTGCCTTCACGATGGCTTGACTTGGTTAGGCCTAAACCATTTCATGATAGCTTTAGGGGAAAGGTCTATACTCTCCTAATGTTAGCTTGACTTGCATGCATGGTTCATTTCATGATAGCTTGTCTTGCATGCAAGGTGCATTTTACATGAATTAGCTTGGCATTAGTTTCTCATGATAGCTTAGGGTTGAGGATTCATGCTCTCATATGATTAGATTGCATCTACATGATTGGTTGCATGATGGTTAGGATGGGTGTTTTCTTCCTTAGTTAGCTTGGATTAGGTTAGTCTAGAGAAGTACTTAGTGTGGATGGTAGTATGGGATGCTATCCATACATTGCACAAGTATGACTTGAAGCTACCTATGACATGACCACTACATGATGTATGCTTAGCTTGGATAGTGACCATAGTTGCATTCCATGACATGATTGACTTAAGATGATAGTTCCTTGTCAATATTAAGTAGGTCTACTAGAGACTCCTAAACTAAAATGAAATGGGATAGGGTGACTTCAAGATATGCTTAGCGTGTGAGGTAGAATGAGATGCTTCTCATGCATTGTACAAGTGTGCTTTGAGGTGGCCTAGGGGCATAGTGCTCATATGTTATAATGAACCTAGGTCTTAATTATGAAAGTGGATTATGATCTAGAATGACCAAAGAGATGTACTTAACTTTGGTAGTAGTATTGGATGCTACCTTAGCTTTGCACAAGTATACTTGGAGGTGGCTTGTGAAGTAGTTCATTTGAGTAAGAAGGACAATGAGTTAAGTATGAACTCTTATATGCTTTATGATGCTTTATTATGCTTATGATATTCATGTTTTGCTTATGTTGTTATCTCTTATGATTATGTCTATTGTTGACTAACCCTTTGAGATATTTTATGTTTGGTGCGATAGTTTTCATACTTGGTACATTTCGTACTAACACATATTTTGCCTACATTCTAATCCAATGTAGGGTCTTGAGGAGATTGAGTTGCTTTCAAGGGTAGAGTTTCAAAGGCTTTCAAGAAGTGAAGATTGGTGAGTCCTCATAGCATCTGAGGACACCACCACTATGATGTCTTTTATGTTCTTTTATATGTTAGACTTTTATGGGTTGTGACCCAAGACTATTGTACTCATGATGTCATATATGGTATTGAGAAATATGTTAGACGTTTTATGAAATGATTCTGCATTATGTTTTTGAAATAAAAGTGTTAATTCCGCACTACTTTTCGTATATATGCAATAAATGATGTCTAAAGGCTTGTACAAGACCTCCAAGAGGTAAAGTACGCCGTGTTTTGACTTGAAGGATGCCCAAACTTTTAGGGTGTACTTTGGGTCGTTACATGTTTAGTAGATTCTTCTGATGAGTAGTAATCCAAGACAAGGGTTTGCATGGGCCAACAATGGTTCTTGAGTGTCAGTCCTGTACAGGGTGTAGACTCGGGGCGTGACATAAAGAATGATCTTATCATATTGAAATTAAATTTTAATCGGACAAACTACCTAAATTTTTGGCTAAATTTTTTTTTATTGAACCATCAAATTTCAAGTCAATCATAGATCTTAAAATTCACAACCACTAAACTACGACCGAATTGAAAAAATAATCACTTCAGGCAAAGTTAAAGATGTAACATGGTTCAAATTTCAATTTTCCTTAATAATTATCTCATTGAGCATAAGCCATAACATTGTGTTATTTATTTGTCTAAGAAACACAACACTTTCTTATAACAAACTAGAAAACTTATCCGCACTTTGCGCGGTAAAAAATTTCTATAAACTTATGATTTATTTTTTATCTAATAGTTTAATAATATAAACAATCTAAAATTGTTGTTTTGATTACTTTTCTTGTTCCAAAAGATTATTTTCAAGTGTAAGTTTATAATCTCAAATCATATGTTATTGCAAACCTTAATTTGAAAATTAGATCCAACCTATATTTACGTTTAAAAAGAAAATAATTACAACACAATAAGAAAAGAGTTGAAAACAAAAGTTTTGAATAACTCATTTGTAGTTGGGTTTTTCTTTTATATATATATATATATATATATATGTATGTATGTAAAGAATCAATGTACAAGTCTCGATCTATACGAATAAAACTTATTTTTTTGCTTTCGATTTCATTGATAACAAAAAAGACTTACTCTAAAGGGGCGCTAGCGCTTGACTAAGAAGATATTAAAGGGGTCTGAAAAACGTAAGAGGCTACTACTCTAGGCACGCTTTGCTTCTTCAAGCTCTTCCCCTTCTTTCAAAAATCAACAAGCAACGCTAACGAGCAAGAAAAGGGATGCGCTATGGCGCAACGACTTTCACGCAGCTACTACGCCCTTGCTTCTTGTCTTATCTTACTTAGTAAAAAAAACTTCTGCGCTAGGCGCTCACCTTTTTTGTCTAGGTGGAAGTTGGCGGACAGGGCTTGCTAAACCGGATACACGGAGTTGGGATAAACTTGAATAATGAACTACTTACAAGTAATTGAAATAATTTATTTGAAAGTACTACTTGCAAAATTACTTTATCATCTACTAATTTATTATCAATAATATGTCAATTATTTGATAAATTTATTTTAAAATAACGCCTTCTTTTATTATTATTATTATTGACATATTGTTATAATTTGAAACTAACACTTTGCAACAAAAAAAATGCTCATACTATCTCTGAAAAATATACAACATAATACTAATAATATGTAAATTTGAAACTAATAATTTGATTGAGAATATTTCTTTGGACAATTGAGAAATTTATCATCTACTGATTTATCCTTAATAATTTGTTAATTATTCGATAAAGTTTATTTTAAAATAACATCTTCTTTTATTAATATTGACATATTGTTCAAATTTGAAGCTAACACTAAGCAATAAAAATATGCTCATACTATCTCTTTAAAAATACAAGATAAAATAAGAATATAAATTATTTTTAAACGAGAAAAATGAAAATACACAAAAAAACACTAAATACTGGAAAAATAAACATGATTTTGATTTACGAAATTATATACATATTGAAGAAGAAAAAAGGAAGAAGATATCAACTTACCAAATATGTAAAATTACATCCATATATAACTTCATTATTTCACCTATTTATAATTAGCAAAATATCACAATCATAAATCAGAAGTAATGATATAATTTCATAATAAAAACAATTAAAAAAAAGCATTCAAAAGAACAAGAGTATACTATCTCCTAAAAATACAAGATGATATAAGAATATAAATTATTTTTAAAAGGAATGAAATAAATGACACAAAAAAGCTAATAAGGGGGAAAGAAAACATTATTTTTATTTATGAAATCTCATGCATATTGAAGATGAAAAAGGAAGAAGATATCAACTTAACTTATATGTAAAATTACATCCACATTAACTTCATTATTTCACCTATTTATAATTTACAAAATTTCACAATCATATATCAAAAATAGTAATGTAATTTCACAATTATAAACAAAAAAATGTATTCAAAAGAACTAATCACATGTCATCAAAAGAAATGATAAATGATTGCTAGAGAAAGTAATAAAAATATATTATTACGTGAAAGATGAAAAATAGTTGAAGAGTACATTTTTGTGCATATATATATTTTTACAACAAGCCTGTAATTTTTATATTATTAATGAATAATAAAGGTCTTTAATAGGTAACACTAATACTTATAGGCAATTAAGATTGAAAAGCTAAATCTTAAATTACCCATTTACGGGTTGCTTAAGAGGAACAATAACTTGAACGGGATGGATGATGATAACGTAAATAAAAATTAATTAAATGAGGGACTTTTGAGTGTTTTTTTTTAAAGAATTAGTTTTAAAGACAATTTATGGAGATGTGAGTTATGGATATAGCTTTTTTAAATAATTTAATATTTAGTAATAATAATATTAACAATAATTAGAAAGATGATTTTTTTTAAAAAAAATAAATATAAAGACGATTGTTCATCAAAGAGGTATGCCACATTACATCACCTCTTCTATAATCAACTTTATTAGTTATAGATATTTTAAAATAAAATAAAAAAGGAAAAATAAGAAATGTTAGAAAGATATAAATAATACTCTATAGAATTAATGAGGGAAGAGAAAATGTAAGTGTGCCTTTTTCTGAAATTTGTAAAAACATAATTTATTTTGAAAAAGAAAAAAGGAAAACAAAAAGGCAAAAAAGGTGTAAAGAAGATATAAATGGTGTAGTAATAATGAGGAAAGAGAAAATATTTAAAAATACTCTTTTCTTAAAATTGTTTAAATAATTTATCAAGAAAATGGCAAATTATTGAGAAAAAATACAAATGACAATCCTGTCCAAATATATATATATATATATAAATATATATATATATATATATATATATATATAAAAGAGAGAGAGATTGTCATCTCAATTAATACACTTGAGAATCCAAGATATTATATTTTCTCCCTTTCGAACTGATGAAAAAACATTAACTTCTCTTCTCATGAATTAATTAAACATTACTTACTTTACTTCTCATGGTAGATCTAAATTCAAGTAAATAAATATTCACCACTACTAGTATTCACTTAGGACAATTTATGCATGATACATTGAGAATTTTTTAATAACTCAAATAAATAGATTACTTTTATGACATCTATTTATTAATCACAATCTTCATTTCATGTATTAATTATCTCACATATATAAAATATCAAAATTTCTAATATATATATATATATATATATATATATATATATTACAATCCAAAATTTCTTTTTAGTTTATTTTATTTTCAAAGTTAGCCTCTTCCTTTCATGAAATATTGTGACTTTTATAAAAAATTGTGACTTATGAAGAATTGAGACTTTTATTAAAGTTGTGACTTTTATTAAAAGTTATGACTTTTATAAAAGGTTGTAACCTTTTCGAAGGGTTGTAACTTTTCAAAGAAATGTGACCTTTTCGATAAGGTAAAATAAGCATTTGTTAACACTATCTTTTGTTGTCTAAAAATAGAGGAATTGTAACATCTCGCTAAGTGAAAGAGCTAGTGTTTTATTTGGAAAACATTTAAAAACTGATTTTTGAGAGTCGCCACTTAATTTTGAAGAAAAAATCAAGAAAACTATTTTTTCCAATTGACTAAAACAGGAAATCAATTGAAAAAAGTTTTTAAGCAGTTTGAGGTTCACATTAATACTTTAGGAAGATTTTACGGGCACCTAAAATATCCACTAATGTGGTTTTTCGACAATTAATTCATTTGGCTAAAAGATTTAATCGCTCCAAGTATTCCACTCGTTGGATCGGGAACACCAAATGTTGAGATTGAATCTTTCCTCTATCGAAGCAGAACAAGTCTAATACTCCAGCCCCGGTTTTCGGGGATTCCATTTCGATCTAAGCCCGGAAATCCTAAATGTTACGGCCTAAATGCTGAACTATTGACCCTACTTGTTCGGATGGGTGTTCACCCCAAAGTGTTCCCGAACCGCATGCATACATCCGTAAGTAGCCGGATTAGTGGGGGCCCTATCTAGAGACATACTGAAAACCATGCCTTTCGAACCGAACGCAATGCCCGTCTTCCAAATAAAAAAAAAGGGCTCGTTGAGAGTGGACTAAAAAAAGGAGAAGCGTCATGCGTCATGCTTTTGTAGACCAGCTAGTATACATTAAAGAAAGTGGCTTCCTCAATTAAACTAGCTTCCTCATCTTCTCTTCCCCCCAGTTCGTTCGTGTGGAGAATCTCTCTCGTTACTCAGGATTTCTCTCAGTTGATCCGATGCGTCATAGATAGAATGGAGTGGGCTAATACGGGAGCTGCTACTGAGTACTGAGTGAACGGGCGAAAGAAGATTGGAGAGAAATCCGTTCCACCTTCATCGCGAGGACAGTCCTCTGAATAGAGTCCATTGCATCCCACAATAATCGACGGGCAGCCCTCGTCGACTCGAAGTGGAGTACTACCTAGATTAGAATGAGGATTCAATATTTCGTGAGATTAGCGGAATGCAACTTCTTGACCGACGAGCTTCAATATGAGCTTCGAGAAAAGCATGCAAAGCACACTAACCTAACTCAATGAAGGCGACTGCCAGCACTGACTCAGACACACAGGTGGGCGGTTGAGTAGTGGGTTGATTTGATCAGAAAAGTAGTATACCTCTGACTGAATCAATATCGCGTTCTCCTTTGCTGCTATGAAGGAAAGCGGTATGGATAGGAAAGCACAAGTTCCGAGTAAGCCTCTATCTTTCTCCTCGGATTCCTATCGAGTTGCCCAAAGGCTTCTCTTCTGACTGTGCTCGTTGGGGCATTAAGCCTAGGTTTGGAACCCCTGCCGCGGGCTTCCCCTTCGTCTTTCTTTTGGTGTGACTATTTTTCTATCAATATCCGGTGATCAAGAAGAGAATGCCATAATGGAATGGGCGAGGCCGAGATTAGATTGACACAGTCAAGTGGCTTTCACTCCTCCAGTTCTATTATTATCGACTTGACTTATTATTATAAAAACTACTCACTATCCAAATGAAAGACTATCGATTATCTACGAAAGAACCCCAACAAGGTTAACTTCGAGTTACGATTTAGCTGCTGATGTCATCCTTCTTCTATAGAAAATAGTAGCATATCAGGGCCACCTCTGAAGTTTGAGAACCAGCTGGAACTTGGATTGCTGACTAATCTAATATCCTATCAAAGAAGATGAATTTGCGGGTAATATACTGTATGACTTCAAACGAGCACTTCGCCCCTCTTTTTTTTGAATTCGAAAGAGCGGGGGACAAATGAACAGGGGAATGCTCACCAGTTCCTTCTTTCCCGACTTACCCTGCCTTTGGATTCGTATTTTATTCGTACACAATCAACGAGGCCTTTCAGATTTGGTTACCCGAAGCTCATGTAGAGGCACCTACGGCAGGGCCTGTCAGCGAGAAACTCTCTATCAATAGTAAGTGAACGCGTAAAAACCAAGTAGTCGCTCCCTGACCCATACACCTATTGTAATGTCGGTCAACGAGGTAAAGAATCCGAATCGGAATCAAGAGTACTTTCCTAAGAAGCTAGATAGAAGAAAAAAAGAAAACCGTCCCTTGACCTAAAAAAGACACTGACCACACGGCCTTTTTGAGGTGAAATTCTTGTGGCAGTCTCGATAACAATAGGCGGCTCTCCTACTCCAAATTGCTCCTTTATCTTCTCGATAATAATAGGCTTTTAACTTAATTTGAGATGAAAATTATTTAAAGTTGTTTTAGAAAGAAATGTTGACCTACTATCTAGGCAAGACGTTGTTTTGCAAAAATTATTTTTAAGTCCAATTAAGGATGATCGATTTAGTTAAATTGATAAAACACAGCGGGCGTCTTACAGGGATTTGAACTTTCGACCTTAAGACTAACGACAAATATAAACAAACAAACAGATACCAAAAGTAAAGAGGGAAAGAGAATTGGGCCCAAATCTGATTTCTGTTTGCCTGGGTCAATATTTGTACCCATTTCGTTTTGGGTCTTAGCCCACTTCAATTGTACATGTCCTAAAATTCTAATAAAATAATAATGATAAAAAGAAAGAAACAAGGGCTTAGGCCCAAGATAACAAAATACAAGATTTGAGAAATAAGTTTGGGCCATTCGGCCCAATCTCCAACTTCTCAGTCTGTTTCGAATTATTTTCACTCAGAACCTGTACATCGATTTAGAGGGGGAGACTGGTTGACTCGAATAAGAGGAATTGAGCCTTTACGACTCTCTTAAAATGTGGGGAAAAAGGAGTTCGTGATGAACTCAGACGGATTTTTTACATGCAAAATACAAACAAAAATATAAGTGACGAAATATTTAATTCAATATAAACAAAAAAAAATGACATAAAATATGCCCATGGTACTGCCTAAATTTGATAAAGCGCAAGAAGTAAGATTAATTTTCAACCAACTCCTAATTGTGACAGGGAACAAGTAATGCAGCAATGATATCTTTTACAGAAATGAAAAAGCACAACGAGCAAGTAATGCAGCAATGATATCTTTTACAGAAATGAAAAAACACAACGAGCAGCAACAACTAAACTTCACTGTTAGCTAAACTCAAAGGCAATAACTACAATTTAAAGACTTCACTCATTTAGAGACGAGAGAAGATTATACTTACAACAACGAGAATTTAAATCGAACAAACTACAATGAACCAAAATAGGCAAACAATGATCATAACTAAGACGAGATTTCAGCCAGCAATCACGAATTAATATAGACCAACTTATAATACAAAATCACAAGACCTCAAAGAATGAACTAACTTTAAAAAAAAACTTTCAAGATAGAAAAAATTAAGAACTTTTTGTCGAAATCTGCAGTGAAATAGAACAACAGCTAACCTCAATGTTAAAATCAACTTGACACTCATTTAGCTCTTAACAAATACATCCCATAACACATTAAGAATCTTGACAAATATAAGAACTAATATGTTCATGCTAATTGGTTGCATGATTAGTGAAGTTGGCCCAAAAATAGAAACTAAACATAATGAAGAAAAAATTTCATTTTAACTAAAGAGTTTGCAATGTTGGTCACTATTGGTCACTACAATAAGTACAGGATGATGTTACAATGATGCACATTGAAACATTAATTCCATTTTTTTTCAAAGTAACAGTAAACTTCCATAAGGAAACAGTTAACATCTTTTTGATCAAGAAATAAGAGGAGACATACACGAATGAACAAGAGAAACAAACCATTAGACTCAATGGAATAGGTAGGAGACAATTTCCTATCGAAACGAGATATAGACAGGTCTTGGATGTGATGTAAAGAACAAAAAATTTTGAATTCTGACTTATATTCAAAAGCGATTAAATATACAACAACATGCTTTATTCGGCACCTTCCAAACACATAATGCAAATAAGAGCAAAACAGTAGCATAATTATCTAGTGAAAATAAGATAATACTCTAAACGAGCACAAAGATCATGAATTTTAAAAAAAAATGCAACCAGAGAGCGATTTACATAATTTTCTGGAAGAACAAGAACAATATTGTGAACGATTTAAACAAAATCGAAATATATGAAATTATGGAATAAGACCCTCAAACCAAACATAACAAGATTTAAACTTGAAAATAAGCACAAGCAACAACAAAATAACTACTTCGGCATCCTCTAAACAAATAGCCAAAGCATGAACAGTAAACCATCAAGACAAAAGAAAGAACGATATCGATGCAATTAATAAAGGGACAGACCAAAGCTTTAAACAAGAAACCTCACCCATAAGACTTAAGAAGACTGTAAATAGAAAAGACATGCTTGAACAGACATTAAATCAACTCAGAAATTAAACAGACATTTCAACTATTTCGGGAATATTAAAACCAAGAAGGCAACTTAATCTCGAAAACAAATCACATAAAATCAGCTTGTAACCAACAACGAATATTTCAATGATTCAAGGCTCTTCGGAATCGGGAAGAAGAAAGGACAAAGGCCAAGAGTTGTTTACCTTGTTGTGGGTAGCGAACTGAGCAAAACGAGCTAGCCACAAAGACGATTCCACCAGCAAAACGAGATTACGAGGACTCCTATAAACGAGCAAGGAAACCAGACTATAGTCACACTAATCTCCCGTCTATTTTGAGTGTGTTTGGTTTGTATTTTTACTATTTTTTGCTCAAGTAGCTTTATGTATTTTTCTTCTAAAAATCCAACCAAAGATCTCCAACCTTTTCTCTATTTTTCTAACCCCCCAAAAATATAGAAGAAGATGCTATTTATAGATTAAACATTAGAAAAAGTGGAGGGGAAAACGGGAGGGATCTGGAGAGATTTGAAATTTGAAATTCAAATCCTCCTTGAGAGATAAGGCGTACAGCTCCATTGTACAAATCACCAACAGAATTCGAATGTCATCCGTTCGATTTCTGAGAAAAGGACGAAGAGGTAACTTGATTTAGACACCTGAATATTCTCCAAACGGCTTTGTACGGAGAGGAGGAACGATGCGCTGGAGTTACTGGACTCGGGTCGCACTATGAATCGCATCTGGGTTTCGATTTGAGGTTCTGGTTTGCTGGCTCGCTGCTGGACTTGGGAGGAAGAAGAACGAAACCAAGTTGGGGTCGGTTGTATGGCTGATGTACTATATTCTGATGGGATGCGTTATTTGTTGGTGAGAATGGGCCTGGGAATGGGTATTGGAATGGAAAAATTATATGAATTGATATATTTTTATAAATAATTATTAATTTTAGTAATATTTTTTATTTATTATTATTTATAGTAATATTATGTTAAATCTGTAATATGTATTAAAAGTGAATTATGTATATAATATATATGAATTATATTTGTTTTTTAAAATATATTATGTTTGTTTGGTAAAAGTTTGACACATTGTATTATAAATTTATTAAAATGTGTCATAAATGAATTATCTATCATTAAAATTTGTATTATATATGAATAAAAACTTATTCTTTGTAATATGAATTAAACTTGTATTATAAATTAATTAAAAATGATCAAGTAAAATAAAATATTACTATAAATGATAAATATTTTTTTATTATAGTATATTTATGTAAGTTGTTCTATGGGAATTGAAAAGAGTGGGCAGGGAATATGAGAAAATAGAACTGTTGGACTGGAATAATTGGCAATGGGTCCATTGAATTGTGAGTGTAGCCAATGACTTAGCAAATTCGACTAACAAATAAGTAAGACGAATTAATATAAATTAATTAATGAGTTTTATAATTTTAATAATAAAATAGTTAATTTAAATATAATTTAAAATATAAATTATTATATAAGTACACTAATTAAATGAATATTTAATTAAAATCTTTTTTAGACGATTTTTGAATAATAAAAAAATATACTAAATATATACATAATTATGTGGAATATATATATTATCTAAAAAATTAAAAAAAAAAGGTGACAAAACTATTGGAAATAAATTGCAATATATATAAATATATATATAATATATATATATATATATATATATATATATATATATATATATATATATATATATATATATAAACTAATTTATTTAAATCGTTTGAAAATCAAGAGACTTGAGAATTAATTATATATTGTGGAGGTCTAAAATTGGATGTCAACAACTGTCTCTCGGTTGACTTGGATTGATGAATGAAATCCGAGGCAAATGAAATTGACAAATCCAATTTTGACCGACCACATCTACATCCCTTAGAAGAGTGTTTTTTGTACGGATTTTAGGAATTATGACCGAACCCTGAAAATGAGCTTCCTACATATCTCAGGCTATATAAGAATTCAGGTCACTTGTAGTTTGATACGCTTGATTTGATGCACGATTTTGAAAGAATTCAAAAGCCACCCCGATATCGAATTATGAAGGAACCGGAATGCTGGAGAATAAGATTTAAGAGTGAACGTTGGAATACAACCGATTTTCAACATTGAGCCCGCCTACATATCCTCAAACTCAAGGAATTAAGCTTCTTGTAGTTCGAATCAATCGGTTGAAAAGAAAATCTAGTATGTATGATAACCTTTGGTTTTGGAAGAGTGATAAATAAGTCGAGTATAAAAAAGAGGTTTGCAACCTCTTAGCCATGAATGTGTAGCTCTTTCCATACATAAGTAAGAACTTACACGGACATAATTTCCAAAGCTCTTATGCATTATCACTCGAATTGGAAAGCTACTTCCAGTGAAGACCCAAATTTCCGGACGCAAAACTGAAACCAAGAAATCTAAAGAAAAATCCACATGCCTTCTGATAGGGGAGTGGTTTGATTGTGGTGGAAGTCGTTCCTCTGCTCGCGTCCCAAGAGTTTGACACTCCTCTTTGGACTATGTCTCAGTTTGCTGATAAGAAAAAGTTCCACGTTGTGCTGTATCCTTTTTGATGTCGTCCGCACCTGTGGTTTCTTTTGGAGAATTCATCCTTCCGGATGCTCTCGACATAAACTGAGATAAAACTCATTGCCATAAAAATGCAATTCAAATGGAAGACAATGTCTTTTACCATGTTGACACTTAATTGATCTCTTTCAACATCTGACGTCAACTCCATTTAGTTTGATGTAAAGCAAATAAAGCTTATTTTTTAATGTTGCAATATAATCTTGAATGTACTCTTCATTTGATGTCAAAATAATAAAAGGATGATGCCTTGTGTTGATATTTCTCTCGACGTCGTCTTCGATGATTCTCTTGGTGTTTACTCTTCCCGAATAAAAGATGCAGTTGATGTTGATTTCTTATGATGGGTAAATATTTCTCTTGGGATGCACAATTTCCTTCTCTTGCAATGCATGACCTCTTTCTCTTGCAATGCATGACATTTTCCTCGCGATGCATGATATTTTCCAGCAATACATGAATATTTTCTCGCGATGCATCAATATCTTTCCCGCAATGCATGAGTATTTTCTCGCGATGCATGAATATCTTTTGCAATGCATGACTTCTTTTCTCTTGTAATACATGATTTCTTTTCGCGATGCATGAGTCTCTTTCTCTTGCAATGTGTGACTATTTTCGCGATGCATGACTTTTTTTCGTGAGCCATGACTTCTTTTCCGCAATGCATGAATAGTTCTCGCGATGCAGGATATTTTCCCCGCAATGCATGAATATCTTCTCGCGATGCATGAATATTTTCTCTTGTAATACATGATTTCTTTTTGCGATGCATGAGTTTCTTTCTCTTGCAATGCGTGACTATTTTTGCGATGCATGACTTTTTTTCGCGATGCATAACTTTTTTTCCGTAATGCATGAATAGTTTCTCGCGATGCATGACATTTTTCCTGCAATGCATGAATATCTTCTCGCGATGCATGACTTTCTTCTCGTGATGCATGACATTTTTTCCGCAATGCACACATATCTTCTCGCGATGCATAAATATTTTCTCGCGATGCAGGACTCTTCTTCTCCGCAATGCATGCCGTTTTTTCCGCAATGCATGAATTTTCTCGCAATGCATGAATCTCCTTCTCATGCTATGAATGATTTCTTTCTCTCGATGCCATCCTTGGTACCAAATGAAGATAGTGCTTCAATCGAGCAATATAGTGATCTTCTAGGTGCCTTCTCGAGAGTGATATCATATCAATTGACAATACAATAAAATGGCACTTCAAGTAGTGTATCATCTAAATCGATAATACGAATAAAATGACCCTCCGGGTAGTGTATCATCTCGATCGATAATACAAATAAAATAACCCTTTGGGTGGTGTATCGTCTCACTCGACAATACAGATAAAATGAAAATAATGATCCTCGGAGTAGCGGTACTATCTCAAATAAGATAACCCTCCGGATAGTAATATTACCACGTTCGATAGTATGATGCGGATAACGCCTTTCAAGTTTTTTTAATTGATGAAAAAACCGTAAAATATCTTTCCTCGAGGTTTTCAATTGTTTCATCTTTGAATTAGTTGGAAATTCACTATAGACTTTATGTTGTTGATGATTGAATGAAATAATGTTATTCACGTTCCCCAGCCTTCGATATAAGCAGTATAAAATATTTCCAATAATCCTGCACCCACAGAAAAATTATAAATTTTGGGGAGCTCCTCGCCCATTGACTTCTCCATATTCATCGAATGGAGAAACCTATTGATTTTGAGGTAAACCTATAAACCTGCATCCACAAAAAAATTGTCAGTTTTAAAATAAGCTGATCTGTGTTGATCTCTTTGTATGTCAGCTCCTTGTCCTGCTATCTTCCGTCGGTTTTCTGATCTCCCGTCTCTTGATAGATAAGACAAAATATTTTACGCCAAATAAATGAAACATAAAGGAAAAGCTTTAAGAACTTAGATTTTCAAAAAGTAGTTTTTGAAAATCATGTCACGTCAGACTTAATGAACGTCTTTGAGGTTGATGTCTTGAAGTCATTCTGATTACTTGCTGGAAAGCATTCAAAGTTGTTCTAGACCGCTGATAAACCCATGTTGTAATTTTGAGGCCACCCATAATATTTCTGTCCCAGTTGCAAATCTCAGGGTATCCTCTGTCGAGGAAAAATCTTCTTCTCGAGAATTTTTGAGTCCCTCTAAAAAATTCTTTCTCAGTTTCTATTATAATAAAAAACTAGAAATCTTACGGGAGATGTGACCGAACCCTTGTGGCGCCTACGTATCCCATTGAGGCAGAAATTAGGTCAAACGTAGTTCCCCCTCAAAGATAAACGAAGTAAGAAATTTACAAAAAAACCAACCGAGGCCGACATAGATCGCCTACGTATCTCATTCTTGAGAATTAAGGTCAAACGTAGTTCATATACAAAGAAATATTAAAAGGGATATATGGGGTGACCGAGACCGACATAGGCCGCCTACGTATCTCATTCTTGAGAATTCAGGTCAAACGTTGTTCGTAACAAAGGGATAAATTCTAAGCATAAACTATTACAAACGAATAAAAGCGATTACAAGGAAAAGATAGAAATCGAGCTTTCAAACATGATATTTTTCGACAAGATTTGAGTTGATTGATGACTTGTGAGATCTAATGTTCATGCTTAACCATATAATGTCATCAAACAAATGTATCAATGTGCTCGCTAAACGAATTGATGAGTTCTCTCTCTTGTGCTTTTATCAAATACGCACCAATTTTGATTTCTTTGACGCATTCATCATTTTCTTGATTCACTATTCCAATCTCTTCTGAATTCGGCTCTTTGTGACTTTGAACTGTCTGAATTACTCAACCACATGTTTGGGTACCATGGTCTTCTCATTGTAGTCCTCAAACTCTTTCGCATCTACCCTATTTTGTTCATTCAGCTTGGGACACGACATGATATTGACAGATTTGAAAATATTTTTACTGAAATCATAGGAAAATACCGTTAGATAGCAAATATAAAGCAATAAAAGCAAATTTTCACAATAAAGAAGGTTTTTGTTAGAAATAAGAAAATAAGAACTTTGTCGATAAATCATTTTGCTTTTTTTTTCTTCAAAATATTAGGAGGGAGTTTAAAACATTGTGAGACAAAAAGAGATTAAGGGATGGGTCTCGAGCCTCATTAGGAACACCACAAATTTTGAAAATAACATAAAAAATTGTCTTTGTCTACCAAGACGAGCAAGTGATCAAGAGCTGAGTGGATGTCCAGTTAGGGATTTGCTCATTTGGCTCATTGTCTAGTACGATTGGCGTCTCAATCGTCTTTTGAAGCACAATATCATCTCTTTGAACAAATTTTTGATTCCTTCCCCTAGACCATTTTGCACTGGAAAAAATTGGTATGAGTGAGGCAATGATTTTGGAAAAGCTTGATCAATATTCTGCTTGTTCTGACCCTCCTTTGGCACTAAAGCAAAAGTTTGATGAGGTTCCATGATCACAAATTTTGATTTCTCTACTTTGATTGGAGGGACTACAACTTTCTCAATCTTTTTAAGGTTTCCTGAGATTATGACTTTCTGCATTTAAATCTTCTTCGACTTCAACCATATTAATAGTCAACCCTCCATGATTCAACATGGGGTTACTATTGACATTAGGAGTGGCGGTCTGAAGAGTGACGACCTTTTGGTCTATCAAATCTTGAATTTTATGCTTCAAGTTGATACAATCCTTAGTAATGTGCCCTGCACCTCCTGAATGGTAAGCGCAATGAAGATCGAGTCTATAAGGCTTGGAGTTGACATTGATATTTGTTGGATCAATTGTCTGTATCATGCCAGCTGATTTCAATCTCTCAAAAAATTGTGTTCGGATCTCAACCAAAGGAGTAAAGACTCCACAAGGTTTTTTCTCAAGATTTCGGCGAGGAGGATTGTAATTATATTGAGGACGTGGAGGAACTTGACGGTTGTTTTGGCGAATTTTGATGAGTTGGTGCTTGCGTTTGGAAATTTAGATATTGTGGAGCTTGATAGCTAGGAGGGGTACTTTGGTAGTATGGTTTTGGATTTTGGTAACTTGATTGGATATCTGAACAATTAACTAATGGAGCTTGATAATATGGATGGGTATTTTGGTAATGTGAAGGTGAAGTTTGGTAAACAAGAGGTGGAATTTGATAACTCGGTGGTAGAGTTTGATAACTTGATTGGGTATAACAAGTTGGATATGAATTTTTTTGAGCTCGAGGATAACCTTTGTAAGTTGAGGATTTTTTAAAGTGTCCTTTTCCATCATATGCACAGGAAATAGAAGACACATCCTCTCTCTATTTTCCAACAATCCTGAAGATTCAGTAGGGTCGGCGACACGAGAAATCTTTCCAATTTTCAGCCCATCTTCGATAGCCTCGCCTAGCTTGACGATCTCTGCAAATTTAGCTCCAATGAGCAATATTATCCTGTTATTATACTCTCGCTGTTGAATGAGTATGAACACTTCAACGATCTCCTTCTCAGACATAGGAGGTCGAACCCGAGCGACCTCTTTCCTCCACCTATGCATATTCAGGATAACTTTCAGTGCATTTCTTTTTAATTCTCTCCAAAGAATAGCGATCAGGAATGATCTCTACATTGTAGGCGAACCGTTCGATGAAAACTTTAGCTAGTGCATTCCAACTAGACCACTGCTTTATTTCATGCGAGATAAACCGTTCCAACGCTTCTCCATTCAAACTTCGGCTAAAAAGTCGTATTAATAAAGCTTCATTCCTTCCAACTGCCACGAGTTGGTCACAATAGGCTCTCAGGTGTGCCAAAGGATTCTCTGTTCCTCCAAAAATGTCAAATTTTGGAATTTTAAACCCTCATGGGAGATCTAGATTTGGATAGATGCACAAATTCTCGTAACTCAACCCATCAACTTCAGGAATATAGTGCAACTCTTTCATAGCTTTCTTGATCTCTTCTTTCATATTCAACTTGAATGCCTCTTCTTTTGACCACTCTCTCTCATGTTCCTTATAGCTATCAAGCTCGGAGCAGTCGACATAAGGTTCATTTGGAATTGGAATTTGGAAAGTTGTCTTTTAAGGTAGGGTGTGGAGAAATGGAGGGATTATGGGTATATTGAGTGGCTTGATAATTTTGGGGGAAATTTTGAGGGTAGCTATTTTGGTTTTGAAGATGGGGGAAGGTCTGAGCATTGTTCGTATTTTTGTTTTGAGGAAGATGGAAGGTTTGAAGGTTCTTATTTTGAGGAGGAGGCAGTGCTTGATATGAGGTAGTGGCTGGATGGTGATTGGGGGTAGTTAAGTCAATGGTTGGAGGATTTTGAGCGGGGTTAGAGGGTAGGTTATGAACCTGTTCCGTGCTTGGGGGAGGAAAGTGGAGTGGAGGTCTTCCATCTCTTGAAGGGTTGAAGGATAAAATTGGATTAGACAAATCTTGTATTCTTTGCACTTCGACCCTCATTTCGGCAATCTGTAGCATCAACTGCATAATCAATTTATTTTGATTAGCGGCGGCGGGTTGAGCCATGACAACATCATTCAGGCCGATCTCATCATTCTTATCACCCATTACTGCCTTTTCTTTTTGCAAACTTTGATCGGGGAAGGAATCTTTGGGGGCCTTAAATTTTGTGAAATAAGAATGATCAACCAACTTATCAACATAAATCAGTTCTAAATACCTGAAAAATGAAAAAACTCAAAAGGCATATGTGGTAGTGCCTGAAGGTGATAAATAGTACAAGACATCACACATAGGTGTAAACACACAAGAGTTGCTTTATTCGGAGATAAATTGGCCCACCAATATAGAGAAAGGACTAAATAAACAGGAATTTGTCTATATGATTTTAGGATTAATGAATCAGAAATGTCGATTCGATTCGGGACAAAGTCAATTGTATCTTTCATTGTCATACTTTTGATTTTTGATTGAGATGTAACTCTTATTTTTTTTGTGTGAGTTGGAAAAGATAGAATTTCTCAAGATAGGGATCGAGCCTTGAAAGGCTCCCTACGTATCTCACAAAAGAGAATTCAGGTCCTACGTAGTTCGACCCACTTGAATTTCCAAAATTAACCTTTTTGTGAGATGGAAGAGTAAGGACTTCAAAATGAAGTTCAAATTTTATTGGGAAACTAAAGACTCGAATTGTATTCGGACGCACGTTTGATAATGACTTTATATTTGTGTTTAGAGGTTATAAAAATGATTTGAAGAAGAGTGAGCTTGAATATCTCCAAATATAGCAACATAATCACACAAACAGTTATAACACATTAGCAAATATTGTGCGTCCTAAACAGATATGTAACTCTTTTATGCCAAGGGTAGCCATACCAATTTGAAGGATGTATACGTCCTTTGAAGCATTACATTGCCCCCAAAACCCAATTTATACAAGTTTTATGAATAAACTGAATGGGGATATATAATAGGGTAAAGGGATAAACAATTAGTCCCACGCAGGGTACCACCTAAGTTATGCTTCCATGGATGTCCTTCTTTCTCAATTTCTTCTCATCTCCGGGTGCCCACGTCTTTGGATGGACTAGTAGCTTGTGAAACTCTTTTTCTTCAACCTAAATAAACTATAATCTAGTCCTTATCCTACGAGACAATGATTTTTTCAAACATCATATACATCCTTCAAATTTAAACACATAAATATGAACGTCTGTTTAGGCCGTGGACCGTTTTGGACTCAAGGTGGTCTCTCTAATGGGCCCAACATGCCTTGGGTGATGGGTCATCTTAGGCCAATGCTTAGATTTGAATTTGGTTTTGTTGTACTCTAGGTTGACTAGAATTGGTTTAGAAATGATGGTTACCCGAGTCAGACAAATAACATGGTGAAGATTAATAAACGACGTTGAATGACCGCAAGTCAACTATTCGTTTATCACTTCCAAAAAATTGACTTGTGTTTTTCTGATGGACAATCGTGGAAAGCCACATAATCGTCTATTTTCCTAATGCAAAATATTTGTCGTTTGGCGGAATCGAATGCCATGAAATGCGACAGTTCATAATTTATAAGAATTGAAACAAGTAAGCAATTCAACAAATAGCTAAATAAGTTAATTTTAAGGTTAGAACCCATTCAAATCCCCAACGGAGTCGACATTCTGTTTTATTTAGGAAACAATATTTGATGTTTTTAGACTTGCTTTAGAGTCGCCACTTAATTTTTAAGAAAAATCAAGAAACCTTTGTTTTTCAAAAGATCAAAACAGTAAATCTAATGAAATTTTTTAAAGGGGGTTCGAGGTTCTTATTAACGTTTTAGAAAGGTTTCGAAAGCACCTAAAACACCCGCTAATGCGGTTATCGGACAATTAATGTTTGAAATATAAGCATATTCGTTTAAGAGAAAGTAAATTTTAGATTTTTAGTTCAAAATGGCCATCTCTTTGGGGAGTTGATTTTTGAAGCCTTGAAATTGAAAAAGCATATAAAACAAATAATAGCAAATAAATGAGTAAAGAGAGAAGGAGTTTGGGCACATCTCTGGATCTGTCCGCCTGGGCTAGTACTTGGGCCTCTTTTTGTTTTGGACCTTTGACCCAATTCTTGCCACCTGTTTGAAACTAATACATAATAATAAGACAGACAAAGGGCTTAGTCCCAAAGTAACAAAATACAACTAAAAAAAATAAAATGAATAAATGATGGGCTTTGTGGACAATCTCGTCAACTTTCTATATTTTTTGCTTTCGAACACCTGTATGTCAATGTCAAGGAATTTATTCTTCACTTTCGAGGGCTAGCTGACTCAAAACGACTCAACGAAATGCAAAGAGGGGAGTCCAAAGGACCCGGATTGGTGTCACATGCATCAACAATAAAATTACATAAGAGCCGATACAATAAACCGATACAAGAAGCATAGAAAAAATGGCATCAGGACATCAAAACAAAATTTATGTACAACTACTGCAAACCATAAGTCATCTTAGCAAAATATAATATGTAGGACTAAAATAATGATGAGAAAATCTTAACTTTGGTACGCATAGGAGGTGTCACTCACAAGGACAATTTAACAATCTAATCAAACAAACATAGGAGTAATTACAAGCATTATTAAATTAATTTCCAACCACATTCATTTGTCCTTAACAATTTATGACTAACTGCATCATTAACTATTCTAGACATGAAGGATTAGGAAATAATCATACTTAACAATGGATTGAAAATAATTAATCAGTACACCATACTTAGCATCTAGAATATTTCAATTAAATTAAGACATTATCCAAAATTAAACTAAAGTTGTACTAAATAAAGGAATATTATCACAAAATGCCAAATTTTCCTAGACTAGAATATGTATAATCCAAAACAAAATGAGCAGCTACTATATTGAGGGAATGAAGAAACACACATAAACGAGTGATAAATCACAGGGAGGATTATACTCAAAGTTCCAATATTACTGTCTCAAGCTAAACGACGGACACAATGCTTAGATTTCTAGGCTAACAAGGAAAAAATTAAAACAATAAGATAACAATTTTCAACATATTACTGTAAGATACCCAAAATTATTTACACTTGAGAGTTGCTACTTAACATCACACAAGCAATGCCAATTGAACTAAAATAACTAACCTAACTCAAACGAAAAGATTATCAACACAAAGGACTTCATTCGAAGAAAATCAAACTATTACATCATTAAGACTCAAAGCGAATTCAAAGAGACAGACCACCAATCATGTTCAACTAAAATGTCATGAAAGAGATAGTAACTTTAGAGAAGAAACAAGCTGAGCAGTAGCTAAGGACTTTGACTAAAACGAGACATAGAAAGAAAGTAAGAATATACTCGATGGGAATACAACTCAAATTGCAATAAACCAAAAACAAATATAGAATACATCACTCTTAGCATTCCAGCCATATCAAGAGGCACAACAATTTGTCAATCCCCACATGAAATCCTGAAGAGAAGGAAAAAATGGCAACACAACCGACCGCATTTTCCACCGAATCAGTATTTAAACAACACACCAATCAACACAAACTAAGCTCAAATATATCTTCATAATCTTAGCATATCCAAAGCAGAATAAAAATATATTTGAAGAAACTAACATGAAAAGACTCACACTAGGCAAAAAATCATAGACAGAGGAGGTACGATTATCAAGCAGTAGACGAACAACATACGAAATCCATATTAACTAGCTATTAAATTTTACTTTTGTTTTGGTAAGAAAACAACAAAAATAGTAGCTAAAATGAAAGAAATTTCCAGCCTGAAAACAATATTCACAAGAGAATAATGATTTGACGATATTTAATGAGACAAAGGGAAGAAAAGAAATGACAGGCTCAACCAAGAAACAGAGAAATCACCTATTGTTAAATCCAAAACAGCAAGACTCAAAACAACACTAAAATTGAATAGCTCGAGAACAAACTATTTAGCATATTAAGACTATCAACATTCAAATACAAGTAGGAATGATATGACAACACAATATTAAGGAAATCTCGACCAAAACTAATGTTCTCTGAAACAACTATACCGTTTGAAAACTAAGAAAGTATGGAACAAACTTGAGAAGAGAAAAGATGTATTTTTTAAAAATTCTTTTTAAGAAGCTCTCAAGAAAAAGAAATTTAATCTGAAAAGTAGACCTATAACATCAAAGGTTTCCATGAAAGTGAAAAGAGATATAACCAAATGCGGACCTCCAAACACACGCAAAAAAGAAAGCATAATGTAAAGAGCATGTGAAACATTCGCCATGGGAAACAAAACTCGCACTAATTCCGAGCACAATAGAACGAAAACAACTTAACATTTAGAAATAGTAACGTCGGTATTTAGCTCACATCAGGCATAAAGACATAAACATTCAAGACACATAAAAGTCGAGAAGAAAGAGACGAAACTAAATGAGATAAAGATAAGGTTGTCACCTACTTTTAGGTAGCTGAACTTAGACGATCACTAAATTAGAGCGAATTCACTACAAATGACTTCAAACCTTAGGAACTCGTATGAATCCTAGCGACCACCGATCAAGGAAGGAGAGAAAGAAGTATCTCAGGCGTGTCTCTGAAGTAAATCTTTATGCTATGAAATCTTTTTCCTGAATCTTTTTCACTTTTTTTTTTCGATTTCTCTCCCAACTTTCTTCCATTTTTTCCCCTAAACTTTTCCTATATTTTTCCCCAGCCCCCACAAGGAAGATAAGAGGAGGTTTTATATCGAAGGAGAATTTTTTGGTAGAAATGGGGGGAAATTGGGAGGGATTCGACGAATTCCTTTTTAAAGATAAGGTTGCCAATAGATGGAATTCGTACCACCCTCAACTGAACTGAGAGGCTGGCCGTTGGATTTGAAACCAAGGACGAAGAGGCGACGAGATATTGACACCTAGATTATTCTTCGTACGGAGAGGAGAGGACGACGCGATGCCGGACTCGGGTCGCGATTTGGGTTTGTCTGTTTGCTGCTGGGTTTTGATTTTTTTTTGTGGAGTTCTGGGCGAGGAGGAAGAGACGCAGGTACAGGGGTCGGGTACTATTTTTTTTGTTTGGCACTATGTTGCTGGATATTTTATTTTTTGGAATAGGTCTGTTGAGAGGGAGTGGGTCGGCTAAGTGGAAACAATGGGTCTGGGTCATTTGTTGTTGTGCTGAGATTTGGAGAATTGGGCCCAAGAAATTGTAAGAAAATTTGAGAAAAAAGAATGGGCTGTTGAAAAGTGTTTTATAAGGGCTTCAAAATTTGATCCTTTAATATAGCCAAATGAATTACCGATTCAGCTAAATTGAATTTCACTTAGTAAATTTTGCTAAAAATTAGATAGGACGAACTAATATAATTAATTTACGAATTTCTTAATCTTAAGGAAATAAAATAATTAACTTAATTATAAACTAATAACTCAAAAATATAAGTATAATTTTAACTAAACTAATTTAATAAAATACTTACTAGATTAAAATCTTTTTTGAGATTATTTTCAAATATTTATAAAACAAACTAATTATATAAAAAAATATTTACTATTTAAAAATTATAAAAGCTACTAAAATTACTTTAAAATAACTTGATAAACATTTTAAATTTTATAAAGCTAATTATTTTAAATCGTTGGAAATTGATGAAGCTCAAAAGTTAATTTATATGTGGAGGTCCAAAATTGGGTGTCAACAACTAGAACTGAAGTTTCAGGCAACTCTACAGCTACTACTACGGCCCTTGAAGGGATTCATGGACCGCGAAGCCCTCCCTGATCTTCCCCTGAATTTGCCCAAAGATTGGGTCTTCAACGCCTTGACACTAGAAAAGGTACTATAGATTGCACCACGGACCGTCATAGGGACCATGACCCATGAAGGCATCCATGGTCATTACTTCAACTCCCATAAATTTGGTTGTCAAAGTCAGCCTACTGGACAATGCACCACAAGATCTATCATGGTCCGTAGAGAGGACCACGGCCCGTGAAGTCTTCCGTGGTCTTCACTTGGTTCCAACATTCTTTCAACTCTCCCTTTCCCATCCACTAGTTCATCACCACGACACACACTACTGTTTGATGTGAGGATCACAACCCGTAGAACCTTTTGTGGTCTTTATTTGGATTCAGGCTCTTCGTCTTCTCAAGGTCTAACATTGCTACAACTTCACAAACTCAACCGCAGACTGTTATGAAGGTCATGGTCCGTGAAGTTGGTTGTGAACTTTACTTGAATCATCATCCTTTTTTGCTTATTTTTTCCAATTTACTATGCAAGCCAAATTCTTCTTACACATTCAACAAACATAGCAAATCATAAAAACTACACGTAATTCTAGTAATAGTTCATAGTTATCAATCATCAAATGTGCCAAGATTTCGCGCCGCATCAATATGCGCTTGCGGACTGATGTAAAGCTGAGTGCATATGGTCTCATACTTAGTACAAGTGGCGTTCTAACCCCATTTTCTCCCTTTTCCCCAAACATTTTAGGTTCCGGTCGTTGAGGGCTCTTTCAGACGACTTTGAAGAAGGCTTGGAGTTTCTCATTCATCCAAGTGGGTAGGACCTCACTTTCCGAGGGCGATGCCAATATCGAGCTTATGACGTTGTTTTACTTTTAACACTCTTATGTTCTATCTCCTTTCATTTGAGTACGGATTGTATAAAGCCTATATGTGGCTCACTTTACATTGATGTATGGGCTATGCCCAAATTGCTAATCGTGTTAGATGGTTATGAGATGAGACAATCTTTAAAGACTATGTTCTATCTTATATATACATACTTATGTGCAATAATAGTAGAAGACTATGTAACCTTCCTATACGAAGGGTCTATGTATACTCGATACGGATATATGTATTATGTGTATGTAGAGGTCTATGTAAACCTCCAAGTAGAAGTAATGAAAAGTTTTAAATTTTTCCGCGTTTTTGACCTATGAATGTAATGATGTAAACTAAGAGGCTAGTCTTAGTCCTCAAAGAGGACGATGACGCCGGTTACGTCTAGGGGGTAAACTCGGATGTGACACCCACACTAAACCTCCTAAGTGGGAAAACCAAAGAATTTAACCCCAACTTTTATCAATTGTTCAACTTACGTAAAACAACCATAATGCGGAAGATCAAAATATATTAAAGTAACCAATAAAATAATATTCTAAAGTCTATTACATATTATCCCCCAAACCTAAAAGTCATCACATCAAGAAAATATATTCTCAAAATACAAAGTCTAAAAGTCTTAAAGACACCAAAATAAATAAACAGGATAGTCTATGTCCGAAATTTAAGGACATCATGCCACGATTGAGAGAATCCAGCACGAGCTAGAACGAATAGCTCACCCTGAAATCTGATGTGCTGGATATTGGCTAGAGCTGTGGGAGAGTTGAAGTTGATGGTACACTTGCTGCACTCCACAAAAGAAAACAAAGAAACATAAGTAGGGGTCAATACATGGCAACTTGTACTGAGTAGATATCACCAACCAACTCATAATAGAAACTAATATGCAGTGTGTAATAGTATAAATTCAACTATGGAACTTAACAGGGGAAAAAATATTACCAACATGAACAAGTGACAATAATACTAAAGTAAGTACGTAATCAATAAAAAATATAAAGATCACACATGAGGACTCACGCCTCCAAACCAAGCTATTTGGGAATTTAGTTATTTTAGATTGATTATGTTACATTATTTATATATGTTTTTCTTTAGTGTTACCTTATTAGAATGTGACACCCGATCTAACAACATAAATTCAACTCGTGGCACCCCAACAAATATATCATGTCAGAACGTGACATCCAATCCAATAATATCGTTAATTTATCATTTATTAGCACCACTTTTCACTTCATTAACAATATTTCATCAAACCTTCTTTATTCAAGCCATTACTTCGATGGAGAAAGTTCAAGATGATAAATTTCAGGATTTCAGAATTTCAGACCAATCACAAACAACACATAGATTATCCAAACAACAGAACCAAGTAAATAGAAAAATTCACAATATCACTCAATGACTATAGTCTATCTACCACATAGAATAAACCATAACCTACCTCCACGAAAGATCGAAATATAGCAAGCTAGTTCTCCAACGTTTTTCCTTTCCTTAATGCTTCTGAACGTTTCCAATATATAAAGTATACATAATTTATAAGTTATCAAGTCTATAGACACCCATGTTACTATATGTCTAGCTTATATCCAAAAACTCACTCAAAACTATAATCAATTTCCTAATTTCAAGCCTAAGGGTAAATATTAATACCTCCAATTATCATAAATTTAATGATATTTATAAAATACAATACACCTAATATTTGATTAACTATATCAATTATTATCAAAGCATAAACTTTTATACGATAATCATATTTAGTGAAGTTACATAACCAATAACCTTGGCAAATCATTAACCATACCCCCTAGCCACTATACCGCCCATTTACTAATCTCAATTATTCCCTCAAACATTTGCCATTAAGAAATTATATAATAATGCCATAGTACTATAGTGAATGACAAGCAAAGTTTAAATCAATTTTTAATAACTAATAATAATTAAAAAAACAAACTTATATTTGCTCATAAATTGTGCAAACTGTGTAACCCCTTTATTCTCAATTCAACCTATAAAACTAAATTCCTACACCTAAATTATTTTATAATTATTATATTTCAATTCTTGGTCAATAATCATGCCCGAATTATCCATGACCATTTGTTAACAATAAACTAAGATGAGCCACATTCGGTCCTCAATCTGCAACAAATGGTACTTTAAATTCTTCGTGAACCCAAGTATAACAATAACAGAAATAATATGAACATGGGTTGGGGTATTTGGATGAAAACCTTTACATGTAGGACTTGCAACCGCTCTTTCCAATTCTTTTCTTCACGACTTTGCGTCTCTTCAAATTTCTTTTTCTTCTACTGATTATTATTACCCTAATTATTATATTACTAATCATAAAAATTATAAAAGTGACCCACTATTAATTTTATTGTTATTTTCTTTAATCACTAACTAAATGAATTATTAAAACTATCCCGTTAATTCTATAGTTGTAGTTACGAACAGTCCAGAATACACATTTAGAATCTATCGAAAGTATTTTATGAAATAAAAAGTTCTAGTACTCAAATGGGTTGTTACATCTGATGCTTGAGTTATACTTTATTGGAATGGTAATTTTTGGTTAGGCCCTCTCCAACCCAACACCAAATCCTCATTTGGTATAAAATTTGGAGTTTTGAAGCTCCAACCAAATACCAACTTTAACACTATTTTGGTGTGTGAATAGTGTTACACCAAATTTGGTGTGACACTATTCTTCACACCAATTCGCTTTATTGAATATTTTAACATTACTTTATTATACCAAACATTTAATTAAACATTATATAAATTGTATGTTTTGATTAAATTTCTTGTATATTCAATTATTTTTTGTAATATTTTTATAATATTAATTTTAGAGATAAAAATGAGCATTCTTTATAAATTGATTTTTCTATATATGACTTTTTTTAAAATTAAATTTATGTTAATTCTACTATAGATTATAATTGGATATAACTGCAAATAATCTTCACAAAAATTAAATATGCAAACATATAAATTATTAAACATATAATACAATATACTTAAAAATAACCAAAAATAATAAACATTCAACAAGTAGTAATTGACATACATCAAAAATAAAATATAAAATACGTAGTAAATTTAAAAAGTACAAAAAAATATAATAATTCTAAAAAATTACAACGATAACTTGATATTTTTTTCAAATCATGTAATGTTTATTTAATTTTCATTAATGCATCATTTTTATTTGTATTATCCATTATTATTTATATTGTATACTATTTTCTAGAAATTTATATTATTTAAGAAATGATAGTATAAAATAATTTTATATTAAACGACTATAAGAGAAAATAATATGAATTATATATGATGAATGTTTTAAAATGTATTATTTTTATAAAATAAGAAAATATAAATAAAATAAGAAAATATAATATAATAATGAAGAGAGAAAAAATATTCCATTTGGTGTAAAATTTGATGCAGTGGATTGAAGTTGATTTACACTAAAATGATGCTGACACCAAATTTGGTGTTTGGGTTGGAGATGCCTTTAGACAAGAAGACAAAGAAAAATAAAATTGATATCAAAGTAATGATTGGGTCCATATGCATCAAAGCGAAGAACAAAGGCTTGACCCATATACATACAAAAGTAGATAAAAATAGTGATATGCCCAACAAAAAGAAGGCACACCTAAGAAGCTCTCAAGTATCATCTTTTTTAGCATAAAGAGTTAAAAATACCATAATTAACCTTGGGGAAGCATGCATTTGACCATGACCTTCTTCCATCTCTCTCTCTCTCTCTCTCTCTCTCTATATATATATATATATATATATATATATATATATATATATATATATATATATTGATATTTGATTCAACTTTTGAATTAATAATTAATAAACCCAAATTTAAGAAAAAATTGATATGACCCAATCCATTATTGGAATTTGGACCCGCCGCATCAAGATTGACCGTTATTGACTAACTAGGCACATGCTAGATTTTTACCACCCATTTCACTATTTCGATCGGGACAGGCCCAACTCATCAATGGGGGACCATGTTCGGCCCAATTCAGTATATCAGTTACAAATTTTTAATAGGCTGACTCTAGTACTGCCCGGCCCAACCCAGTTGCAAAAAATAAAGTTTGAGAAACTTAGATACATTACGAGTTGGTGTCATTGGTAAATATAGAGCAAATATTGTTGGATTATGGAGAATTTCTAGTTATTTAGCTTCAATAGGATTTGATTTTAGGACATGAACATTCTTTCCTCTCTTGGGTGATGGTGTAGAGGTTGTATCAGAAACAAGTCTAGACTTCCTTAATTGCTCTGATGGTTTAATAGAAAAAATTTCATATTGAGACAACTTTTGGGGGTGCATTTTATTGGGTTTGACAACCAATATGTGGTTGGAAAGGACAATATGGATGGTTGAGTTGGTTAAACACCAATAACAACAGAAAAGTAAAATACTGTCATTTTTTCGTGTTTGTTCTATGGTGGTGCACACATTCTAAATTTGTCACAATCTAGGGGTACCTCTTAGATTTAACATGACGCATAGAACCCCGAAGGACTCCATACAATTCACTTAGCTTTCATAACATAAAAATAGAACAATAAGAGTAAAATCATAGTCCAAGTCCAAAATATTTTATAAAAGTAAAGTGAAAGTCTAATAAACTTGTCGCATCATAGCCATCTAATACAATAGAATTATATTGGGCCTAGCCCATACATCATGCCCAAAAGAGAAATACATGAAAGAAACTAAAACAATGAAAGTTCATCCTCGAAGCATAAGGACTCACTAAAGCTCAGAAATATCTAACGTCAACCTTTAACCACGAAATTGATGACCCTGACAACTACCCCTAAAAACAGTTGCCAGCTGACCACCAACAATTCCCCATTGACTGACCTTGGTCTGACCTACGGTCCGTGCTGGTCGCCCATCGTTGCTCCTTAAAAGCAACTTTTTGGGCCAATGAACCACATATTGTAGTCTGGCTTACGGTATATAGGTCTAGCCGTGGTCGTGAGCCTCGACAATATTGGCAAGGTGGCCAATCCACATACCACACTACGATCTGTGGTTCTACCTACGGTCGTGGTTCGCCTCCCTGGCTGGCACCTGCAACATCCCAAATTTTGTTTCATCACCCTTATTCGGATTCAGGGTTTTACAATATCTCCCCCTTAGGTCATTTGCCCTCGAATGAGATTCAACTGGTTCTAAAAGATTAGGGGAGGAACTAACAACCTAACCTACAATGCAACGCATACAACCAAGAAGGAACTATCTACTCCAAGCTTGGATGTTCTCAAAACATCATAAGAGGGGTGAAACTGACTCTAACAGCCCATCATGCATGCAATTTACATGTACAAGGAGGAAACATCAAGTCCAAGCTTAACATACTCAATGCATCATAAGAAAGTAGTAACTACATCTAAAAACTCAATATTCATGAAATCTCAAAATTACTCATGTTCAAGGAGGAACTACCTTCTCAAAGCTAAAAGCATGCCCAATATAATCTCATGGAGCCTATTTGCAATTCACTCTAAAATATTATAGCTAAAGCATGTGTATCAATTAATCTCATGAAGTCTATAGGCAAATCATACTCAAAGAACAACAACATGAGCAAAATCAATCATGTAAACTCATTTTCTTTTAAAAACACAAGTTTTCATGAACATATATATCATAAGGAAATCATGGAAACAAATAAAACACATGATTCCAAAACAAAGGACAAACCAAGAGGAACTCATTACCTCAAGCTAGATTAGGAGTAGAAGGAAAGAGCTGAGGATATTAGGACATCATATCAGCCTCAACCTTCCAAGTAGCACCCTCAACTAACTGATTCCTCCATAACACTTTCACGCAAGCTATTTCCTTTTTTCTCAACTTCTTCACTTGCTGGTCTAAAGTCTCAACCGAAACTTCCTCATTAGATATACTGTAACAACCCTAAAATGAAATAGTCTTGTATGGAACTTCATCACTGTTCTAAAGTCTTACAAATAGCTTAATTAATGTGTTTGTGAGTTTTGAAGTCATTTCGATTGAATTTGAAGTCAAATGTCAAGGGACGACCAAGACGTTCGACGACTAGTCCTTATGTGCTTGCATGTGCTTATGTGTGTGTAATGAGTTTATGAGGTCCTTATATGGTTAATATTAGTGTTTAAAGGTAGCATGTTGAGTTTGGTAAGGTTTGGAGGTCAAACGTCCAAGATGTTTGAAAGTTAGCCTTTGGACATTCTTGTGTGTTGATGTGTGTCTTATCATGTTTTGTGTATTCATTTGTGTTGAATTTGATTGAAGATGTTACTAAGATCTATACGTACATGTTTAGGGGTTTAACGTCAAGTAATGACTCCACCTAGGACCCACAAGGGGCCCTAGAAGAGGACCCCAACTTGGAGCTCAACACTGCCTGGCAGTGGCCAAATGACGACCCCCAAACGACGGCCAGTCGAACAGGAGACGGCTCGTTGATGGGTGGCATCGACATAGGAAATGTAGCCTGCAGTTGTGGAGTTGAATACCCAACTAAGAAATCACCATCGATGGGGCGTAGTCCAGTCGACGGTCCGTTGGTGATGGGTGTCGATTGTGCATGCAAGTCTGCGTGCTTTACTGTTAAGGCTTGGGGTATTTTGGAAAATTCACCCCAAATCTTATAAAATAGGAGGAAGGTTTATTTAGGTATATTTGGGTATTTTAAGAGTATTTAAGTCATTAAACTCTCATTTAGACCCTAACACCTAGATCAAAATCCTTTCCCTCCCTAAATTTCTCCAAAAACCTCCATGAGAGTTCAAGGTGAAGATGGAGCTTGATAATGGATCTTCAATAGAGTTTATTCTTCAATTCTCTTTGAATTATTCTAATAAGGTATGAGAGTTCTTCATCTATGGATTTCTATCACCTTAGAGTCAATTTCAGAGATGATTTTCAAAGATTTCAAAAAGATGAAAAAGTCCAATTTCTACTCTAAGTCATGGGTTCTTGCATGAAACGTTTTCAAACATTAAGATATGATATTATTGATGTATAATTGATGTTTTCCAATGAAAATCTCCATTAACCCTTGATCTTCTCAAATCTCTATATTTTGGCTATGTTATGTTTGAATTGATTATGACTTGATAGTAGTGAATTCATGTGTAGATTGTTATGGGTTATTGATTTATGTAAAGATCATGATTGTATGGTTTATAGGTTGTATCAATTTGATTATATGAGTATTGTATATTGTTAGATTAATTATCTATTAAGCTTATTGAATTGAATTGGTGAACATGACTATTGGTAAGAGCCTTTGAGTATTGAGTTGGTTGATTTGGCTATGGTTTGGAGTAGTGAGATTGGAATGATGGTATGTTGACCTAACTTTCTCTATATTGTGTAATATAGACCTTAGATAGTAATGATGTTTGGTATGGTCCACTTATGGTGGCGGTGCTTATGTACTATACATGTGAATTATGTGGCCTTGTCGGTATTACTTTATAAATTGTGAATCAATGTGGCTTCATCGGCATTACTTTATGTATTATGGCTTTATCATGTTATAACTTGAATATGTGAATGTTGTGAAGGTAATGATGACTTATGTGTCTATATGGAGTCGAGCATGAGTTCTTCTAGTTGATGATATGTGTCTCTAGTAGACTATACTGTAGTCATTATATGTATTACTTGATGTTGAAGTATGATGTTTCTTGATAGGTTATATGAGAATTGTGATAACTTAGATTGATGATACTGTAGTAGTGACTAGGGTGACCTATATATGATATTGGTTATACCTAAATGCTTCTTGAATGATATGTTATATGTGTATAGTGAAGTATGTGTGTGTCTTCTTTTGGTAGACTTGTGTCCTTACTTGATATATGTAGAATGTGAATATGACTTCTTGACTTAGTATGCTAAATCTTCTTAGTCTTGTATGTGTGATTGACATGTGACCTTGAACATTGTTAAGAAGGTCCTTTATGTGGAATCTTCAACCTAGTTAGGAGGTTATGCTATCCTTGAAGTTGAAAGCCGTAATGGTATCCTTCTTGTGTGAATGGTGGACTTAGGGTTGGTTGACTGGAACGGCATGATATCATCCTTAGGAAAATCATTGAGCTATCCTCTTAACCATTGTAGGTAGCCTTAGTGGACCATCTTTGGTAAAGTGTAATTTGATTGGGTTGTGAACTTGATATGGAACCCCTTCATAGAAACTGAACATCAATCAAATAAGTAGGTTTATTTCAGAGGAAGCTCTGTCTTATTGAATTTCTCCTTGAATTCCATCTGAAGCCTGAACTGCCAACCTTTCCTCTTTCTTTGAGAAAAGTGTAAAACCCTTGCCCGAGGCTATTTCCGAGGCGGTTCTTAAGGCCCAATTCCAAACGGAATTGAAAATCGAGGAAGCCCTTCGTTCGGACAGAGTGCGCTCCTTGTGATGCAGCGGAACCATGGCAATTAGGATCTCAAGACGCAGCAACTATGTTAATTACTCTATGAGAACAAAGGCTATCACCGAGTGAGTATGGCTGTGGGAGTTGCTCTAAATAAGATGACATTAGAGAACAAATAAACCCTTAATATTCCTTAACCATGTGCCTACATGGGATGTGTCCTCGTTCTACCATTGGCAAGTAGAACATCCTCCATCGGAGTAGGTTATAACTCCGGATTCCATGCTTAGCTACCATGGTCTATGTCGGTTATTGACTATTCTCATCATGGGTATACATGCTAGTGTTGGATAAGTTATATGAAGTTTAGGTAGTGGAATGGGACACTATCTAAACATCGCACGATTAGGCTTTGATGATGTTTTTGTCTGAGTACCCTAGGTCTTCTCCAAGACCACTATGTGAATATCCTTAAGTGTTGAATGTATTATAAATGACTTAATGAATTTAATGACTTAAGTAAAGACTTGTTAATTGAAAAGGTATCTATCTGGAGTAGCTTTGAGGATTGCTAAGGTAGGCTTGGAGAGGGTGTATGGGCGCTCTCTTCATGTATTACTTAGGTGAGTCTTAGAGTAATTCTAGGAATTGGTGAAATCGGAATGATCTTATCTTAGGTAGTCTAAGGGATCTCTTTGGTGTGTATGAAAGGATTGTATGGGCAGTCGCTTTATAACTCACTCAAGTGAACCTTAGAATCACCTTTGGTAGGAGGGTCTCATGTTTATGTGAATTGGTGTGATATGCGACGTATTGGAATAACTTACTTTAGTAGTCTTAGGGATCATCTAGGTGTATGTAAGGGGTTGTATGGGCGGCCGCTTTATAACTTACTTAGGTAAGTCTTAGGATAACCTTTAGTAGGGGGTCCATGTGAGTATGTTCATGTGTTTCATGTATTCTTGATGATATCTTGTGAGTTGTAAATTATATTTAAAGTTATAGTGAAGTCATTGTAAGGTCACTGTAAGGTTGCTTTAAATTGAGTATGATTTGAAATGTGTTCTAAATGTGATGTTTGGTGATTAAATGTGATTCTTAACTATTTTATGAAGGTTTTATATCAAATTTTCATGAAAGCATGTTTCTATACTAAATGTCCCTTTTTCATGGTTTTGGCATGGCTTCCATACTTAGTGCAATCAATGTGCTAACCCCTTCTTTTTCCTTTATGACTAAATTGCAGGGAATTGGAAGTCTTGATATGCCATGGAGGATGGATAGGTTTCTAAGAGTTGAAAATGAAGTATTGGTGAGTCCTTATCGATTCGAGGACAATACCACATGTTCCTTTATGTCTTAGTCTTTATTTTATGTCGTGTATGGGATTAGTCCCAAATTTTGTATACTCCAAAGTATAGATGGTTCAATGAGACATAGTAAAATTTTATTGTTTTAATGAGAGTCTTCCGCTTGCGTATGTTATTAAAAGAGTTCTTCGTGTTTGAATAAAGTTTTATATTCTTACTCATTTTAGAGTGTTTATTTTGCGGTGATTGATACGAGTGGCTTAAGTGAGACGCTTTGGAGTCTCATATGCCCTGTGACGACTCAAGAATGCTCTAACTTCTAGGGTATACTTGTGGGTTGTGACAAACTGGTATCATAGCATAAGGTTTGGGAGTGTCTTAGTTTGTATCATAAACCACATCTAGTAGAGTCTTGTTCATAATGTGAAGCACGCCACATTATGAATAGGAGGCTATTGGGTGCTAGGAAAAGTTTCACTTCTTTATTCTTCTAATCGTGCCTAAGATATTTGTATATGGTGTCTTTACCTTGTTCCTTTATGCGTTAGTCCTTTGAGTGTGACCTTTGTGAAGTTTGGGTTGAGGGAGAGAAAAGATGAGATGTGACTTGTTAGATGGGGTATGAAAGGTTGTGATGGTGACTTTAGGTTGGTTTGAGTTACCTTTTGTAGGGTAGTTTAGTTGAAAGAAATGGTGAAGTATAGTGCTAGAAAATGTGAAGGAGTGGTAGTTGATGTCATGACCGGAATCTAGACCCCAGACGAGACCGGCGTCGTTGACCTCTCAGAGGTTGCAGACAAGCCTACATACGTCATCGTTACTTCATCTAGGTTAATTTTAGCGGAAAATTTGAACTTTTTGGTTTCTTATTTCATGTGAAACATATTATTCTTAACATCATAGGTGTTCACAAATCAACCATCTAATATAGAAATAATCAAATGAAAGAAGCAGTTCATAATTGCATTAAACGTATCCTTGCCAAAATGACACCAATACAAAGTGTGAAATGAAGTGGGAAATGAAACACTAGTGGGACATGCCCCACTAGCTAAAGCCTACATCTAAGCTAGATAATAACAGTAGACATTCTCGAAAGCATGAGGGCCTACCAAATCCAGATGAAAGCTCCACGTCCGGATAGCTGCAACGCCGTACTGTAAGCTCTAACGTCCACCTGTGCCTGCACCTAAAAGTAGATATTGTATGGGATTGGTACACACTTGTACTAAGTATGGGTATATGCAAGCACACACCAAGGACATGCATGAGTAAGAATAGCTCTTTCCTAACAACATGATTTATGGAAAGTCAAGTCAGTGGACTTGCCAAATTTGGATTAGGAAAGTCAGTGGACATGCCAAATTTAGATTTAGGAATGTTAATGGACTTGCCAAATTTGGATTAGGAAAGTCATGCCATGAGAGTAACATGCATCATCATACTTATCATTTTGCAAGCAGCACATAACATATTGCACATATCATATCACGTAGTTCACATAATTCTTTCATATGCCATGAGACCTTGGAATCATGAACTTGACATTAGGACTTCCCAAAATGAGGGCTCAACATATGGGACATCAACTAGGGAGCCTTCTTTAGCAAACACAGAGTCTGCTTCATTCATTCATACGTACTTCATTTTCATTCATTCATATACTAGTGCAATCACTAGTCATACCTAGGATGTAGCTTAAGACTCTTATCGGGTTTGCTATGCAATGACCAAGAATAACCTAGTGTCATTACTTATGTCTAGCTCACCTCTTGGTTATCCTATCCTAACACCTTTGGTATCGTTCATTTCATTATGTGCATCATTTGAGGCTGGCCTCATTCTTTCTTTGGGAACTTTAACCTTAACCGACATAGATCATGTGAGCATCATGAAATCAAGTGTGTAATCCCCACACCAAAAAGAGGTGGAATCACCGGCCAAAGTGAACCAAAACATGCTAGCGTATATAAGGAGTCGAACTCTGCTAGATCCCTATATTGGCAGTATAGGTTCAAAGACTAGGAGATATAAGGAGACCCATACCCGGCATGCCGGACAGTCTCATCTCATGAGAATTACGTGAACCTCAACCGTTCCCGAAGGAAGGAATCACCGCTCATAGTTAGCCTATCGGTGCTCAGTAGAAAGTTCCATTTACATTCGACTCATACATCATGGAAGGTGGAATCTAGCATGAGGACATCATAGCTCATTAGATGATTTCTCATCTCATCATTGGTATTAAGTATGCATTAACTTCAATACTTTCATTAGAGTGTTCGTAGAGACTGGTCTCTTCATTAGCTTTACACTCTCATAGGTGAGTACGTTTTGGTAATATTTACTTAGGCTCATTTGAGATTGCTCTCATCTTTCATATTAGCCTCTTATCATGTTGTCACCAAATTCTTTAACTTTAGCACGTTTACTCTTCATAATTACTCACCACTTTACGTGAATGTTCATTTCATTGTATGCCAATGCACTTGGCTCTTTAGTGTGTGTCACACTCTTACTTGACCCCTCCGGGGTTTCATTATCTCATCACATAATATCTTAGGTTCACTTACTTTTTAAATGTATGCTAGACTTATGAGTCCACACATACAAGTCATGAGGCTTCATTCATAGTGTATCTAAGTGATTCATATTTACCCAAGATTATGTAGTACAAGACTTATGCATCTTGTAGGTATGCCAAGATATTGATTTCAATCTTTAGAGGCAGCATTCATTACATAATTGCTTACTAATGACTTATGTGTATATACGGAATTGGGCAAGGGAACGCGATTTCGAATCCCTTGGGCAACACTTAATCTTATATTAAATTTGGTGATTGCATTTTTCAGATTTGGGGGACCCTAGTTCGATCCCCATCAGCTCCATAATATTTCCTTTCTTTTTTTTTCTCTCCTAACTCTCTCATCTATTCAAGAGGTTGGGTGTTCAATCCCCACTCTCCACATTTATTTTTCTCCTTTATTTTTCTCCTAACTCTCTCATCCATTCAAGAGGTTGGGGGTTCAATCCCCACTCTCCACATTTATTTTTCTCCTTAATTTTTCTCCTAACTCTCTCATCCATTCAAGAGGTTGGGGGTTCAATCCCCACTCTTCACATTTATTTTTTCTCCTTTATTTTTCTCCTAACTCTGTCATCCATTCAAAAGGTTGGGGGTTCAATACCCACTCTCCACATTTATTTTTCCTTTCATTTTTTCATGAATTTTTTATGTAATTTACATTTGGTGAGGTCTTGGGTTCAATTCCCAATGACCTCACAATGTTTATTTTTTTTTTTAAAAAATTAGTCATTTTGGCCGAGACTACAAATTTCCAGCAAATTTGGTCTCTTCCAATCCATTTTTCTCTCATTCTTTTGTTGATATTTTTATAGCATTTTGAGTGACATTCAGTCAGCCACATTAACCTTTTATGAACATCACGTTTTTAGCATTTTTACACACGCAAAACACAATATTTAACATACAAATTTCAGGAAGTAAACATAGTTAAATTTTCAGCACACACATGCTCAAAACAGTCCACTTAATGCACTTTTCCGGAATATATTTTTCATCCTTTACATAATTTCTTACCACACATGCAAAACATAATCACAACCAGACCTAACATTAACTACCAGAAGACATACCAACGCATGCTTTGAATCGTTCAAAGGAGCTTCTGACAGGGGCATGCAACGGGGACAACCTTAGTCTTTCAATTGTGATTTAAGCTGAACCTTAAGGGTCTCTTGGGAAAATGACCAAGCGATAAGAAAACCCATACCTTAATGTCATTCAAAACTTGTTTAAATGCTGCCAATTTACCATGAAACCAAGCCTCACCACCGAAACTTCAAGCACAATCCCGTCAAAAACTTCTTGTTGATTTTTGTTTTTAGCTTAGTTTTTCGTTTGAGTTTTTGTGTGTAAGTTCTTCAAGAGTGAAGAACTATTATTTTCAGTTATTTTAATGATAAAAAACGTGAGAATGAGAGTGAGAGACGTGAGAATGAGATGATTATGATTATGATTAGAATTAGGATTAGGAGAGTTAGGTGGAGACTAAGTCAAACTAGGACTCCTCATTATTTATTAATTTTTATTATTAAAAATCTGATTTTTCCCTTACTTAAATCAGCTTTTTAAATATTAATTAATTCAACTAATTCACTTAATAAAATTAAATCAATTTAATCCTTGCTTCCACCAAGGCTCAAACCCGGGTGAAGCTAGATTTTGCTTAAAGGGTCAAATTCGGCAACCTCTACCCGCATTGCCCCTCCACCATATTAATTAATTAATTAATTAATTATTTAGGGTAATTAAAATACTACCCTTAGCTTGGAAAAGACCATTTTACCCCTAGACCCTCCAAGCTTACGATTACCCCTTTTTAAGTCTGGTTAAGACTCATCCAGGTAAGTTTTCATATTCGGGTGCCCTACATGGCTGGACCCAACCTTTCCTAGCTCAACTAACTCACCAAGTTAGTTGGCTTGGTTGTTGCAGAGGTTTAGAGGTCTAGTTCTACGCGCATCAATTCGTGTGAACCCGATCTAATCTAGGAATTCTAGATACGTTAGACATTACTTAGCATAGTAATTTTTAGGGTTGTTACATTATCCCCCCCTTAGGAACATTCGTCCCCGAATGACACTACACATCATATTAAAATAAAGAGGGTGATTTTCGAAGATATCTTAACATACTTGAGACTTTACGCTTTGTGAATTTATGTTTCACACTTACTCTGGATAATGCATATTACTCAAGCTTATCTGAAGCTTCATATTTGAGATTGAGGAACTTCCTTATCAATCGCACTTAACTTGATGCACCTCACAACTCATGCAACACAAAAATCATGTCCACGCTATACAAAAACAACAACATGACATGCAAACATGAATTCATTTTAACTCACATAGTGCAATTATTACTCATACGATTATGGACTTACAACACCAAGTGGACTATTGCACTAAAACTTAGAGTTTCTTAAACAAAACCAGCCTTAGGAGGAGTATATCTAAACCCTTAGATAACATCTTGTTGGCCTTAAGATTTGAAATTATATGGCTTTGTTGGATTAATCCACGCCCTTCCAATTTATACCTTATCTCATTTGGAAACTGAAACCTCACTACCCTGGTTTGATAGTCTATGGTAGCATAACACTTATGGATAAAATCCGTACCTAAGCTATTCAATGCTTTTTATTGGTGAATATCTGATTCACATATTTGTAGGTTGGTGCACATCCTTGAAACCTACTAGCAGCTTTGCATTAATAGACTAAGGAACTCCTTCCTAAAATAGTCTCATCAAAGCATACAACATAAATAAACACATAAGTCACCTAGGTCAGCAACCAACATGATGACTCCAACATATTAACTTCATACTAGTGCATAAAACCATACACATGAAAAACTAATTTAGGCTACGCATCCGATACATCACTAGAGGTGTCTTCCCCTACACCCCTAGACTTGAGTGCGAAGAATCGTTGCCTCCTTAGAGCCTCTTCACTTAGACCATTCGGCTGAACTTTCTCCTTCCCTTTTTCTCGACCTCTCATATATGGACAATCCTTCATCATGTGACCCGGTTTTCCACAACTGTAACAAGCGTTAGAGCCCCTCCTACATTCTTCTCCATGAAGTTTGCCACACTTCCTACAAGGTGGCCTCTCCTGAGGTGTATCTACTTCACTGTTTATCTTAACTCTGGGATCGAAATCCCTTTCATAGCGACCCTTGGATGAACTTGACTCCCCTTGGTGGGAGAGTCCCTTCTTAAACCTGGGCTTATCCCTGATTTCAGTATTACTCTTCCTAAAAAAATTCTTGTCAGCTTGCCTTGACCTGTTCCCTGCCCTAGTATGCTTCCTCTTCCTGCATTCCTCCACTTGTTGGACATGGACCATAATCCAGGAAAGGCCCATGCTGGCATGCAGCATACCTGCCCGACACTCTTCGAGATTCTCAGCAATCTTAGATCCAGTGTAAACGGGATGATTCATCCTCGTGAAGTCCCTTAACCTGCTAGCCATGGTGCTGGCATGTGGGTTCTTCCTCGGAACACATTGTTGCTCCACCTTCGTTTCTCCTCGTATTCATCTTTCTGAATCTCAAGAGTTGATGTTAGATACGCTCTTAACACCAAGAAACAGACATTATAGAAGGCACGATAAGATCAGAAGAAGGGAATTTTCCTACGCATCATGCAGTCTCTAATTCAGGATAGTGGTGCACATTACTACCATGACTTAGAAACTACTCAATGTGGTTAATGTGAACTTATTATCCTCAGAATTTAACCTAGTGCTCTTATACCAACTTTGTCACGACCGGAATCTAGACCCCAGATGAGACCGGCGTCGTTGACTTCTCAGAGGTCGCAAACAAGCCTACATACGTCATCGTTACTTCATCTAGGTTAATTTTAGCAGAAAATTTGAACTTTTTGGTTTCGTATTTCATGTGAAACATATTATTCTTAACATCATAGGCATTCACAAATCAACCATCTAATATAGAAATAATCAAATGAAAGAAGCAGTTCATAATTGCATTAAACGTATCCTTACCAAAACGGCACCAATACAAAGTCTGAAATGAAGTGGGAAATGAAACATTAGTAGGACATGCCCCACTAGCTAAAGCCTACATCTAAGTTAGATAATAACAATAGACATCCTCGAAAGCATGAGGGCCTACCATCAGATGAAAGCTCCACGTCCGGATAGATGCAATGCCATACTGTAAGCTCTAACGTCCACCTGTGCCTGCACCTAAAAGTAGATATTGTATGGGATTAGTACACACTTGTACTAAGTATGGGTATATGCAAGCACACACCAAGGACATGCATGAGTAAGAATAGCTCTTTCCTAACAACATGATTTATGGAAAGTCAAGTCAGTGGACTTGCCAAATTTGGATTAGGAAAGTCAGTGGACTTGCCAAATTTGGATTAGGAAAGTCATGCCATGAGAATAACATGCATCATCATACTTATCATTTTGCAAGCAGCACATAACATATTGCACATATCATATCACATAGTTCACATAATTCTTTCATATGCCATGAGACCTTGGATTCATGGACTTGACATTAGGACTTCCCTAAATGAGGTCTCAACATATGGGACCTCAACTAGGGAGCCTTCTTTAGCAAACACAGAGTCTGCTTCATTCATTCATACGTACTTCATTTTTATTCATTCATATACTAGTGCAATCACTAGTCATACCTAGGATGTAGTTTAAGACTCTCATCGGGTTTGCTGTGCCATGACCAAGAATAACCTAGTGTCATTACTTAAGTCTAGCTCACCTCTTGATTATCCTATCCTAACACCTTTGGTATCGTTTATTTCATTATGTGCATCATTTGAGACTGGCCTCATTCTTTCTTTGGGAACTTTAACCTTAACCGACATAGATCATGTGAGCATCATGAAATCCAGTGTGTAATCCCCACACTGAAAAAGAGTTGGAATCACCAACCAAAGTGAACCAAAACTTGCTAGCATTTATAGGGAGTCGAACCCTGCTAGATCCCTATATTGGCAGTATAGGTTCAAAGACTAGGAGATATAAGGAGACCCATACCCGGCATGCCGGACAGTCTCATCTCATGAGAGTTACGTGAACCTCCGCCCTTCCCGAAGAAAGGCATCACTGCTCATAGCTAGCCTATCGGTGCTCAGTATAAAGTTCTATTACATTCCACTAATACATCATGGAAGCTGGCTTCTAGCATGAGGACATCATAGCTCATTAGATGATTTCTCATCTCATCATTAGTATTAAGTATGCATTAACTTCAATACTTTCATTAGAGTGTTCATAGAGACTGGTCTCTTCATTAGCTTTACACTCTCATAGGTGTGTACGTTTTGGTAACATTTACTTAGGCTCATTTGAGATTGCTCTCATCTTTCACATTAGCCTCTTATCATGTTGTCACCACATTCTTTAACTTTAGCACGTTTACTCTTCATAATTACTCACCACTTTACGTGAATGTTCATTTCATTGTATGCCAATGCACTTGGCTGTTTAGTGTGTGTCACACTCTTACTTGACCCCTCTGGGATTTCATTATCTCATCACATAATATCTTAGGTTCACTTGCTTTTTAAATGTATGCTGGACTTATGAGTCCACACATACAAGCCATGAGGCTTCGTTCATAGTGTATCTAAGTGATTCATATTTACCCAAGATTATGTGGTACAAGACTTATGCATCTTGTAGGTATGCCAAGATATTGATTTCGATCTTTAGAGGAAGTATTCATTAAATAATTGCTTACGTATGACTTATGTGTCTATACGGAATTGGGCAAGGGAACGCGATTTCGAATCCCTTGGGCAACACTTAATCTTATATTAAATTTGGTGATTGCATTTTTCAGATTTGGGGGACCCTAGTTCGATCCCCATCAGCTCCATAATATTTCCTTTCTTTTTTTTTTCTCTCCTAACTCTCTCATCTATCAAGAGGTTGGGTGTTCAATCCCCACTCTCCACATTTATTTTTCTCCTTTATTTTTCTCCTAACTCTCTCATCCATTCAAGAGGTTGGGGGTTCAATCCCCACTCTCCACATTTATTTTTCTCCTTAATTTTTCTCCTAACTCTCTCATCCATTCAAGAGGTTGGGGGTTCAATCCCCACATTCCACATTTAATTTTTCTCCTTTATTTTTTCTCCTAACTCTCTCATCCATTCAAGAGGTTGGGGGTTCAATCCTCACTCTCCACATTTATTTTTCCTTTCATTTTTTTCATGAATTGTTTATGTAATTTACATTTGGTGAGGTCTTGGGTTCAATTCCCAATGACCTCACAATGTTTATTTTTTTTTTTTAAAAATAGTCATTTTGGCTGAGACTACAAATTTCCAGCAAATTTGGTCTCTTCCAATCCATTTTTCTCTCATTTTTTTGTTGATATTTTTGTAGCATTTTGAGTGACATTCAGTTAACCACCTTAACCTTTTATGAACATCACGTTTTTAGCATTTTTACACACGCAAAACATAACATTTAACATACAAATTTCAGGCAGCAAACATAGTCAAATGTTTTGCACACACATGCTCAAAACAGTCCACTTAATGCATTTTTCCGGAATATATTTTTCATCCTTTACATGATTTCTTACCACACATTCAACACATAATCACAACCATACCTAAAATTATCTACCAGAAGACATATCAACGCATGCTTTGAGTCGTTCAAAGGAGCTACTGACAGGGGCATGCAACGGGGACAACCTTAGTCTTTCAATCGCAATTTAAACTGAACCTTAAGGATCTCTTGGGAAAGGGAACAAGAGAGAAGAAAACCCATACCTTAATATCGTTCAAAACTTGTTTAAATGCTGCCAATTTACCACGAAACCAAGCCTCACCACCGAAACTTCAAGCACAATTCCGTCAAAAACTTCTTGTTGATTTTCGTTTTTAGCTTAGTTTTTCGTTTGAGTTTTTTTTGTGTAAGTTCTTCAAGAGTGAAGAACTATTATTTTAAGTTATTTTAATGATAAAAAATTTGAGAATGAGAGTGAGAGACGTGAGAATGAGAGGATTAGGATTATGATTAGGATTAGGATTAGGAGAGTTAGGTGGAGACTAAGTCAAACTAGGACTCCTCATTATTTATTAATTTTATTATTATTATTTTTTATTGAAAATCTGATTTTTCCCTTACTTAAATCAGCTTTTTAAATATTAATTAATTCAACTAATTCACTTAATAAAATTAAATCAATTTAATCCTTGCTTCCACCAAGGCTCGAACCTGGGTGAAGCTAGATTTTGCTTAAAGGGTCAAATTCGGCAACCTCTACCCGAATTTCCCCTCCACCATATTAATTAATTAATTAATTAATTAATTAGGGTAATTACAATACTACCCTTAGCCTGGAAAAGACCATTTTACCCCTAGACCCTCCAAGCTTACGATTACCCCTTTTTAAGTCTGGTTAAGACTCATCCGGGTAAATCTTCATATTCGGGTGCCCTACATGGCTGGACCCAACCTTTACTAGCTCAACTAACTCACAAGTTAGTTGTCTTGGTTGTTGCATCGGTTCAGAGGTTTGGTTCTACGCGCATCAATTCGTGTGAACCCGATCTAATCTAGGCATTCTAGATACGTTAGACATTACTTAGCATAGTCATTTTTAGGGTTGTTACAGTTGAGATGGTTTGAAGTTGTTTATATCCGACCTTATAAAGTAAGGGAGATGAAGATATAAAGAGTAAAATGTTAGTTTCTCCTAGTAAAGGGGGCGGAGGGATGTTGTTATTTCAAGAGGTCTAGTATATTGAAGAGTTGGTGAGAAGGTGTTAGTGAGGTTTAGGGTTCCTTGAGGGAGTTCCTTGTAGAATAGTTATGTTGACCTTAGATTGGGTTTCTCCTAAGTGGGGGAGTATGGTGAAAAGTATGGTTGTTGGGAGTGAGATATCCTTATCTTTTCCTTGTATGTTTATTCAAGCCTAAAACAAAGAGTTGCTAGTAACTTGGTTTATGTTGAGTCTTTTGTAAAAAATGAGTTTCCAAACATTCTCCTTATGATATGCATGTTTTGGTTGAGTTCTTGTTGAATGAGAAAATGAGTTTTCATGCATGGTATCTTCCTCACTGTTTTTGTGCATCTAGTGTAGCCTACTAATTGTTTCAAGAAGATGATAATGAGCATGTCTAAATTGTTATGTAAGATTGGTTTGTTGAGAATTTATAAGAAATTGCTTCAGTATTTGCCTTTGTCAAATTGTGAAGCATGTTCACTGTAAGAATTTTTTAAAAATGTTTCTTAAATTGTTCTTTCATGATAATTGGTTATAATGTGTTTAGGAAATATGTTTGTAAGCATGGGGATACTTGTAGTGATGTTTCTCTTGATTATGTATTTGGATTATGATGTTGTATGTTTGAGAATGGGTTGTTGCTTTGGTTGTTATCTCTTTAAGTGTTTAAGTGTCATTCGAGGACGAATGTTCTTAAGTGGGGGAGAATGTAACAACCCTAAAATGAACTAGGCTTATCTGGAGATTCATCACTGTTCTAAAGTCTTATAAATAGCTTAATTAATGTGTTTGTGAGTTTTGAAGTCATTTCGATTGAATTTGAAGTCAAACGTCAAGGGACGACCAAGACGTTCGATGACTAGTAGTTATGTTCTTGCATGTGCTTATGTATGTATAATGAGTTTATGAGGTCCTTATAAGGTTAATATTAGTGTTTAAAGTCAGCATGTTGAGTTTGGTAAGGTTTGGACGTCAAACGTCCAAGACGTTCGAAAGTTAACCTTTAAACGTCCTTGTGTATTGATGTGTGTCTTAGCATGTTTTGTGTGTTCATTTGTGTTGAATTTGATCGGAGATGTTCCTAAGATCTATATGTGTGTTTTTAGGGGTTAAACGTTCGGGTATTATTCCACCTAGGACCCATAAGGGGCCCTAGAAGAGGACCCCAACCTGGAGTTCAACACTGCCTGGCAGTGGCCAAACGACGACCCCCAAACGACGGCCAGTCGACAAGGCGACGGCTTGTCGATGGGTGGCATAGATGGGGGCCATGTAGCCTGCAGTTGTGGATTTGAATACCCAACCAACGGACCACCATTGATGGGTCGTAGTCCAGTCGACGTCCGTTGGTGATGGGCGTTGATTGTGCCTGCAAGTCTGCCTACTTCACTGTTAAGGCTTGGGGTATTTTGGAAAATTCACCCCAAGTCTTATAAAATAGGAGGATGGTTTATTTAGGTGTATTTGGGTATCTTAAGAGTATTTAAATCATTAAACTCTCATTTAGACCCTAGCACCTAGATCAGAACCCTTTCCCTCCCAAAGTTTCTCCAAAAACCTCCATGAGAGATCATGGTGAAGATGGAGCCTGATGATGGATATTCAATGGAGTTTCTTCTTTAATTATCTTTGGATTCTTCTAATAAGGTATGTAAGTTCTTCATATAAGGCTTTCTATCACCTTAGAGTCAATTTCAAAGATGATTTTCAAAGATTTCAAAAAGATAAAAAAGTCCAATTTCTACTCTAAGTCATGGATTCTTGCATGAAACGTTTTCAAACATTAAGATATGATATTATTGATCTATAATTTATGTTTTACAATGAAAATCTCCATGAACCCTTGATCTTCTCAAATCTCTATATTTTGGCTATGTTATGGGTGAATTAATTATGACTTGATAGTAGTGAATTCATGATTGTATGGTTTATAGTCTGTCTCAATTTGATTATATGAGTATTGTATATTCTTAGATTCATTGTCTATTAAGCTTATTGAATTGAATTGGTGATCATGACTATCGGTAAGAGCCTTTGAGTATTGAGTTGGTTGATTTGGCTATGGTTTGGAGTAGTGAGATTGGATTGATGGTATGTTGACCTAAATTTCTCTATATTGTGTAGTATATGCCTTAGATAGTATTGATGTTTGGTATAGTCCACTTATGGTGGCGGTGCTTATGTACTATATTTGTGAATTATGTGGCCTTGTCGGCATTACTTTATGAATTACTTTATGTATTATGGATTTATCATATTATAACTTGAATATGTGAATGTTGTGAAGGTAATGATGACTTATATATCTATATGGATTTAAGCATGAGTTCTTCTAGTTGATGATATGTGTCTCTAGTAGACTATAGTGTAGTCATTATGTGTATTACTTGATGTTGAAGTATGATGTTGCTTGATAGGTTATATGAGAATTGTGATAACTTAGATTTATGATACTATAGTAGTGACTAGGGTGACCTATAGATTATATTGGTTATACCTATGTGCTTCTTGAATGATACTCTATATGTGTATAGTGAAGTATGTGTGTCTTGTTTTGGTAGAATTTTGTCCCTTACTTGATACATGTAGACTGTGAATGTGACTTCTTGACTTAATATTCTAATTTTTCTTAGTCTTGTATGTGTGATTGACATGTGACCTTTAATATTGTTAAGAAGGTCCTTTATGTGGAAACTTCAACCTAGTTGGGAGGTTCTGATATCCTTGAAGTTAAAAGTTGTAATGGTATCCTTTTTGTGTAAATGGTGGACTTAGGGTTGGTTGGCTGAAACGGCATGAAATATTCCTTAGGAAAATCATTGAGCTATCCACTTAACCATTGTAGGTAGCCTTAGTGGACCCTCTTTGGTAAGGTATAATGTGATTGGGTTATGAACTTTATATGGAACCCATTCATATGATCCTTTATGTGAATTACTCTATAAGAACAAAGGCTATCACCGAGTGAGTATGGCTTGGGGAGTTGCTCTAAATAAGATGATGTTTGAGAACAAAGAAACCCTTTATATTCCTTAACCATGTGCCTACATGGGATGTGTCCTCGTTCTACCATTGGCAAGTAGAACACCCTCCATTGGAGTAGGTTATAACTCCGAATTCCATGCTTAGCTACCATGGTCTATGTCGGTTATTGCTTATTTTCATCATGTGGGATACATGCTAGTTTTGGATAAGTTCTATGAAGTTTAGGTAGTGGAATGGGATGCTATGTATACATTGCACGATTAGGCTTTGAAGATGCTAGTGTGTGAGTACCCTAGGTCTTCTCCAAGACCATTATGTGAATGTCCTTAAGTGTTGAATGTCTTCTAAATGACTTAATGAATTTAATGACTTAAGTAAAGACTTGTTTATTGAAAAGGTATCTATCTAGAGTAGCTTTGAGGATTGCTTAGGTAGGATTGGAGAGGGTGTATGGGTGTTCTCTTCATGTCTTACTTAGGTGAGTCTTAGAGTAATTATAGGTAGGGAGTCTAATTGGTGAAATGAGAATGGTCTTATCTTAGGTAGTCTAAGGGATCTCTTTGGTGTGTATGAAGGGATTATATGGGCGGTCACGTTATAACTCACTCAAGTGAGCCTTAGAATCACCTTTGGTAGGAGGGTCTCATGTTTATGTTAATTTGTATGATATGTGACGTATTGGAATAACTTACTTTAGGTAGTCCTAGGGATCATCTAGGTGTGTGTGAAGGGGTTATATGGGTAGCTTCTTCATAACTTACTTAGGTGAGTCTTAGGATAACCTTTAGTAGGGGGTCCATGTGAGTATGTTCATGTGTTTTGATGTATTCTTGATGCTATCTTGTGATTTGTAAATTATATGTGAAGTTACAGTGAAGTCACTGTAAGGTTGCTTTAAATTGAGTATGATTTGGAATGTGTCCTAAATATGATGTTTGGTGTTTAAATGTGATTCTTAACTATTTTATGAAGGTTTTATACCAAATTGTCATGAAAGCATGTTTCTATACTAAATGTCCTTTTTCATGGTTTTTGCATGGTATCCATACTTAGTGCATTCAATATGCTAACCCCTTCTTTTTCCTTTTTGACTAAAGTGTAGGGAATAGGAAGTCTTGATATGTCATGGATGATGGATAGGTTTCTAAGGGCTGAAGATGAAGTATTGGTGAGTCCTCATCGATTGGAGGACAATAC